>VZTA01021682.1:12698-47513 GCA_013398855.1 Mohoua ochrocephala | reverse complement strand
ATTCGGCGCGAGCTGGGCCGGCTCTGGGGAAGGCCCTGCCGGCCCTGTGCAGGCTGCGGCGGCTTCAGATGACTCTCAGCCGCCCGCTCCAGCTCAGTGGGGGGTGTTTTCCAGCCATGCAGCTGTTCGCGCTCCAGGGTGGTTTTCTCCCTGGGCTCCGCGCAGGCCTGCACCGCCGCCGGCGGGGAGGGCCAGGCCTGCTCCAGGACGGAGCCCAGGGGCCCCTCTCTTCCTCGCGGGGAAGCAAGAAGTAAAGAGCAAAATTCCCGCACTTGCCTGTCTTTAAATATGCACAGCGCAGAGGCATTGCCAGCTTTCTCGGTGGTTTAACAACATGCCCATCAAACTAAGTTTTAAACTACCACACCCTGGCATGAAAAGTTGAGATGTTAGTAAAACAGACAGCCCCTCTGAGAATGTAGTAATAGATTTGATTATTTAAGACAAAAATATTGCAAAACCTACCAATATTGTTTTCATTTTCTTCAATAGCTTCACCTAAACTGTCTTGCTTTGACTTCTCTCCTCCTCCTCCCATGGACCAGCACAGTTTCTACCAGCAAGCTGGTTTTCTGCAAATGATTGGTTATAGCAATTAGGTTTCTTGGCAGACAGCCCTGGAAGTCAGGTTGCTTTCAAGAGACTTAATTCCATTGCCTTGTACTCTACCACACATGATGTGACCTGTATTAATTAGTATTGCTAGGAACAGAGTTGGGGAATTAAGGATGCAGTCAGGTGTTGTGGGACCATAAGGTTCCCCAAAGATTCAGAGGTTTGTAGCATGAATGTCTTGATAGAAGCAGGTAAAAACATCAGAAGTTCCTGCAGGACCCCCGTATTTTAAACAGCCAGTGCTCTGCAGTAAATAATGGGGGTGGTGCTGTTGGAAAAGACATTTCAGAGAGGGAGTGAGTGACATTAGGTGGAATTGCAGGAATGGGCTGGCTCTTGACCAGGATCTTCAGTGGCAGACAGCAGGAGCTGGAAAAGAGGGAGCCCAAAGTCTAAATTCTTTTGAGATCTTTTCCCAACAGCATAAATCTCCATTCAATACAGTGGACTCTGAAAGCTGTAGCTCAGCTTCATCTACGACATCTATGATTTATAGCTTGGAATCAAGTATTCTCTGGGTATTTCTTTTAAGGACTACTAAAGTGAAGTCAAAGACAAGAGTTGAATTCAGAGGTGTTTTTATCAAGTTTTGGAAGAAAAAGAAAGACCCTCACAACCCAACTGAGTCTAAAGAAAAGAATTTTGTTGGCCTCAGTGGATGAGAATTCTCCATTCCCAAGTTTATTTTACAGTTTTTCACATATGAAACAATGATTTTAGGCAATGAGAGGTATTTTCAAAAGAAGTTAGTTACAGCATAGAATCACTGTTCAACTAAGTGAGTGGAATTCTGGAAAGGGTTCTGTTGAAGTAGTTCCTTCACTAGATGTGAACTTGCAAGACCTTTTAATTAGGCTTTGTATCAGACTAGTTCTTCAGTAGCTTCCCTCCTTACAGGAGTCTTATGAAGGAGTTTTCCTGCACAAGTTGCCTGAAACAGGTCACAGTCCAAAACCAACTTTTCAGTTGTAAAGGCAAATATTTATGGCCCCAAAAAAGTATGTTGTCATTTCCCATCCACAGCTCTGTATAAACAGAGCATTTAAGTGGAAATGCAAATATTCTTTCTCCTGCACTTCTGTGAAAACCTGAGAGACATATAATAGCAAAGTGCAGGGTTTTTTTCTAAAGGATTTCTTGAAATCAGTTTAAACTTCTCTAAAGATTCTAGCAGGAGACAGCTGAAAAGAAATGAAGAAGAGTTGTGCCAAGAAAATTACGTTACTGTCATTGTTAATTTGCTTTAAATATCTGTGAAAAGAAGTAGTCTATTCTCTGTTAAAATTTCCCATTGGCTTACAACCAAGTAGTGAATATTATATTTTATAGATTCTGACATGAAGATTCTGTTTAAACATTTATCTTTTGAACAGCTATGTTTACAGCTAAAACCTTCCTTCAATTTAAACTTCAGCAATAATGTGATATATTCCTCTTCTGAAGTTGTCTCAGGTGAAAACACATTAGCTGGTCAGGTTTTATGAAGTCCTTCAGATTATTTACTCAAATTGAGGTAATTTCTTTAAAGGTCAAGGTGAAAACGTGTGTAGTGGACCACATTCACCCTTGCTTGTGAATCTGGAGGAGCCATTTGGACTTTACCATGGGACACCATTCCATATTGACAGTATTGTGTATAAATTTCACTGCTGGGTTTTGAATGAACAGAAGAAATTGAGGCAAGAAATTGTTGGTGAAAACACATGGCTGTGCTTCTGGGTCAGAGAGAATTAAGTCAATAAATTTGTTTTCTGGTTTTCTTCCCCTTAATATTTGTATTTTCCAAACTACAAAATATTTGTGAGTACCAAGAAAGAGTTTTGCCAAATAAAAGGAGACCTGTCCCTTCTTCCTTCCCATGTAAAGGAAGCATTGAAAAGTGTCTATGTCATATAAAGGAGCCTTTAAATTTATTGTGTCTATGATTGTGGTTTGGGGAACATGCTGAAGCAGACATAAATTTTGGTGGAGAGTCATTTGGGCCTCATAAAGATGCCACTGGGAAGCCTGCAACTCTTGAGCACTAAACTTGTTAGTGTTACAATATCAAGGGAAGATATAAATCTGCTTTAGGTGCTGCATCTACTCCGTGTGCACATGAGTTCATTTGCCACTGGATGTTGTGGTTACAGTGCCAGCCACAATGAAAGCTGGAAAGATTAAGCAGGATAATATATGTTTTAAAAGGAGTATTCTCAGCACCAGGTTCAGAAGAAGGGATGCAGTACAACCCTGGGAGGCCTGGCAGGATGGGACATGCACAGGGTGGCAGCACGGACAGGGATGGTTTGTGCTGTGGCTGATGTGGTGGAGGGTGGTTTAAGGAGACAGACCCGAGCCCTTTGCATTTCCAGGTCTCAGTCTTCAAGCAGCCTTTGCCAGCGACAATTCCAGATCTTCAGGAGCAGCTGGGGGACTGTATTTAATGTCTTTGCCTGGAACAATGAAATTAAAATGCCTTTTCTGATTAGGCTTCAAATCCTTGCTTTTGCATGCAAAGGCACTTTTCCCAGCTGAGAATGTTTAAGGCCAAATACCTGCAAGAATTTTTTTTTTCTTTTTTTGTTATAGTGAATCATGCTGTTGAAACTGCTGGGTGAATTGGAGTATCAGCATGTACCAAGGAACTGCCCTGGAAGGCAAGGCCTTACTTTGCTCCAGGTTTTTCATCTCCACTGCTAGTGAAACAAATTGATTGATGGCAATTAGTCTTATTAATAGCACAAATGCTAGCCTTACACGGAATGGGTTCTGCAGGTTTTGACTGATTGAATTTGTGTCTTTCTAGGTTAATCAAATATTTCAAAGGAAGGTGATGGGGAATAGTAATTTTTTTGAGTCAATCAGTATTCTGAACAGCTGTTTCTAGCTATGCAAATTCACTTGAGCTGATGTGCATGTATTACATGAGATATTTATTGCCCAAGTAGTTTTTCATTTTTTGTAAATGCAGTCTTCTTGCAATTAATAAAGCTCTTAGTAGATGCTTTTGCAGGAAGCAATGTCCTTCACAGAAATACCAAAGTCATTTCACAAAGGAAATTTCGCACTTGAGGGAGATATGGAAGAAAACCCCCAGCCTGATGCTTGTAATTGCACTAAGTAATTCTTTTTCTTTTTGTGTATTTTTAATTTAGGTATTTCTGAATTCCACCCAGTAACTATAAACAGTTCTTTCTAAAGGTATTATATGTTTTTTTCTGATCTTGAAAATGCTATTTCACAATATGTCTTTAAATTGCAGAAGTATGTCAAAGTATATTTCAAAATAAACAGTTTATTCAATAACTTCTGAGATAAAAAATTACATTTCCTAGATAAGAATATGTGAAAGTGTTCCCTTGCTGATATCTCAGAAGTATGACATTTTAAGGATTATAAGGGTGGAATCTAAGTAAAGTCACTTTTGATTAGAGGTACATTTGCTGTGGTGATTTTGTAGAGGAAAAGCTGCACCTATTTAGCTCAGCCCAGAGTTTAGAAGACAGAATTCCACATGACTAATAAATTGTGATATTTTGAGGAAATGCTCCTTAATTCCACATGGCAGTTCTGCTTTTGACGGTCAGCTTTCTGAAAGGAAGTGGTACCATGTAATGATGCTCAGATTCTCTTTTCCATCCCAGCTGCTTTGACCAGGGCAGAGCTGTAACCTGAAAACCACAACTGTCCTGCCTTGTGCCCACTCCAGGGCTGGATGTGGGATTGGTGAGGATATTTGGATCCCCTGTTTATATTCCGAGTTGAGGACCAGCAGATGGATCCCTCTTTATCTTAGAGGGAAAAATTCCATCTGGACAGGTGAGAGGAGAGCTGAGGGTTCTCTTCCCATTTATCAGGGATTGCACTGAAATTACATTTTTTACTTTTAATAAGTAAAAGTTAAGTAAGAAAATAATTTTATTAATCTCATTCCACTTGCTTTGTTTTAACAAGCAGTAAAAATTATAAATAATTAAAGACCCAAATAAGCCGTGTGCTGGTGGGTTATTAATGCAGGCCCAGGGCACATTGTAAGTCATGATCTTGAAGGCAAATTGACTTTAATCAAGGTGCCCGCATTAATTACTTTGTCATTCTAAGCTCTTTTCCTTGCTATGATAGTATCAAATTTTTTTGTTGAATTTTGCTTTACATGAGCAAACTCTTATATTTTGGGGGCAAAAAAAAAAATCCCTAGAAAGTCTGCAGTGTAGGTTTTTATTTAATTAAATGTACTGAGGTTGAGGCTGTTACAGTCCCCAGCCACAGCACATGGCTTTTCAGCCTCAGTGCACAGAATTTCAGTTTTTTGGAGTCCCCCAGTCCATTTGGACTGTTTTCATGTCCATTCCATGATGGGTGGAATGTGGTAGAGGATTTCTGCCTGAACTCGTATAAGCCAAGCAGAGAGGAGCCATATTGTCTTTACATTTGTACCTGAAGGTTTCATATTAATCTCTTTACTGCTGCTTCTCAGTCTTGGTTCTCCCTGAAGGCTCCAGAGCAGCTGGAATGGAGACTTAGAGGGTCAGTGGAAGTCTGGCGTAAAACACAAACCTCATTTAGTCTCAGTGATGAAAGTTTAAAGTTGCAAAGGCCTTGGCTTGTCATTGCACCGGGCCCTGAATTCCCTCCTGGCTGAGAAATCCAGACTCTGTTAAACCAAAACACTGCCTTAGCCACAGGGAAATCTGCTCCTTCAAGCCTTGCATGAAGACACATGATTTGATTTTTACATGTTTTGAGGTAGCAATAAAGCATCGCCTCGGACCAGCTGGGCCCTCACCAGTACCTGTGACTGGGCACAAGTGAGGTGGGTGTGTAACAAACACGTGGCTCCTGGGGAACATTATTCTTCCTTGCTGTGGGATGTGAGGCTTCCTGTTCATTTTGATAGTTTGGATACAGATCTTTGAAAAATGAGATTTGCAGTGTATTGATTTAATACTTTTTTAACCACAGAATATTTTGTTTATAGTGCAAGTCAATGGCCACCGCTTTTCCTGAGATACCTTCACATGTGTGTGTGTGTGTGTGTATATATATATATATATATATACACACACACACGTAGGCATGTATGCATCTAAGTGATGTAGCATAGATATTAATCTTCCTTGTAATCTCCCCAGTCACTGCTCTGATCCACTTGAGGAGCATGACAGGGAACTAGACAGATTAGCTTTCAGTGTGGCAGCCTGATACAGCCTTAATTTATTTGAAAAGAGAAGAAAAGAAATGTATGAAATGACTTCAAACTCATTAAAACTCAACTCCCAGTGCAGCAACCAGGCTAGAAATAGTGGCTCCAGCTTTTAAAGGAGAAGCTGGGACATTTTCCACATTTCCTCTGGTCACTAAACTGTGCTGTCATTGTGGCTTGAAGGCACCAGTAGTGCCACTGGCGTTTCTCTTCTCCAAGCAGTGTTGGCAAGGGATGGTTTATATCCAAAAAGATGCTGCTGTTTTGCTGCTTTTTTTTTTCCCTTGTAAAACTGTCCCATTGCTCACAAATCTCACAGGTAGGTTGTTGGGGTTTTTTTAAGTCTGTTTAATGACATTTGAGAAACTCAAGAGAAGCGAAGGAGAATGACTTTCAGGAAAGCATGTTTAGGTGGGCTCTGTATTCATAACTGAGGCCTCAGTACCTGCAGAGACACATCTGGCCACTTCATTAAGGTGCCTGACCAAGAATTTAGCTCTTTTGAACACCTAGCCCTAAATTCACATAACATGCTAGTCTTCATAATTTTGTTTTTAACTCACAAGGAAATTGTGTGAGACTTTCCTCTTCCTCCTTTCTCTCTCATAGCTGTTCTCAGCATTCAGAGGCAGTGGAGCTGTCCAAGTTTTATTGTATGTAAGACTAAGTGGGGAGATGTTGGCACTAAGGGAATGTTACCTGTCTGAAACAGGTACCTATTACTGCTGTCAGGAGCTTGGAATAAGCAGGGCCTGGAGTCCAGCTAAAGAGTCTCTTACAGAAAGGTTAAAAGGCAAAGCATTTAAAGTTTTAGCTAAAACAAGAATAAGGTTCCTTCTGTCCTATGAAGTCACCCACGGAGTTGCGGTGCAGTACAGAGGAGAACCTTTCCTTCCTCTGTGCAAGCACTAGGATTGCTTCACTTTAGCTGGCACCAGAAAGAATTTGGGAAGAGCAGAAATCGTGGAATACTCTTTAAGTTAAAATAGGAGTCTAGTTCAAAATTAGTAGGAGTCAGGATCTTACCAGCTGCATCTGAGGGCAGATCAAAGATAGCGCAGAGGAGAAAAATAATTTATCTGTCATGAAGACAGACTGAAACTCAGTGAAGCAGCTCAGAGAGAACTAGAACAGTGGATAATTATCCTGGAGCAAAGATATAAATGTAGGAATGGCGAGAAAAGTTTCCATGGACTGTGATACCAATAAAGAATTAAAGTATTTAAGCAATATGTGATGACAGGCAGTGCATATCCAGAGAAATAGAGCAGCCTCAGGAAATGCTGTAAAGTGTCTTGAAGGCAGGTTCACATTTAGATTCCTCCAAGTCTTACACCTTTATCTATCAATCTCGAGTGATTTTAATCACCCAAAAAAACCACTGCCCAGAGTATCCTGCGAAGGAGCTTGAGACGTGATTAGAACAGAGAATCTGCCACTCTGCCTCCTGTGTGCTGCTTCTGTTGTCAGCTTAATATATACTATACCTTTACATAAAAAAAAATTGATTTCCTGGGGTGCACCTGTTAGACTATTCCAACCAGCCAGGAGAAAAGGCCAGTACAATTTTGTTTCAGACTCTGCATAAGAGCAGAATGTATGTCATGGTTTCCATAGGCCGAGAATGTATTTGAATGTTAGAGCTGCACCACAGTTTCCTAGTGCAGAATCAAAGAGGAGAAAAGGAGATACTATTTTGGGAGTATCAGGTTAAGTAAAATCAGATTCTTTATGAGAAAGTGTTTTGAAGAGAAAGAACATTTATCCAAGAGAAAGAACATGGAAGACCATCTAGAAAAAAAGCAGAAATGTGTTTAGAATCTAAGTTTCTTCTGCAGAAAGGAGTTAACTCAGCCTGTGCCTGATCCATGGCCCTGGCTGCTTCACCAGCAGCACTGACACACACAGACTGCCCAGGGGGTGTCCAGGTCTCACTACAATTCCTTAGGAACCTGCTTGGGCTCTGAGCTTTCTTTGAAGGTCTATAAACCAAAATTTTTCCCCCCCGCCACATCCTGCAATTTTACCCTGTGCTGCTGCTTCAGACATCTCACAGGTAGCCACAATGCAAATTGAAAAGCCTCCTCTCAGTGCCGTGCTGGTTTAATTGCTAAATGAAGACAAGCACCTGACAAAACTGTTAGCACCATGACTCGTACCAAATGCAGAGATGCTTATTCATTCAGAAGAGGCAAGATTTGTAATTAGCTGTGGGTTTGACTGTGTGGGCTGTTCAAGCGTCTCTCTGAGAATGGCTTTGCATAAAAATCAAACCCTGCTCTTAACTGCTGAAAATCTTTGATGCGTCCCAGTGAATTTACCCAGGCTTCTGATGGATACCTTGTCAGCCGGGCCTGAGTGTTGCTTGACTCCTACTCTTTGGCTGATTTGGGGTAAATGTTGGTCCATGTGGGCAAAGAGGGTTCTTTGGTATGTGCAGCCAGTGGATTTGGACACATGTAAAAATAATTTTTGCACATGGATGGTTGCAAATCATACACCAAACCACAGTCAGGACCCTGCACTTTGAACCTGATACTGGTGTTAAACAGAGTGATGCTTAAACCAGGATTTAGGCAGATATTAAGCAAAGCATAAAGGGTGGGGTTTGGCTAAATATTAATTTGCAGTCTTTGCATGAAAAGTGCAGCATTCTGGGAAAATCTTGCATGATTTCCTGAGTTTGATCTTTTCCATGCAACGACATTCAAAAGACAGCAATGGATCACATTTTTGTAACTTCGACTTTAGCAGGGAAAAATGCTAGATCTGCTTTAAAAGAAAAATAAAAAACCCATAACATGTGGCTCCCTTAGAGTTCCCTCCACTTTACTGGAGTTGTCACAGCCTGGTGAACACTTAATAGACAAATTGATATGTGAATTGGATAGATAGACATCCTCATATTGACATCCGACAAAGCTTTAAAAACCCTCCCTACTTTAGATGGTAATAAAAACATCCATAGAGATACACAAGCACTGCAAAATGTATCTAAAATGGGGTAGATTGGACCACCTCACTTTTCTGAGTTTCTAAGGAATCTGCCTCCTCATATGCATATTTTACAGCTGTTTTGACAGCCAGTGCATAAACATACAGAATAAATACAGCTGTCAGCTAAAGAGTATCTCCAGACATTGTCATTTTCATTTAAGCTTGCTGATGATATACAAAATAATCACAGAAATATATTTAGTGCAAGTAATGCTTGTTGCTATGGTATATTAGAAGATTAAAAGCATAAATTCCCTCATGCGGGGAAAAGACTGTAATATGCAAATACTTCAGACAAGTGGGAAAAGCTGTCACTCTGCTTGCCAGTGGAAATGCTTCACCAGAAAGGTGTTGTCTTCAGATGCCTGATTGCACATACAGAGGGAACTCCAGGGGCTGTGTCGTCTCTAGAACTCAGTCCTAGATGGTTTATGCTCATTGCCACCTTCCAAATGTTACTGCAAGCTTCATTTTATGAATTACTTCTTGTTTTATCAAGAATGCTCAGAAATTCTTACCTGTATTGCTAACCTGCTACTAATAAACCAGTCCAGACTACTACAGAAGATTCTGATACTTCCAATTAATATCTCAGGTATAAACAATTACTCCCTAAAAATTTATGAATTTATTTAATGCTGAAAAGATTTTCTATGAAGTTGGGACTTTGAGGAGCACAGTCACGGCAGCAAAAGGCAGAGCCGAAAACAGCTAGGATGTGTATACGTATCTTTCGTCTTTTTGATTGTAAGGAAGCAAAGTGTTTGAGAAGGCTTCCATAACAAAGTAAGAACAGGTGCATGGGATCCAAAGATCCCACATTTGTTCAGACCAGATAGAGTAGTTTTAAATGTTGGCACATAAGAGCATGAATTAGTGTATAACAGCCAGGAGATCTGGGGGTATTGTTCTGTCTCCAAAACATCATTAACATTACTTTACTATAAGAACTCCAGCTACGTTTTCCCACTTACAACGAATGTTTACTAAAAAAAAAGGCCAAGTATATTCGTACTGTGCTCTAAATAGTTGAGAAATTCCACAGAAATTGTACTAAATAATTTGTTAATGCTCTACCAGCTTATTCTATAACATTTACCTCAACAATGCAAAGACAACATGGATTAAGTCTCCCTATGAGCAAATGCACCTGTATAGGAGAGGGGGAAAATCTAGAGCTGCTTGGATGCCACTAAGAACATAAATCAGGCTTTCATGAATAGTTTAAGATGACAAATCACCCTGACTTTTAGCTGGCTATAGGCACACAGAGACATTCCTCTGCATTACAGGAGGTGCAGGCTGTTACTTGTTCTGTGGCAGATTTTCCTCTGTGTGTCCTTTCCTGTGGTTTGTCTTAGTCCTCCTTGAGGGAATCTGCTCTTCCCCCTTTCCATGTGCTAATGGGGATAGGAATAGTCTGAAGCAGGGGTACATAGCAGGTCAAAGGCTCCTATGATCTCTTGTGCACCTGGGACAACTCTTAAAAAGGAGTGTGAGCTCAGGAAGCAATTGCTTTTAAAAGTCATCTCCAGCTGAATGGAAAAGATTTTAATTTCCATCTTTTTAATGCTTACTCCTGTGCTATTTGTAAGAACTTGTTTTGCAATCCCAGTATTTTATTAGCCATAATTACTCCAAAATGAGCATCATTGCCCTTTACGTGGGCTATATAGTACACACACAAGAACGTGCTGAGCTCCTTCTGCAGTGAAGCTGCACTGGGGGTGAAGCTGATGTGGTGTATGGAAACTGGAGATCACAAAACTGGGATTTTGTTCCCCTTGGTCTCATTCCCAGCACAATGGCCTGGATTTTCAGTATATCCACTAATATTACCTACCAGACACAACACGATGAATAAGAGATCCAGTGGTGTTTTTTAAATTGCCATATACTATTCATTAACCATTTAAAGAAAAAACTGCGATCTTCCTGTTTAATTTTGGTAGAGGATCATGTGGTTGTAGCTTAGTTTTATTTTTCAGAATATTTCATGTTCTATACTCTTATAAAGCACTTAAGCTCAGTGCTTATGATGAAAATACCTGTATATGAGACATATATTTTTTTATCATAGAGGTCTTTAGGTGAGAAAAGACCTTTAAGATCAAGCCAAACTATTTACCCAGCACTGCCAGATCCACCACTAAACCATGCCCTTAAACCCCACATCTACACATCTTTTAAATAACTCCGGGGTTGGTGGCTCCACAAAGCTTTTCAAAGCCAAAGAACATTTCTTGCCCATAAAATGAATAAGGAATGTTATTTAAATTTCACATATGGCTTCGGAAGTCTTAGCAGTACATTGAGAGGAGAGCAAGGTGTTTGTTTATCCACGGCATCAGCCCTGCCACACAACCTGCTCTAGCCTCAGGGCCACCTGCCTGTGCTCCTTCCAGCCTTGACCTTCCCAATATCTGCTCCTTGGAGCCAAGGAGAAAGTGATTGTTGCAGCAGCATTTCACCTATAACTCCATATTTGCATTTTTGCAGCAGAAAATTGTCATTGATTTGCACTGATTAAATGAAAAGGGTTGAAGCCCATTAAAGGTTTGGGAAAAAAAAATAAATTAAATAGTTGTACAAGAATGAAAGTCAAGTGAGGGAGGATGGACAACCAGATTTGACTTCTGGTTTTTTTTTACTATCATTATTATTATTTTTAAATAAGTAGGACAGCCTTGGAAGTATTCTGTGTGCATTGATCAGGGTGGTACCTGAACTGGGCAGTAACTGACAAGGCAAGAAAGGAAAAAAGGCATTTGATGCAAGGTAACCCAACGCTCATGGGTATCCCACATCTGGCAGGCTCAGAACATCTCCATTCCCTGGAACACCTGGCTATGGCCAGGAAGAGCACAGAGCACTACCCAGCCCTTTTGTCTGATTTGCTCTAGCAGTTTCTAGAGCTGCAGGTAAGAATTTTGCACTTATTTTACACATATTCAGCAGACAGTCGATGTACATATAAAATCACCTTCTGAAATGTGATTTTTAGATCTTAAGCATCTTGCCGTAATTACTGTACAAGCTTCTGACAGAATGATTTTTTAAAAAAAGAATAGAACTACTGGATGCATTTGGGGGCACTATTATAATAGTATGAGGTTGATATTAAATGCACAAACATATTAGTAAACTGAAAGCTTTAATTCCTCAGTTGGATAGCACAATCTGTTATCCTAAATTAAATTTCCAAAGGAGTATTTTTTTCAGATATTACATACTTCATAGCTGACAGGGACACTATCTAATTAGGTATTTATATGCAAGGCATACCAGGGGATAATTAGAAACATGGATTATGCAAAGGCAATCAGACTGGCAGAGGGCAAAGGAAGCTAACATATTAAATCAAATTTGTATATATGCTTATATAGTTTATCATGTGTCATTTGGGTTGTATTATCTTAATGCTTCATTTAATATGTTGTTACACATATTACTGTAATCCACTAATTTGTAAATTAAACATGTGCTCTCCTAAAACCAGTATCTATTGGCCCAATGAATCAGTTTAGCCTGCAGAAAAAGGCTTAATTAAGGCACATATGTATCCTGCCCCACGGGAGATGCCCTGCACATCTCTATTTGCATTTGTCTCTGGTCACACAGGGGCTTTGTGGGTTCCTGCACATCTTGTCTCCTACTCAATATTTGCATTGCCAAAGTGATGGTGAAATGAGGGGGGTGGTTATCTCTGGGCCAGGCAAAGAGGGGGAATGGGAAAATGGTCTTTTCTTGAGTCAGGAAGAGGAGAAAAACAACATGTCTGAGTTCAAGCGGGTGAGGAAAGACGTGTGTTTGCTGTATAAAGATGTTCACAGATACCTCCCATGACTCATGGGAGAGGGAAGTCCTAAATCAGCTGAATCCCTCTGTGGAGGTTTGGGATTTGGTCAGTTTTTTACCCTGGACTGTAACAGAAAGTTTAAAGGGCTTGTTCAGCCAGGTGGTGACCAAATGAAGGACAAGTGGAAAGTCTTTCACATCTGCAAACAGGTAAGTTTTCCCCACTTTGTGGCCACCTCAGTTGAACAAAAGTTTTAAACAAAGGGGTGTTCAGGATGTGTTAGGCCTACAACAAATATGCAGATGCTGATGCAAATCACTAGAAGTTTTTCTAAACTTTTGAAAATTTGACAGATTTAACTGTCTCAGTTGGCAAGTCAACAGCAGAACCTGGAACAGCTGCTGAAATCTAGATGATGCTCCTACTGCTGGGTTAAAAGACTGTGTCTAATCTGCTTTCACTACCTTTATTAAACATTCAGAAGCTGTCTCTCCAGTTTATGGTGGAAGGAGGGTCAATTCTTTTAAGGTTTAATTGTAGGAAAATCACGAAACAAAAGCAAAAGACAGCAAGAGATAGAAGTAATTGTGTCTACAGCACACATGAGACTAGTGATTTTTTATCTGGGAGGAAAGAAGAGTCTGTATTGTTCTTTGTTGTGAATGACACCTAAGGTAAACAATGAAAGAAAATGCATTTTAGGTTGATTCAGTCCATTTCTTCAGAGGAATTCCTGCTGTTTCCTTTCATTTTCTTCTGATAATTTGGGACTAAGCACTTAGGGATTATTAGCACTGGGTCTTGGGTAGCTACCACCAACTTTTTTTTCTCAGAAAGAGCTGATGTGATGACCATGGAGGAGTCTAGATATGGCTGACATTGAAACTGCATTTGAAAAACTCCTCAAATAAAATGTCTTCTTCCTTAAATCTGAGTGGTTCTAATCTATAGTGACTTCTGACTCCATGTAGATATATGGGAATTTGGGTGAGGCATAGCAGAGGTTCCCCTTTACAACTTGAAATTCCTCTGATAGTCCCTATCCTCCAGCAGATTTCTCATGGGAATTGGTGGCTTCTGGCACAGTGAGCTTCCAAATCCTCACAAACTCTCCTTTTATTTACACTCTAGTCCTAACTTAAATAATATTACTGGCATATGAACCTTGGCATAGCTGAATACAGACTTTACCTCCTGGACTTTTGTATGCTTTTAATATTTATTTGTTGGTCTCTCCTAGAAGAATATTTGTCATCTTAACTGGATTTCTGGATGGCAATCAATGGATCATTAGTTTTAATGATAATATATCAATGTCATGCTGGTACAATTTATATCTAATGAAATTAATGTCGGTGATATACAGCACTGCCATCACTAAATTCTTCATGGTAACTATAAATACTGAAACCTGTTTTCTTTACGTTATTTACAGATTGATTTATCCAGTACAGTCCAGTCAAACAGGTACCATTTTAAAGGTGATTTCATGTTAATGTTGGATGAGGTGCAGCTGTTCTGGCCCATCCAGCTCTGAGATAAGAACACCTGACATGGCAAGGAATATACAGATTATGTGTTGTGGATAAAGGATTGGACTGGGAATCGGGAAATTGAGTTTTGTTCCTGATGCTGATACTGCATTGTAGATTATCTTTTCCAAAATCAATTGCATCTCAGCATCTTTATTTGCCAAGTTGCTTTCTTCGTGAAATGGCTTGATATAAGCAAGGAATCTGCTTTATAATATCTATTTGTTGCTGTTAATAATAGTGTGTTTCCTGTCAAGCTTGCTTGACTGGATCAGGCCTAGGGACATCAGTAACTTCCGAGGTAAAGCCATAGACATGGAGCTGCCTGAATGTCTGTAATGATTGCCCTCAGCTTACACATCCTGAAATTAAACTATCCCAACCAATTTCCCTTCTGCACATGGCAGCATGAGCGAATGTCAAAACAAATTGGGTAAGTTGGTAGCCACTGACAGATAAAGCAAAACTGATTAAGGGTACAGTAAGTCATTTATATTACTGTCTCACAGATGGGCCATATTTATTTGATTGCTCAATTATTATAATAATATCAAGATTAATAGTTTGCATGAAAGGAAAGTAACCAGTATTTTACTGTTTTAAGAAAGCATTTCTGAATCCATTCAGTGCCTACCTGCAACACCACTTGCACTGACACCAGAGTCTAACCCTTGTGCAACAACAAAATTCAAAGTTTTCTTTTGCAGGTAAAGGAAATGGTCATTTTGAAACCTGATTTACTACAGAATCCCGTGGCCTCTAGTCTAAACAAGCTTCTTTGTAACTGATGATTTACTTGCTTTTGAATTTTCTTGCTCATAGTTTTTTGCTCCTGAAGGCTAGATAATTTTAATATGCTCTGTAAGAGTAGTTTTATGTCCTCCATGAATGAAATCTTCACTTGGATAGCTCAGAATATCCAAATCACTTTGGCAGCTACAAATATGGAACAAGGTATAATTGTAGTCGTGTTTATTTCCTGAGTCTTTCTGGGAGAAGTTTGCAGGTTTCCTTTGCTGAGGAATGCTCTCAATAAATTGTTTTGTTTTGTTTTCTTTGCAGTACATGAAGTTACTTGAAACATCTCCAGCTCTGCCTTTCGAAGTTTCACAAAAGATTCAGGCATAGTGACTGTGAAAAAAGTTGATGTACAAAGAGTCTGTGACTCCACTTGCTCCTTGGCCCACTGTACGAGAAACCCCATCCCTGCTCCTGGTCCAGGACTGGTTCCAAGTCTGCTGATACTGGAAATGTGTCTTGTTCTGAACTTCTTGTTGCTTGGGACCAGCATTTGCCTGGCAATGCTGTTACTACAGACCAAATTGGGAAAACAGGTAAGAACCATGACACTCATTTCTGCTCTATGCTTTATTCCTTCACTTCTATCTCCAAAATACCCTCTCTATTCCATCCCATTCATCATGTGTAGATGTACTCTGTTATGGTCAATAATACAGTACTTCAGACACCTGATTATTGAGAGCAAGGAGAGTTGGCATTTCTTGTTGGCAAATGGAATTTCCTGCTGTTTTCTTCCTCTTCTGCTTAGGTGAAATATTACAGCTTCATAGATGGTAATAATTAAATGTCAAATATAATTTGGCATCTAAACCATGAAGTCTGTTTCTGTCCTAAGAGCAAACCTCCATGTACTGGCTGTATGCAGAGCTATACAGGATGATCAATCACATTTTGGTGTGTCACTACTAATGGTTCAGCATAACTTCTTTATGAAAGTTTAAGATTTTTAGAAGTGCTTTAAAAAAAATATATCTTTTTATACAGCTAGTCAAGTTAAGCCCAGGAGCATCTTTAATTAGCTCCTACTCTTTTTTTTTTTCTTTATGTATCTTTTCATATAGTCATGTAAACATGTAAACATCTAGTTTAGATGACTGAAGTGTGAAGTGCTTGGTTGCTAAGGTTTTTGATGCCAACACTACCATGGGAAAAACCTGCAATTCCTTCTTAAAAACAGAGCACAAACAAGGTACAACAGGAGAGTGATAACTTGTGTAAGATGATCCCAGAACTCTCTACCTGAATCCGAATATATAGGAAGAATAAAGCCTAACCAGAGTGGATTTCTGACATCACAAAGCAGATTTCAACTTTTTGCTGACATGGTTTCAATAGCTGTTAGTGATGCAGCTTCAGGCATTGCCTTACATCCCTGTGTACACATGCAAAGGAACACCTTAAAATGCCCAAAAAATGGTTATTAAGTTGTTGAGGGGAAAGAAACCACAACACCTAAACCAAAAACCTTGGTGTCATAACAACACTTAGAAAACATAAAGAATATTCACAACGAAAGAGGTGTGCCTCTTGAGGAAGATATAATTGACACACATTGGACTTTATGGTCTTAAAGTTCTTTTTTGGTCTAAGTGATTCTATGATTCTTTGTCATAATGGTTGAAAATCAAGCACACGGTCATCTGGTGATTAACTCACCCACAACTACATTCGCTATAACAGCAAAAGAAGTGCTGAAAATTATGTCTGTCCATGCAGAAAAATGTCAATGGGTGCCTGAATCAACAAGGACATTTAGAATTGCCATAAACTGCACAGCCAACCAAAGCCATTGTGTCTGGGTGGATCACAGCAGACCTGAGCCACAGAGGACTCAGTAATGTGCAGAAATCCTGAGCCACCTAATCAGCGGCAGAAATGATTTTTCTTTAGCCGGTGTTTGTCATTGTTTTCTCAGCCTCCTTAAGTACATGTCAGCATTGACCATTAGAGAGATAAAAGAGCCTGAGTAGATCAGTATCGGGCTGGAATGCTGTCTTCAGTCTTTCAAAAGAGAGAGATTAAACCTCTCTGCTTGCTCATTCATGTGGTAAAGATGATGAAGAAGGAAAGCAGAAAGCTTTATATAAAATTGATAGTATTTCCAGAACAGAAAAACATGGGAGTTAATGCATTGGATCAGTGCAGTGTCTATGCAGCCCGTATCTCTCACAGAAAGGGTTTATACCACAGGCTTCACAGGCAAACACAAACAAAAGGCAATTACAGTCTAAGGAACTCTAGGGGGAAAGTTTTTCCCATCTTCCAAGACAGGAAAAGATCTCTAAACTTTCCCTGAAGCACAGAAGTTTATATGCCCTCTAGAGCATTCAAGGGCTGGGGTTTTTTGTTTGAATTTATAACCACAATACTAGATATTATTGATATTCTTGCAAATGTCTAATCTCTGTAACTCTTCATTCACGTTTGGACTCATAGATGCACCGAGTCAAGAAATTCTCCAGTCTAACTGTTCGGTTTTTGCCATCAGTTTAGAGAATGACATTTGGTGCTGCTGGAAAGAGGAATGTGAGCTCGTCAGCTTTGTTCCTCCTCTGCAAAATGGGATCAGTACCTCAGTCACTGCAATAGTGTTCCTCAGAGTACCCACACCCTCCATGCATCAGCCGCACCGATTCCTAGGCTGTGGATCCACCCAGAGGCAGAGGGAAGCAAAGTATCATTCCTGAATTTACACCTGAGTCAGTGGCAGCACAAGGGATGCTGCCCTGCTCACGCTGGCCAATAAGCTGCCCATTTGTTGGGGTTTAGGAGTTCTCTTTTTGTTTCTTTCTCTTTGAGAATTTTCTCCCATTTTTTTGTTGCTAAGAGACAATAACGATCGGGTACTTAAGCGAGACAAAAGAAGTTTCCCTGGGAAGGGTGTGACTGGCTGCCCTCTTAGCTGGGGGGTTTCTCGTGTAGGGGCAGAGATACCGAGAGAATGGGGCTGGAAGAAGAAGGGGCTGGGGCAGCTGCTGGTTCTCTTGCTCTCGGCTTCGGAGGAGGACGCGGAATTGGGGCTTACTGGGGGTGGAACCCAGCCCAGTCCTTATTCTTCTGCTGTGGGTGACCCTTTGCTCGTGAGAGCAGCCACTGAACTGGGACCTTATTAACACCCTACCTCACTGAAAAAAAAGACTTTTACCATCTGCTCGGGTGCCTCAGAGGAAAAACCTGAGATCCCCCAGCCCCCTCCCCCTCCAAGGGAGCCTCTCCCTGCCGTGTTCGGGAGCCGGGCGGCTGCTGCCCAGCCCCGCCATTTCTCTGCCACTGCTCTGGATTTTTTGCTACACTGTAACACCACACCCCCTGCCTGCTGGGACATCCCGCGGCTCCTGCTACAGCTCCGGAGTTTCTGATACGTTTTGTTTGCTACTCCAGAATCTGCTCGTCCCTGCCGTTCCAGCTTGCTGCTTCCCAGGTTCCTGCTACAGCTCATTTCACTATCCAGAGGGGCACTGGGACCGGCTGCCCTGGGGGTTTGTAAAGGAAGCCCCTTTTCCATCCCTTCCGCCGACTGCGCCCACCATTACCNGGCTGAGCTCGCGCCACAGCGCCCCCTGCAGGCGCGGGGCAATCATCGCAGCCGCGCTGCCCGGCCGGGAGCCGCCAGCGCCCCTGGCGGCGGTGAGCGGAACTGCACCGACCGGGAAAGGGCTCCCAGAGCGGGCAGGGACTGGGGGGGTGTTGGGGTCTCTGGGGGTTTGTTTGGTGTCGCTGCCACTGTCGTTGTTTGTTTGCCTTGTTAGACATACACATACTAGTAAAGAACTATTATTCCTTTTGCCATATATTTGCCTGAAAGCCCCGTAATTTCAAAATTATAATGATCCGGAGGGAAGGGGGTCATATTCTCCATTCCAAGAGAGGCTCCTGCCTTCCTTAGCAGACACCTTTCGGACCAAGACACCATTACACCCAGGTCTCTGCCAAGTGATAAACATGACAAAAAAATACAGCTCATCCAGTAGTGTGTAGCAAGAAAGGACTGCATTGTGGTTTTTTAACCTCTGATTTTTATACTGTGTATGAAATTAACAGGAGGAGGAAAAGCAGTTAATATGATGCTGATAGATTGCTAATAATTAATATGTATCATAGCAAACAAATGTAACTAGGGAGAGTCAAGGGAGTATCTTTTTTTTATTCACGGTCTTTCTAGCTGCCTAAACGTGGTTGTTATACTGAATTGCAGATTGATATTTCCTGGCAACGTATTTACGTAAAAGGAAGTTAAATCAAGAACTTTTGCCAGGAAAATTCTCAGTGCCCAAGACTGTGTTCACATTCATTTCAACTCTCTCTTGTGACTGAATGGGTTACTCCAGCCTTGCTCTCAGCAATTAATTGGTGGCTCTCCTCCCTTTTGCAGGGATGGAACATAAGCTGTGTAGAATGGAAGAAGCTTTTGGAGTGCCAAACAGGCATGGAAGAAAAATCTAGTCTGTGATTTGAAGACTGCTGCGGGTGTTTAACCATCTGTATCTCTCCAAGAAGTGAAGGTTGCTAAGTGACCAGTACTACTTATCCAATACTGAATCAACCAAACTGTTTATTCCTCCCTCTTTCTGTTACTGAGGCCAGCTGGGTCCCAAATATGCTCGTGTCTGCGAGTCATGATGCACACAAGTGCAGCCAAAACTCTGCTTGGAACACCACTCCAGCCAACAGTTCCCCCATAGATTTTCTTGGAGGTTGCTGTGAAATTCATGGCAAGCATAGCTGGCTCTCATTATGCTGAACAGCCCTTCCACAAACACCTGAAGGCAGCAAATAGCTCAGTGTGGGATGTCAGTGAGGGGGCTGTGTTCTGTGTTTCCCTAATAGATGCTCTGGGAAGTGGTGTGATGATGTGCTGTTACCAACCAGCAAAGGCTGTTTCCTAAAGGAATATTGATAGAGAAAGGTCTGACCTGTTCACCATCAATTCCATCCGTATTATAAATGCTAAGGAATAGAGCTGCAATAAGAGCTTTATATCTGTATTCCCAGTGTCACAGTGTGCATTACAGGAGTGCTTTGCATTGGCAGTCGAGTGCAGTACATAAATGAAGAAGAAACGAGCATCTGACTCTGCTCCAAGCTGTGCCATGGACAAATGACCTTATGCTCTGCATGGGGAGTATGAATATAACAACACCTTCCTTGCTAAAGCGACTTGAAAAGCTGTGTAAAAGAGTAGAGCATTAATGCCCCTACCTGGTAAGATGCAGACATGGATTTGCTTTATAAAACAGTAATAATAATGTGCCTATATTTTGATGAGGTGATAAGATGCACCTTTCCCATCGAGTGACTGTAAAAGCTGATGTAATGGAGTTCAAGATTTCTTCTCTTTCTGCATAGTTTTGAGTGAGGATTTCTTTTTCTCAGTTTGCAGCTCATTGGGGGGATTGTTTTTAAACTGCAGGTACAGGTATTTACAGTGCAAACCAGGTCCTCAGTTTTTCAGAGAGGGTACAGTTGTGCTGTATAGGAAAGATCTTGTGTAGCAGTGGGGTTTGGGAATGAATTAGGACTGGGATGAGCTGGGCATTCTGGAGAAGATGGAGTTGAAGGCAGCCCCAAGAATAAGTTACATCCTCATGCAAGGAATGCTGATTTCCATTCTTTTAGTTGGAGTCATGCAATATACATTCTTAGCCTGTCTGCCACCTCTCACGAGGCTATTTGGTGATTGCACTTGCCAGTTACTTCTGTCATTTATTAACCTACCAGGTCCATTTCCAGCCTGGTTTGGTGAGGCACATGTGGGGTTATGCTCAAGTGCTTTAAATTAACAGCTTCTCATAAGAAACTCCTGAATCTTCTTGAAGCTGTAGCCTCTGTTCTTGATTTTGGCCAATTGCTTCTCTGCATGTTCTTTTCCTTTAATATTTTCTTTCAGTGTCTGTCTCCTAGTGTTTTTATTATTTAGCAGACTACTTAGCATTCACATGAAGTGCCTATAAATAATCTGGCTTATGTGGGAGTATCTTCTAATAAAATATACTGGACAAGGAGGACTTTGACAAGTGTGCAAAACAAGAGTGCTAGATCTACAATCTCTAATTATGCAAAAACAGTAGAAGGTAAGTTACAGGAGCAATTATATTTCAGACCCCAAATAGTAACTTGAGCTTTGTGTAGAGATTTTCTAGATATTTCAAAGATTGAACCCCCCAGCGTGGCTGTCTGCAACCTCCACCACAGCAGTGGGGAGTTCACCCCCTCTCCAGCATTAAAATAACATTTGCCCCTCAGACTCATACCCTACAGAAAGTACAAGAGTAGGCAATACGTGGTTGAGAGTGCAACGTGCTGAACCAAGGGAGCAAATCACCAGGCAGCCTCTTCACCCTTCAGTTAATGAGCAAATAGGCCAACATCTCCTCCAAATGCATATTCATTACAAATCTAATTAGTGATATGTATAAAATTGATTTGCATACCTAAAGGAAGAAAAACTCTCTCTGAGAAATGCTACAATTACTGGCTTTGGAAAAAAAAAAAGATGATTCTCTAAAGCAAATCTCATATTTTCTGCTGCAACTAGCTGTGGTGTTTTAAATTGTTTATCCTAAGCCTTTAAACGTCTTTTAAAGTATCAAGTGGCTGACTCTGTGCTTTGATACTCTTGTATCAAAATGCAGCTCACTTCAAATCAAAAGAGTTTTAAGATTCTGTTTAGATCCACCAAGTTGTTCTGATGATGCAAATCTTTAGGATGATGTTATATCAAGATAAACTGACAAAAAGCAAACCAATACACTTATTTTTATATTCCTCTATTTTAGAAAGCATACAAGGACAGAAAATCTGTCATTTTTTATGTCTGTGAAGTATCAAACACCTTTTCATTATTCATAAATAATCAATAGTAGGAGTACTTGTTAAAGTTGCATTGCAGCAGAAATCCTTGGCATTCACATAATGTCTTGCATGATCAAGTGCTTTAGAGATTTTAATTAGAGTTGATTTGAATCAGTAAAACACTGTTGAGAGAGATCTGTTGAACAGCCCACAGTGAAGAAAAATAATATCAAAATTTTACATACCACTATTTCAAATTGCATTTGTAGGAATTATATCCATGATCCATGGCTATTAATAGCCTTTACTGTACTGAACAGTGCTCTGAGTTCCAGTTCTATGTCATTAAAACCTGTCACTGAAAATAAGTGTTGTTAGAACTATAGCTGTTTGTTTTATGCTCAAAGAGCATAATGTTTAATATATGTTGGAACAAGTAATTTGTAATCCAACAGGCATTCAGTGTTTTAAAGCAAATGTGTGGCAGAAATATGTCTAATCTAATTACAAGGAACTCAGAATTCAGCAGGAGAACTGCATATTCAAGCAGTAGCTCTGGAAAGATGTGCAGAAAATTGCTTGAGATTTATTTTTCCTTCTAAACTTTTGGGTGTAGCTGAAGTCTGTGTGTTTGACAGCCTTGGAGAGTAGGGTCCTGCATTCTGGCAAGCACTCTGGGTGGATATTGTCATATAAATATGCTATTTAGAGGTATGGCTTGATTCAAATTTTTTCAGTATTAAATTCTTTCCTGAATTTAGGTCTCCTTTTAAACCTTTATTCAAACCTCACAACTGCAATGCTGCACAGCAAGTGTGCCTCAAAATTCCCTCAAAGTTCTTCCAAAGCGTAATGGATTTTCAATAAGGTGTTGTGCTTTCAGAGGGAAAATGATCATTGAGCTCGTAGTATGGTAGACAAAAAGTGTTTAATTTAGAAATTAGCATGTCTGTGTGTATTTATGTGCATGTGTGTATATAATAATCCTTCAAATATCGATGAAAACGGTTTATTAAATGTTCATGTTCTACCCTGCAAAGTACTAATCCTTAATCTAACACCATTTCATATAGGACCATTGCTTTCCCCCACATATCTGTCATATTTAGTATGTACTTTCTAGTCTGAATGGAGTACTTGGGATCTGAAAATTCGGGCAAATGATTTCTATTGTTTCTCACCAATATGTGCGTGCATTGTTGCAAGAAATGTAGGCAGTTTGCTGGCAGGGAAGATAATTTTCTAGCTTTCCTAGAAAAATTGTTGCTAGGTTATTTGACTGCTTATTCAGGGATATTGCTTGGAGTTAATTTTATCGGATCATACCTGTGAGGAAGACTGAAGAAGACTGAGTATTTCTCTTCAAAAAACCCAAACAAAAAGCACAAGTACCAAGCTCACCTGCAGCACATCCATATTTATTTGTCATAGGGATGCTAAAGCCAGGAAGCAGCCAGTGCCTGAGACATCCATCAGTTGGACATGTAATGTATTTATCATTATTAGGAAAATGGGGATTGATGGCTATGGAGTACAGTTCTGAGTTACCAAGTCTTCCACTGCTCATACCTTTGTGAAAGGGAAGCCCCAGTTTGTCAAGGTTGTTACACAGGTGACCATGACCATGGCCTGACTTTTGAAATGGCAGGGAAAGTAATAAGATGATGCTGCCACTGTTTGCATGTTTAGGAGGCATAACCTGTACAAAGAGAGGGAGAAAGCCAATTAGCTGAAATTAGGTTGCTGTTATTCTGAGTGCCTTATCATGTCTAGTCCTCCTATGAACAGTGTTTATTTTTATATAACAAGATTACTTGGAAAAAAATATACATTAAACATGACTTTTGTCCTTCTGCAAGCAGAGGCAGTGTCCAGAGCACAGTCTGTGCAGCAACACCATTTGCCAAAAACACTTGAGAAGCTAGAGGTCTGTATCATGCGCTATCTGCTCTTTTCTCTTAGTTTTTCTTAATTCATCGAGGGAAAATACAAGTATTTCTAAAACCATAATTACTTTACTATACATGACTACCTAAAATACATATTGTGGTGAGAATAAAGCTTAGTGGCTGGGGACTATCTAAGACCATACAAACAGTAAACAAGCTCATCCAATATATTATCAACAGGAGACATATATTTATGGTGAAATGGGCTTTCAGGGTAGAAACAATTGGATCCTCTTTTTTTATCTGTTCTCTGTCAGAGGAATGATTTAAAGTGAACCTCAACTCACATTTCAAATAATAGATGACAGGAGCTCATCCATTTCAATATAATTCATTGTACTGCATATGGATGGGGGAAATTTCAAAAGAAAACCAGGGAGTGTTATTTCCAAGTGAGCCACTGGATTTTTAGATGTAGTATTTCCTCCTCACTTTCCTTCTATAAAGGTTATTGGTTTCCCTGAAGAGAAAACAGCATTTTTTTGTTGGATATTTCTCTTTGTGCCCCCTTTGTCTGGTGCCAGCTCAAGAGTGAGGGGTGCAGGGAATGGTTTGGTATTCTGAATGGGGTTTTTTTGGTATTCTGAATGCTTGATAGCCTAATTTTTGTTGTTGTTGTTTCTTTTGTTGCTCTTATCAAGCATTAGTTTCCTACTTTATTCGCCTAGTGTATAATTCACTTTCCTGAAGAATTGTCAGAACTCTGATTTCTGTCTTTCCTCGTGTCTGAAACACAGAAATAAATTCTCTTCAATATCATAAACCTGAAAAGTTCAACTAATATCACTTCTCTATTATAGATTTCAGGGCTGGGGGTGTGTGTGGTGGGGTGGGGAATGTTCTGATTGATCTATTTGATTTGAATCCTGGATAAAGATGTTCCCTATTGAAAATATTCCTTTGTTTGAGAATCCTAGGTCAGAGACTGAGCATAGCTGGATGTTCCCAGTAAAGCCAAGCTGAGGGTGCTGGGTGCTTTCACAGCCTGATACCCTGCTTGGGACTAGAGTCTGGAGGCTGAAATTTTCAGTGGAGACACATGTCCAGACTGAAATCCCAGACACGGCAGAGGATGGGTGCCTCACTTGAAGTGAATCAGGGGCTGTTCAGAGGGAGTTGTCCTGATTTTTAATGGATGAGGAACCCATCCACTCCTTCAGAGATGCTTCAGCACAATTTGGACATGGGCTATCAGGTCCCTAATGCATATGCTGCACGTAAACCAAGGCAGACGCCAGCATCAAACGTGTCAGAATCACTCAGAGAAGAAAGTCTGTCTTTTGTGGTTCCAGGCAGTTTCCCTACGTGAACAGAATGTTTTACTTCTGGAGACAACTGTGTATGACATGAATGACAGATATGCTTTCTCTTTGAAGGAAGCAAAGTGCATAGTCAGTGTTTTATTTTCCAGTGAGCTGCAAACTTATGGTGATCTTCAGCTGATGAAAGCAAAAAGGAATTATTTTAAAATGATGGGGGTCAGGGCATTTTGGCACAGTAGAATTGAATGCTATTGATGTCATAAATAGCTTCACATTAGTGTTGGCTGGAAAGGCTTTCGTTAAGATATTCACAAAAGCAAAAGACATCAGAGTAAACAGCAACTTGGGACCTGGCAGTGAGTGAATCTTGGGGCAGGAAGGGGATGTTTGTGCCAAACCAGCTTTAGTGACAGGATTCTCTTTGCATCCATTTGTTTATCACCTGTTCTTCTTCTTAATTCCCCTTTCATTCAATAATTTCCCTGCTCTTGGGAAAAGTCAAATTTAACAATGCCAACCAGTACAGAAAAAGTTATGCATATTCATGAAAGCTCATGAATTATTGGCAAAATCAAGTTGACTCAACTTTGATCATGGCAAAAGGCAATTAACGGTACTTGTAAAAAACCTCAATCTCGGATGAAGATTCTGTCCTGATCACATGTATTTTGAAATAGATTTTGATGAAAAATGAGACATCGAAGGGTACTAACTGAGGATCCCCTATTTCCTGTCTATAGAATTTTATCCCTGATCAGAAGAGTAATGTACTTTAAATGCCTAGAAATTCAAGAGGTTTTAAAAGGATTTTTGGGGTCAATATTTAAATTCAGAAATCCTAGGAAGTTTGCAATGCATTCAATTTGTCTCATTCTAGTGAAAGTGTCTTCTGTCTCTTTTTTGTCATTCTGAGGGAACTGACTCACTGTAGGGAACATTTCTATGACTGTCACAAAGTCTTCAAAATGTAATGACTAGCATGGGTAAAAATTCTTGACACTACAGTGTCCTGTCAGAAAACACAGATGAATCAAAATGTGTTTCTCAGGGATACAGGGACTTCTTAAAAATAATAGATGAAAAAATGTGTAAGTTGGTGTAAGATTCGATGTTGTCATTGTATTTCATCTCGTTTCATTTGGACTCTTATACATTGTTCCTTGTTATTCTCCTTTCAGTGAAATGTTTCCATGCTCCTGGGATTTTTCACTGAGACTTTCTGCTTACCTGAAAATGTGGAAACTCAGTGTTCTCTTCAGATCTGACACACAGCAAAGTTTCTTTCTATTTCCACTGGATGGAAGTTCTAGTTTCCAGTCTGGATTTCTAAGTCTGTTCTCCATTTCTGTGTGCTCAAGCCTTATCCTGAGGAAGCTTGATCTGCAGCACAGCGACTGCTTCCAGAAACCCACCAACCAACGTAAGCCTGCTAAGATGCTGCAAAGATTTCCTGCAGAAATGAGGAATTTTTGCCTCACATAGGCTTTAAAAGATCCTGTTTCTTGAGTTAAGTCCTCTATTTCAGCAGTTCTTATATCAGACTCCTTAAATCAAAGTTGAGCTTAGAGGAAATGAGAGATTTTTTTCCTAGTGCTGGCCAGAGGAAGAATCTCTTATCCCCCTGTGAACATAATCCTTGGGCTGGTAAACTCAGGCACGGCTGCAGAGCAGGAGAAACTCAGGGAGCAGGAATAGATCAGGAGTTGAAAGCTCTGGAGTGTGGGCTCCCTAAATTGCCACCTGAGATTTGGGCATGCTGGGAGTCTCATCAGTCTGGGGTGTTATTGGAACTCATACAGGAAAAATTGTATTGTTCCTTCTGAAATAACAACAAAATCAGTTTGTAGCTTCTGCTCCAAGAGCACTCCTTCAGGAGGATGTTCTGTTTAATCAGGCAAACCCACGCTCCTGCTCTGTTTCCATTGGTAGAATAGAAGAAAGCAGAACAAAATGCATAGCAGTTGGTAACTTCCCTGTGAAAACATGTACAGGAACATTTTCAATTTTAGTGCAGTAGCTTGCAAGCAAATCTGGGAGCTGTGGAAGGGCTTTACATAAAGCATGATCCCAACAGTTCATACAATTAGCAAAAATTAACATATATTACTATTATGCTGAATTTTTTCCTTGCTGCTTTTTAACAGCCTGTATTCTGAAGAAAACTGAATTCTCTAATTGAGCATATAAACGTGGCATTATTTCATATTCATGTGATCTTGATGTTTAACAGAAAGGTAATTTTAATTATGCAAGCTGGTATTTGTTAGCCTTTCAAGAGCCTTCCTTGAGTGCCAAGCCTCATTGTTTTTCCTGCTGCTGTTTTCCTTGAAGGAAAAACTCAAGGACTCCATGCCGAAGGACACATTTTCTGCACTGATAATGCTGCATTTATCCCATACAACACAAGTTACATTCCCACTGAATTGCTTTTATTTTAGATGAAGAGCATCACAAAATGAGGGAGAGCAAAACTGGTTTGTTGTTTTGTTTTTTTTTCCAAAAGGACATGGGGTGAGGCAAGTGCAAAGCATTGGGCATTTGACAGCAGTGTCTGGGTGTGAAGAGGATGGGGCCAGGCTCTTTTCAGGGATGCCCAGCACCAGGATAAGGGGCAAAATGTAGTGAAAGCAATGAGCTAGTTAATCGACTACAGTTATTTTTCAAAAAGAGATTTTAAACACTTCCTGAGTTGTTGTTACAGAAAATAACAACTTTCCTGAGAAACAGCTACTCAGGCAGTCCAGTGATAGATTTTCTTCTTCTTTCCTGTCATACTGTCCCCGCTGCTCATCCTTGTTGAGTGTTTGGTCCTGTAAAAATTACAGTTAATGTTCAGATTGGGGTGTTTTTTGCCAAAGTAGAGTATTGTGCTGGGTCTCTGTGTCCTCACCATTTATGCCTTGAAGAGCATCCCATGGACAGGAGCTGGTTCCCCTCCATGGCACAGGAGGGTTGATGTGATTTCTGGTTTTGATTTCAAAGCTTCCAAAGACAGAAGGGCTTTCCCTGTGACAAGGATCTCAGACTCTCTGATACCCAGAGATACAAAACCATCCACCCTAGGAGCTCTGCATCTGGGTTATCTGCAGGGGGACAGCAGAGTTTGTACCCCTGGAAACTGTCTTTACAGAAGTTTTCTATTTCTAGTAGCCCCAAGAAGGGAAAACTGATAACCCAGGACTCTGAGGACTGTGCGAAATTATGTGCTAATAGGGGAAAGCAAGACAATCCCTGTCTTGGGGTGACTTTATGATGTGTATCCCCTATCGCCTGCTCTATGCCCAGACATGATTCCTGGGCCTTTCTGTGTCTTTAAATCTGGGTGTGAGAGAAAGAAAAAAAGCCAAATGAACTTTTAAAAACAGTTTTTGTGCTTCAAGGACATACACTCCGCTGCATTCCTGCTGCTGCAGAGCAGAGGCACCTTCCTGCTTTCCCCGGCTCTGGGCTCCTTTTCTCGGAGGAGAGAGATGGAGAGTTCAACTCCTTTGTTTCCTTGGGACTTTGGATTTTTCTTCTTCTCTCCTGGACTGTTCAGAACACCAGAACATCAGAACCTCACTGGGAGCCCCCACACCTCGGCCCGGAGGGGCCCGAGCCGACCCAGCTCCGAAGAGGAGAGAGAGAGAGCCCACACCCACGGAAAGGACTCTAAAACCTTCCCAGGTTTTCTCTCCACAGCGAGAGGTTTTATTATTTAGCATTATTCTTTTCCCGTGTGTTTGTTAAATAAATAGTTTTTTTCTCCTTTCACTTTCCTTCGAGGAATTTTTTCC
Organism: Mohoua ochrocephala; assembly: GCA_013398855.1. Lineage (NCBI taxonomy): Eukaryota > Metazoa > Chordata > Aves > Passeriformes > Acanthizidae > Mohoua > Mohoua ochrocephala. Next base: position 18,805 of record VZTA01021682.1, on the reverse strand, counting down.
CGACCCTGGTGGGGGAGGGGTGGCTGTAACCTGCCTGCTATAGAGGAGACGTTCCTCCCAGAGCGTTCCTCCCAATTTTTGTCTCAAACTGGGACAATCCCTTTCCACAAAAGAGGAGCAGAAGGGACAAAGAGGAAAGCAGGGGCTAGAGAGCACTGTAAATATCAGGGGCATGTTAAATATCCGGTCTGGACAACAGCAACCCCATTGTTTTTGCATCCTGTCCATTCTGGAGCAGGAGGGATGAATCAAGAGGCCACGTGAAATGCTGAGCTCTCTTCTTTAGCAGAACTTTAGCAGCACATGGAACACTGACAGACCTATGAGAACTTGTTTAATGCCTGTCGAGCCTTGTTTCAACACGTGTGGCTGCAGTCAGTTTTTGACTCGTCTGGCACACGAAACCAAGTGAAACAAGAACATGAGCAGGGAATGAGAATGTAAATGTGATTTCATGGCACCGCGATCAAGAAGACAGTTCTTTATTCATACAGGCTTGAGAGAAGAGGATGTCAGAGGAATGAAAACAAAAACAACCTCAGATCTTGCATAGTTATTTTTCACCTCCATCAAACATTGGAATTCATATCTCATATTCCAAACTGTGCCTTGTGATTACTGCAGATTGGCCATGTCCATCGAAAACCTATTCTGTTTTCTTGGGTTTTATTCACCCTTGTAAAAATAGAAAACCTCTGTCCCAGTTTTCCCCATAGAGATTGTTACTAGATTGAAAAACTTTCTGTTTGAAATGATGCTCTCACCATTCATTATAGCGCTAAATATGTCACTTGTTTTCAAATATATAATTTAAACATTCAGAAAGTAATGAAAAGTCTATTTAGATTATGATGGGATCCTTTAAAAATTTTTTTGGATCACAAGCTCATGTTTAAAATATTGCTTTACTTGATGTGAATACTTGATTTCTTTTTCAATTTTGGACATTTTTAATGGCTTCTGAAACTCTTGACAGTCTAAACTCAATATCTTGGATCAATGGTTAATAGACATCGATATATTCTTAGTTGATGAGTATTTGAATAATGGGGAATAGGCCTCCTTAGAATAAGGTGAGAGGGAAGAGCCATTGGCAGCAGAGGAGGTGAGAACTGGTGTTGGTTTGAGCTTGACAATGGAGCAGGTTTCCAGCACACAAAGGTCCTGTGCTTTGTTAAGGGTGTGGCAGGAGCCTTTTCTGCCAGTAAATGGATTAACTGGATCGGGACTGGGTAACATTTGCTTTGGCCACGTTTTTTGTAAAGGGAATATTGGAGGGTCCAAATCCCAGGGTTTGTTGGGCAGCTGCTTTTCAGTCATGCTAAATTCAAATAAAAAATGGTTCTTTTTTCAGCCCTGTGTAGTCAGGGCTCAGAGTGTAGCAGCTCTCCAATCTGCAGATGAAACAAGCACTCCAGATTATTTAGAAACAATAGAGAATCTGATTGTCTAATACAGTGATAAAAATGTGTTTAAAAATAAATTATCTACTAGCTGCTGGGATTGCTTGAAATTCCATTAAACACTAATGAGAGAAGGCATCACAGACAAATTAATAAACACCCTACGCACTAACCTAGAAAATGCCAGCCTAAACCCTTTGATGCTAAACTAATTAAAATGGGAAACATATTCCTTGTGAAATCGCTTGGCATATTTCAGTGCATTAATTGAGGCATAATGAAAATGGAAGATACAGCACAGAAGAGGAAGAATACTCATTATAAAACAGATTATGGTCCTGTAAAACAGTTGTACCCAACTGCAACCTTGGTTTTGCGCACATGAGTAAATCCACAGCAGTAGGAAGAGCATAGAAGGAGGTTAAATATGTTCAGATTTTAGTACATTTTCATGGGTGAAATCAAAGGGATGGATTTTTTTTTCAGTGAATTTCTGCATGCGTTGCAAGACCATAAATTCTTTATATGTTTGAAAAATCACCCAATCCTGTACCTCCCATTGGTTCTGTAGGATAAACTTGCATTGTGGGTGAGGGAAAAGTTGAAGTGAAACCATGTTGGATTTAAATGACAAATCCCATACATGATACCTTGCATAGATAAGCATAAATTAGAAAAGAGAGGGAAAAGAAAATTGGCTTCAGTAAAGAAAAAAGGGAGGTGCTGCTGTGCCTGGTCAAGGCATTATGTGTTGAGTACTTTGTCATTCAACAAAAAGGACTTGCCACAACAACCATCACACCTGGTGGAAGCTGGAGGTGATGGAATTAAAACATTTCCTAAAGAAACTCAGCATCAGATTGTTGCACAGCACAAAAAAAACCCCATTCAGTGCATTCAGATCATGTCACCTGAATCCTCATGAGTGAGAAGTCCTGGACACGGGCTTTAGTCCCTCCTGGACAAAGAGGGAGGCTGGGGGTGCTGCATTCTTGGAGGAACGTATTTGGGGAAGTAGGGACGAGCCTTTTCAGGAGAGAGCCTCTCCCTGAGCCCCTGCACAAGAACTTCAAGGGAGAGCAGCACTGGGAGCTTCCCCATGGTCCTTGGCATCCCTGGGTCTGCTCACCAAGTGTCTGTCACCTGAGAAAAGGGCTGCTTTGTGTTAGCCTTCCCCAGTGACATGTGTGTGCAGACACAGCGCGTGATTTACTGTGGCCATGCCCTACAAGTAAAAATGTCACTAGATCATGATACAGAGCACATGAAGGCTGATTGAAAATCTCCCAGGCCTACAGTTGTCATTATCTGGGGTGACAATCTTGCTGCTGTACAGACAGGGAGCTTTATGGGGACACTGTTATGGACCATCAATCATCCTCAGTCATCTTCACTGTGTATTTCTGATCTATATAAAAATTGGGTCCTCCATAAGAGGAGCTATGTATTAAGCACTCTCAAATTAGTATTTAAAACTCAAAACAACCCAATCAAATCCCACAGTGTTATCTATCTATCCATCTATCTTTTATATATATATATATATATCTACACATGCATTTCTTTATTTATATTGTTCCTGATTATTTAAGTAGTGTTTAGACCTCTCTTCCAATAGGAAAAACTTGAACTAAATTATGGGTATTTTTAAACAAAATTGAGCCATCTCATTTATCTATTCAATGTCAGCAACAGAGAGATTCAAAATCACTGGTTGCCATGAAAGCAGTAAAATCACAATCTTCATCTCATCCAGGTCCAGATGCAAAACCTCTTTAAACCAGCAGGAGTCTGTGAATTAAATTCACTGGACTTTACAGCAAAATAAATAGCTGCTCTGCTTCATCTTGTAATTCTTTTTGACCTCTGTTACAAAGTTCATGTTTAAATATACTCCTCTAGAAATGAAAAATAATTTTTTTTCAGCTTTTGGAAAACTGGTATAAAATATGCCTGTTATTATTTGTATGAATCAAACCTGCATCAGTGAGGTGTCACACAGAGCACAAAGACTTTCATTGAAATCAGTAGGAGCAGAAACAGCCCATTATTCATTTTTGATGGAAAGGGAAGAGGAATAAACACATCACAATAAAAAGTAAAGCAGCAGAAATTAATAATGTGCACCCCAAACAACAGGGACACACGTGGAAGTGTGTGAAAGCAGGTTCCTCTTCTGGTGTTCATGGATCTTACTTTTTCCCTGCTGATGTAAAATGCTATTAACTGGTGGTATATCAGTATATCTCTCATTTATATTAATTTAATATCATCAGAAACAAGGGAACATCTTTACTTACATATTGTCATCAAATAGATTACAGAGTGATCACAGTGGATTTCCAAGCCTAATTCACTCTTACTCCGACATCTTTTCACTGTCTGAAAGACAAAGAATTAAACATGCTTTAATATTTTGATGTGAAGCACATAAATCTCTGGCATGTCTGATGTGAGCTGTCTGGTTGCTGCATGCTTACCTTAACCAAGTTTTCCATAGGTTAAGGGAGAAATCCCAACATTTCAATATTTAAAGATATCCTGAATGTTGGATGTTGCTCTAAGAAAGATTTTGGTTTGCAGGTAAGGTACGGTATAAACGTTATTGAAATATTTAAGGAAAATCACAGGATATATTAGAACTGAATACTCTTGATTTCACACTAAAGGAGCAGAGGGCTTTGAGTAGTAAAGGAACTGAAAGTGTAGGGTGAGGGTGGTAGAGAATGCTTATCTGTGGGGACCAAAACTCATTACTCCCAAAGCCTATTTCAATAATACCTTTTATCTGGGTTGGCCGAATCTATGGAGACTTTTTTCCTTAGGAGTAGTTTATGTCAGTGATTGAGGTAAATTTCTGAGTACAAGCACAGTGGTTTGGATAAATGAAAAATTGTTTTCCAGTTTTTCCACATTCATCCAGTTCTGTGACAGTTCCTTTTGAAAGGACACTGGATCTTTAATACCGAAATGATAAGCACTCTTAGTGTTTCTGGGTTTGTTCTTCATTTGATGAACTCAGAAGCACAGAAGAGTCATGAGACCAGGACCTGCATAATAAGCAAAGCTTTGTTTGAAACTCAAACTGTATTAATAGCTTTGTTATGGATCTTAGTTTCTGCTGGAAAGCTGAAACTAGAGCCAGTCCTGAACCTCTCAGGCATCATTATTGTCAAAAGCAGCACTGGGGACACAAAGATTTGGTTACTAATGACACACTGGATTCTTTGCTAGAGCAGTAAAACCCCTTGGTGTGGAACTGACACAGCAGCTCAGAGCATGAACCACCAGCAGTGCAGGGCTGTGGAACAAACAGTTGTAGATTTTTCCTTACATCTTTCTCATTAATTTTTTAAAGCCTCTGCTGGCTTTGTGGGCTTATTGCTGGGAGTTGGAAATGATGGATGGAATAAAGGAAAGGCGAGTTGTGCTGCACAGTCCCTGCTGTGTGGTGTTGGATGGTGTTACCCTGAGCTCATAAAAAGCCAGGACAAGTCTGAGCAAACAACTTACTGTGCTCCTTCCCACAGCAAAGCTGGCCAGGACTGGTGACTGCCCTAATGCTGGCTCTTTGTTATGTTTTTACTGTTTTTCTGCTTCTTTCAGCTGGTGATTCTGCAAAGGGGGACTTCCCTGTGTACCCCAGGAGGTTCCATCCACTCTGAACTGATATTCCCTGGGGCAAAACTTAAATGATGGCTCTGCTTTGTTTTCCTCCATGACTTTGCCAAACAGTGAAATAGCCCCGTCCCAAGGATGGTTTCTTGGTTTTTTATCCAGTGCCTTATCAAGTATGAACTCTACTTGAGTTCACAATTTATCTTTTAGTTAATTAACTTGTTTCAAGACTGCATTTTCTTTTGTTTTGGCTCTTCTTGGTCTGGCATTTCCCACACATAAAGGCCTTTTTCTGCCATTAGTCCGGCATTTTGCTTTGAACTGCATTACAAATAACAGTACTGTCTATACATACAACAGATCTATATAGAGGGACTAATATATTCTTATATATATGTTTGCCTGTAATCCCTTTCTGTCTGGATCTGTCTGGATCTTATTGATCTATGATGTTGCTATCATAATTCAGTCTCTATGAGAATTTTAATCAAGCTCATTCATGTGTTTTTGTCACATTCTTTGAGTAATGTTGATTAAATGTTCATTCTCTTCAGTGGAAGATGAGAAAACAGAGCATTGGTAACAGTCAAAGTTCAACCAAAATGCATTTACTTCCAAAATAACAGACTGGCTTCAGCCTGCCAGCTATGCAAGCACAAGGAACTGTGATGGATGTTACACCAGTGATCCTGTTCCCAAGCTTTATTGGCAGCAAGAAAACCCAATTGCAATAACAATAATAATAATAATAATACTGAAAAAAATAAGCTGTGGTGGATAACACAGTCTGGTGTGTGTCTTGGTTTGAAAGACAGGTGTCTGCCAAAAAGGCAGAAGCCTCCCTTGGAATGGAAAGGTGTAACCCCCTTCCCTCCGGATTATTATAATTTTGAAATTAAGGGGCTTTCAGGCAAAAATATGAGAAAATAGGAATAACAGTTCTTTACTGATGTATGTCTATCAAGGCAAACAAACACCAATAACTGTGTCAGTAACACCAAACAGAACCAGAACCCGGTGTCAGTAACACCAAACAGAACCAGAACCCGGTGTCAGTGACACCAAACAGAACCAGAACCCGGTGCC
>VZTA01021682.1:0-12466 GCA_013398855.1 Mohoua ochrocephala | reverse complement strand
AGGGAGAGGCGGGCTGGGGATCCCGGGGTTTTCCCGGTAGAAGGAAAGGCAGCAGAAGGCAGGATCCTGCAGTGGTGACTCGGGCAAACTCCCCACAGCGACCGCAGCTCCTTCCTCCCCGAACGCCGAGAAAGCAAGAGAGCCAGGGGCTGCACCTACCCCCTTTTTCCCAGTTCAAATCTCGTGGCATCTCTGCCTTTTTCACGAGAAAACCCCAAGGGGAAAAAAAAAGGAGTAGCCATCAGTGCCACTACTCCCTGTGGCCGGGGTCTTTTGTCTCTCTTAAGTATCCACCCATTAATGACCCCTGGCAACATGTACGGGAAAAATTCCTTAAAAGAAAAGGGAAACAAAAGGGAAGCTCCTAAAAACCCTAACCGTGTGGAAGTCACAATTCTTGTGCCTGTCCCATGTTCATATAAGAGAGACGAAACAGCAACACCCTCTAAGTCCAATGATGCACTTAGCATGGTGAAAATGCTCGGTCCAGCCTGACCCAGGAGGTCTGCAAGCTTTGGAGGTGGAAGAGAAATTATAAAGTTTGGGTTAGAAATGTAGTAGTCCAGCATGGGAGGAGTCCATCCAGCTATGCAGAAAGGGTGTTCTTGTAATCTCTTATTAAATGCGTCCTACAGTCTGAATCATCACAGGAGTCTTTTATCCTGGTTCCAGATAACTGACATAAAAATTTGCATTTTAAATGAAAAAAATCCACTTTTTTTATAATCTTTTCTAAGCCAATTTGAGTTTTAAATATTATTTTTTCTCTAATGGTATTGGCTTTATAATAAAGTGTGGTCAAAACTTGTAAAATAAGGAGAGGATGAAGTGAATTTAAGCTGTGAAGAAGCTGATGATCCCCAAATTTGCATAATACTTTGAAACAGCCACGTGTGCAGGCTTGATCCCCATTTACACAAATTAAGTCTGCAATTCATGCACAGACACCGGTAGGCTCCGAGCATCTCGCAAAATCCAACATGATTGCCTCTGGTTCTTTTCATTAGATACCAGCAGGTCGTTAGAGCTAGGTTAGGCAAAATTTAAGACCTTATTCATCTTTTCAACCTATAACAGTTTTTTTCTGCTGCACCTATGTGGTACTCAAGTCAGTTTAGCACAATTTTAAAGTTTTATTATAACTGCAAGTGGGTGAAATCAGCCTGTCAGTGGTAGTGCAATCTCTGTTCTTATTTTGTGAGGTGCTGAATTTCCTCAGGGGACTCCTAAGAGGAAAAGATTAAAAATCCACTAAATCACTTGAGATTGGAGGCATTCAAGATGTCTTGAACAGCCTGGTGTCCTGTGCAAGGGCATGGCCAGTGTCTTCCTGAGGGACACTGACAGAACAGATTCTCTTGTCAAATCTGTTGTAGCTCAAGCAGTCTTTGGTACAGAGTTCATTTTTCCCCTACTGATTTCAAACAGAAAAGGCTTTTGTTTAGCTGATTACAGAAGTGATGCTCCTGATTTAAGGGAGCTGATTTAAGCAGCAACTGGGTGTGAAGAAAGAGCTACGTATCTCCTTTACTCAAAGATGTGCGTTTCCTTTTAAATTAAAAGTTAATGTAATTAGATATAATATATAATGTGGACACTTTCATTTTGATATTAAGAGAAGCTCTATTCAGTATAATTTATCATTCGATTTGGTGAGGTTTGGCAAGCTCTTTTTGGAAAATCTTTGCTACTTTTTAATATGAGTTTTCTAGAGATTCAGTTCCCTTTTTAATCTCTCTTTGGCAATAACACAGCCGTCTTTCCATTTGTACCTCACCTTTATTGCTGAACCCATGCATGTACTCTGGATGCTTTCCTATGAATCCGAAGTAAGTCAGGGACATGATCCAAGGCTCTGGAAAGTCAGGAATAGGGTTTTTTCCTAGCCAGTAGGCTCTGGTGGGTAGTTTAGTGTCTTGGTTTGAAAGACAGGTGTCTGCTAAGGAAGGCAGGAGCCTCCCTTGGAGTGGAAAATGTAACCCACTTCCCTCTGAATTAATATAATTTTGAAATTAAGGGGATTTCAGGCAAATATATAGGAAATAGGAATAACAGTTCTTTACTAGTACAGATAACAAGGCAATAATACAGAAATACTGGCTTAACCTGACAGAGTCAGGATACAACCTGAGGGCCTGCCGGGCAGGGTGGGGGTAGCAGTCCCATTAAGGGGTGGCCGCAGCCCTCTTTGAAGTGGTTCTGTTGAAGCGGTGATCCTGTAGACAGGTCTGGTCTTCCTCTGAAGGTCCAGTGGTGGTTCTGTAGCTCTTGTCCTCTGGGAGTCCACTAGGTAAAGGCTGCTTGTGGTGTTCCAAACCCCAGATTCTATCCAGGTGGGAATGCTTGGTTCCTCTCCCTGGGCAGAGCATCTCACAATGGGATGATGGAATTCTATGAGCCCTGCAATGGGTCCTTGCCAGCCCATGAACAGAAGGTGTCTCCCCGAGGGAGTGATCAGGGATGAGTCATGGCAGGAGATAACGAGCACTGCCCCACCTGCTTTAACAGCCTGTGAAGATGATAATAGAATACATACTTTTGGTTACATCTTACATTGTAACCTAAGACATTTAGTCAGGTGCTGGTCGAGTGGTGCTTCATACTCTGAAGACATTTCACCATTGTCCATCCTCAGGCTGCCTATTAATTTTTAGAGAGAGTTCAAGTTGTTGGTTATTGGTCTGTGAAGTTCTTAGAGGTTTGGGAGCTGTGTGAGATGCCTCTCAGTGAATCTGCTGGACTGGTGATCAGCACCAAGGCATGAGAAGGAGTGGCATTTTCCAGGCAAGATATTGAAGAGTGAAACTCTCTGTAGAGAGCTCACAAGTTAGGAATCCAGCTGGGCCAAAAGAGCCTGATCTTTTTGAATGTGACAAACAGTTCAAGAGGAATTTATACTTAATCAGGGTTTTAGAAAGGATGATGGCTGAGAAGTGTTTACTGTGGAGTGGTTGGGAGATTTGCTGAGTCAGAAGGTACTTCCAGTTTATCAAGTTTGAATCTAGAACATGTTGAACTGGTCTTTACAGTGGTGTAATGTTTTGGCTCATCCTATGTTTAAGTGGACATGCACATATGAGTATTTAGAAGTTTACAGACACCTCTTAATTAGAAAGTAGCCCTCTTTGGTGGGAGTGTGTTTGGGTAGGTAGCAATTTTCTTCACATTGTTTCTCACCCAGGGAATAATGAATTTTCCTTCTTGATCAATGTATGACAACCTCAGCATTGATTCCCTTCATAAGTGTGGGCTGATTTCCTACTAAATCTCAGTCATGATCATGTCTAGTGTATCCCCATGCCTGTTTAAGCCGTGAACCTGTATAATAAAATATAGTTTGAATCTCGGTGTTCCTGCCAAATCTATTTAAGCACGGGGATGATTTGCTGACACATTTCAGGCTCTCAGGAATGTGTCTCTGTAAATCCTCCTCCCTTGTTTGTTTGGCCAGTGATGCTGTTTGTAAATGGGACACTACTTGCTCCTGTCTCATGATAGCTCTTCAAACCCTGATGTGTTTGCTCAGTCCTCAGATGAAGGAAGGAAGCAGCCTGGGGAGTGTTTTATAAGGAGAAATGTATCGCTTCAATATTAAAGTCACAAATCTGTGAGGAGTGCAAATATTCTGTTGCTAGGATGCCAATTCCCTTTTATGAGTCCCTTAGTTACTACTGAATAGTATTTATTATGGAGCAGTGTACGAGAGAATAAGTGGGGGTTTTATGTAGATGGGACCCAAAGTAAGTTTAGGTGTGTGGTAGCAGTAAGATCTGTGTAGTGAGCTCATGAATGTAAGACAGAGGAAGCAGAGATGGATTTTAAAAGTAATCTTGTAAAAAAACCCAAACATGTAGAGTCAGAAGGATTTGCAACTGATGCTAATTTGGGATGCAGAGCACAACCTTCTCCACCTTGCAAACTTGGCTTCTGCTTCCCTGCTGCTCCACGTGCATTCCCTCTGGCACGAGACATTAAGTGGGCTGGGTTTCCATCAACCTGCTTTGACCCGATAGGACAGTGGATGTTGGACACATGAACACAGCTTATAAACCCTCAGAGTTTGGATACGATGACCTTGCATAGGTCAATTGCAGCACAGTGGGACTCTTATCCCTGTCCCAAACTCCTAGGAACCAACACAGCCAACAATAATGCCTTCTGTTTTACTGGCATAGGAAATGTTTAAGGCCAAAGAGACCATCGGGTTATCCAGTGAATGTAGTGGGCTATTATTGTACTCCAGGAACCTGCAGAGATGAGGATGGTAGTGCTGGATTGGAGATGAATCAAACTCAGGTCACACCACTACAGGCCTAGGTGCAATAAACACCTTTTCTGGAGGATAAAATCCCTCCTGTGTAGTTACATTTGCCCATTGCTGATGATCTTGGCTGGGATTTCTAGGTCTTACAATAATACTGAAGTTATTAAACCTGCCTACAATCTTTAAAATATGTGCTGTGAAAGTAAGCAAAACCTAACTGGATCTACCCATCAGTCAGTTTTCCTTTTCAAAGGAAACTGTCTAATGAAAATTCAGAATGTACCTATGTGTAAATGTTCATATCCACTCCACACATAAACTCATATAGTTTGTTTGTATTTTACATTTTCATTCTGTGTATATATGAATAAGTGTGTATATACACACGTACATGCATGCACATGCTGTATTTTTTTTTTCAAATTTCCAGCAATGTGAATCATAGAATTTTAAGAGTTTTTTTAAAATTACCCTGGGCAAAACCAATAAAAGCATTTTAATTGGAAAAGAAATTACTAGACTTATGCCTAAATGTAGATTACTGCAATTTTTCATTTTTGTTACTGAATGGCATAAAATTTGGAGTGAGAGCTGAAAATTTCAGTCTTTTCCCAGAACTTCCTGGCAGTCTTGAGCCATTAAGATATTTTTCACTGTTTAATTATATTTAATGTTTTAGGACTGACTAAATTGAATGGAGATGGTAAGCCTCTAAAATCAATTGATGCTCTCTCACTTTAATAAATGCAAGGATGGAATAAAGCCCTAAGCTTCAGCCTACGTACTGGTACTTCACTCTGAATATCCATGTCCAGGAGGACAGCAGCCTCATTCCCCTCCTTCCATAATAAGTTAATATTTTACGGAGCACAACAGCACAGAGTCAACAGACAATTTAATATTATGGTCATGGTGACATAAAGCCCAGAACCTGGTGTATTTTTCATCTCCAAAACATCAAAAGCCTCCTGCCTGCATGTGATTCAGGTTAGATATTGTGACTCTATATTGTCTGCAGACATGTGGCTGTCTCACAAGAGGCACTTTCTGCAGAGAAGGGGTAGAAGTTGGTCTGGCTTGGGTGGTGGAGTGGCTGCTGAGAGCAGAAGGAAGAAGTTCCTTATCTGGGTTATTGATATCAACGTGATGGGAAACGCATCGGGCCACGTGGCTGTGTTTATAAGCATAATTAACAACATGTAATTAAGGGTACTTAAGGAGAGGAGGAATTACTGTGAGCTTTGAAGTGCCAGATTGTTTGCAGAAAAAAGCTGAGAATTTGGATCAACAAGGGCTGGAGATTATTTGGGCTCTCAAACACACACTGAAATTGCTCTAAATGTCTGGGTGACCGGATGAGCCAGTCATTCCTTCTCCTCCTTGGAGGAAAAGGGAGAGAAGTGGTGAGAGAAGGAGATTCATTCCTTTCCTAGCCTGAAAGGAAAAGTGTGTTGGAGCAGAGGACAATGAGGTGCCACTGCCCTGCTTAACCTCCAGTTAATGCTTTGGGAAACGGAGCAGGACATAAACTGTCTGCTGGTTCTTTCCAGCTTCAGAAGTTTCAGCCAATGTGTTTAACTTCAATCCCTATTTACTTGATTGACAATGTGTAAGAACATAAGTGTTTTTCTTGGGTCAGAGCAGAGGTTTCAGTATCACAGGTACTCAAACTTTGACAGAGACCAGCAGCAGACACTTTGGAAAGAAATACAGGATTCAGGTACACAGGGAGAGAGCACCACACTCTTGCAGCTTTCTTCCATGGCAGAGTGTTCTGTTCCGATAAATTCAGATATTTCACTAATATATTTTTAGCTATTGAACATGAAAATGACATGGAGAAATTAAAAGAGAGGTATGTTCAGTGCAGGCAGCATTAGAGATCTCAATTTCTCTGCTTCCCCTTTCATTCTGTCTTTCTACCAAAGCTCATGCCTCAGAAGGGGACAACAGCCCTCTAATTTTGCAAAACGATCCACAGTTGTTGATTTCAATTTGGTATTGTTTGGCTTTGGTCTTTTCCTCCAGTATTTCTGCTCTGCCACTGTTGGAGGCGTCTTTTCTGCAGGGCTGCAAGAGGTCTTAACACTTTGGCCTTGGCTGTGGCGTGTGTGTGCTGTGATTGATTGTGTTCATTAGGAAGGGTGACTCTTTGTTTCCCTATCAATAGATACATTCCCAAACAAGATAAGTGTGGGCCAGCACACTTGCTGTAGTAATTACTGTAGGTTCTGATAAAGCAAGTGGCACTGGAGCCTCCCTGTAATGAATCCTTGTTGACGTGGAGCAGGAGGTGCATTTTATATATATATATATATATATATATATATATACACACACATATATAAGACATTGAAATCTTTCAGAGCCAAATGGGAAGAACTGCAGAAGAATAAAAGGCCTCGTTCTTTAGGGCAATGTAGCATCTTAGATAACAAGAGCATGCTGCATGGAAGCAGCTTTCAGCTGAAACACTTTTGTTTGTGGATCCAGGGACATCAAAATGTCTCACAGAATTGGATCAATTTTGATGAAATCTTCTTATTGGGAAACACAGCGGTAGCAAAATTTAATACACCAGCACAAAATCTTTGGACAGTCTTTCTTACACCTTCTCATTTTGAAATGTCCTTCTCTCTTACTTAAAATGCAGTTAAGTCCTTGAAACTAAATCAAAATGTTTTCCAGATACCTTTAATTTTCTTCATTGAGTTTGAATTTTTTCCCCTAAGCCTGACTCAGCATCTCTCCTGCCTGTTCCTGTCTCTTCACTGGCTCCCTTGTCCTGTCCTGCTGAACTGAAAAGAGCAATTGCAGAGAAAGCACCATTGATCCCCACAGGCTCTGAAAACACCCACCAAACTCAGAGCTTTGGGCTTAGCTGCGCTAACCCAGCACTCTCGCATCCTGAGGTCAGTCAGATGGGAGCAAGGGGGTTGTTTTGTATAAAAAACCCCACCAAGACAGTGACCCCTCATGTCAGGGAACTGGGGTCCCCCTGTTCCACATCGTGAGGGTCAGGGAAACTTTTAGATGTGATGAATTAACTTCTGGTGCAGTGAAAAGCTCTTATAACAATTAAGCTTATGGTTATATATTGTTTCAAGTGGTTGGATTCCCAAGGACTGCTTCTATCCCAAGAAGGAAACAAGCAGCAAGTTGCTACAAGATGTAATTTGAAGAGGCACAAAACATTTGTCATGGTTTTAATTAAGTGACCTTTGCTTGGTGCCTGCCAAACCTACCCTGTAGTCACTGTTCAACTGATAGTGCAGGGGATGTTGGTACCTGGTGATGGAGATGGCTGTTCCTGAATCATTTTAACAGTTTCTAACCTGCTTGATGAAGATTTTTAATAGCACTGACGCTTTAAAAAGTTGGTTTTGAAACTATGCAGCAAGAATTTGCAGTTCTGTGTGTTGTGTGTGCCATGGGAAGTTTTTAAACCAAGCAGGCAGAAAAGAAAGTACCTTAAAATAAGTTATTTTAACACCAAAGAAGCTCTTGGAGCTATTTGTGATCATTATCCAGCTATCTTATCCAAGCATCATTTTCTGCATTGAGGTGCAAAGAACACACAAATGAGCTGAATCTTAGTTACCTTCAAAGGGTGGGGAGAGTTTCACAAAGAAGATTAAATGTAAGAGCCCACTGAGAGGAGATTTACAAGCATTCAGCACCCACATCAGAGGTGATAGGTGAAGTGGTAGAAGTTATTTTGCCTTAATTGAGACTCCCTGATGCCACTACAGACCCATTTGGATCACTCACCATCCACACTCCTCGTGTAGGAGGGATTCTGAAGGGCTGCAGATGGGTCCAAGGTATGTACTGAAAAGGCAGAATAAAGGATACATTAGAAGTGCATTACAACTTTAAACCTAGTCAGCCTGGACGCAGTCACACCTTATTCACGACATTATTTGCAGCCATCAGGACTTCTGAGCCCCGGGCACGTGAGTGACACCAGCTTTGTCTTAAAAGTGCTGCAGAGGTGTGCGTCAGGAGTCTGTAATTTAAAACGAATGAGCCCCAAATGATTGCTGATCTCTACACACCTGTAGAGTGAGAGCATATAAATCACAGTTGTTGTGCTGTGTTTCATTGAGTTGCAAATTAAATCAGGGTGTCCTGAGACAGGGCTAAGAGCTACAATGTGGTGAAAGAGCAGGAAAAATTAAAAGTATCAATGAAAAGGGGATCTGTGCAATAGTTTAGAAAAACCAGTATTTATATGCCAACCTGGCCTTGATCTTTAGTGGGGATCTCATGCTCCTCATGCTCCTTGGTTTGTTTGGAATCAGATAAATGGAGCAGGGGGTGTAAAGTTTCAATCACTATTTTTGTGGCTCACTATAAAAAACTTGAGCTGCTGAGTATCTTTGTGTAGAGATTATACTTGAATTATGTGTTTTATACAGGGGAAGTTCTTATCTCCTGTTATGCTTCTTTTAGTTTTATTTAATAATTATCTAAAATCACTTTTTCAGATGGAAATAATAATCATATTAATGTAAACTTCAAAATTGCTGACTTCAATTCTAATAGTTCAAATAAAAAATTCACAGAAGAATTTTGTAAAAAAAACAACCCTCTTTTATCCTTCCTTTGTTTAATGGCTTAACATGGGTAAAACGTTTGTTAGGACTGCAAAGAAACTGCTCTGGCACCTTCAGCAGCACAGGAGGTCGAGTGAGGAAAAGAAGTTGCCCAGAAAAGCAATGACATAGAGAGTCACGTGTCACTGTAAGATTGCAGAGAAAATACGGTCGCCCTCACCCTTGTACATGTTTCCTTAACCAACAGGTAGGTATGTCTGTCTTAGCATGTCTTTACTTTTCTCTGACTTTCTGAAGTCTGTCTTGCTGTGGGTTTGAGCTCTGTAGGATTAAACTACTGCAATTAGCTCCAGCTCTGGCTTGAGGGAACGAAGCTCTGAAGAAATTGCTCTGTATCATAAAAAAAGATGATCATCTTAAACTGTAGTACATGGCATAATTCCTGCAGCAGTTTCAAAATTATGTACCATCAAATGCCATGTCACGTCCCTCATGATGGTCATTAGCAGTTATGTCACATTGAATCATGGAAAACATAGTGAATTTGGTAATAATAGAGCAGAACAAAGTCTTTTCTGGCTTCTGAGTCGTCTTCTTTAATCTCCATAACTGGATGTTGCAGATCAGCACTGGCAGGGAATCTTGTTTCTCTGTAGCTCTGTGCTGGCTTTTAGTTTTAAGACATCAATTCTAGAGAAAATTCTGCCACTATTAGGCATCTAAATGTGGTAATTTATGCAAGACAAGCACTTTATCTATCGAGACCAGTCCTCCTGTGCCTTGTGCTCATAAAATCCAGAGAGCACAAGCCCTGGTGTGCAGCCATCATTGCCCAGGTTAGCATGGCTTTGCTGCTGCAGGAAAAACTGCTGTGCTGTGAAGGAGGGGAAGAGGTGCCAAATCTCCCAGGTCTGAGATGTTTCTAGAGCAGTAATTATGCACTTGCATTGGCAAGAAACAGCCTGGCAAACAGATGTGTTCATCCTATCAGGACTCTCTTATTGCCAGCTCATGGGATAATGTTGCAGATACCAAGAAGATAAATCTGAACTGGCTGTTGAGCATCCAGGTAAGAGCCAGCAGAGTGCCTGACTCTTCTGTGCTACAGCGATGTTGTTAGGGAGGGAAGAATTATGTTTGATGGGAATTCTCAGAATGGCTCAGAAACGGGAACAGGAAGGAGAGAGTGAAGCATCAGCATTTAGTGGTAATTTTTTAGGAAAGGCATTACACGAGAGAAAGGGACAGTGAGAAGAATGAGCAATAACCACACCCATGCTCATCATATCATGATCATGGGGGAAAAAATGAAGCTCTTGTCAGTGTTAAAGTCCCACCAGTCATTTGATGAATAAAAAGACAAATAGGAACACAACCTAAACACCATCCCAGGGAGAGGGGAACATTTCTTTTTATTTTCAATTGTCCATTGATGTCACCAGATATCAGCTCTTTAAACACGCCTAGCGCAGGTTCTGAGGTGCTGGGTGAGACAGTTGCTGAGTGTTCTGCAGGATCCCTTCGCTGAGGGGTCCCGGGCGGGGCCAGACCCCTGCTAGCCAGCTGTGCCCCACCCATGGCTGTGATGGCCATCCACCTCCCTGCGCATGTTGGTTCTTGGTGCTCCCAGAGGTGGAGAGGTGGCTCCCGGCCTGGACAACCGTAGATTTTATTATGTAGAACCCCAGGGAAGAGAAAGGTCCCACATCGGTGTCCCAGGAACCGAGAGGGAGAACTTCTGTTTGGCTGGGGATTATGAGGGAGTCCCGAAGAGGTGGGTAATACAAAACAGCCAATGAGGAGAGAGGGGAAAGGGGCGGGTGATACAAAACCAACCGATGGGAACAGAGGGGCAGGAATGGGGGCTTTGGTTACATCTTGCAGGGGTACATGAATATGCATAAGAGAGGATGGGCGAGGCTTCTTCCAACAAACCTGGAGGGGGCTTTCTTGGACCAAACCATGGTCCCTTGATCTTTTTTGACCTCCCCGCTCCCAGTTCATTGCAACAATCAGCATAAATTCCTGGCTCAGTTTTGAAAGCTGGACTTGTAACTGAATCAAATCTCAAGTTCTGTCGATGCCTTTAATTGTATGTTTTGTAATCAGTGTCTGCCTGACAAGTTTGATCTGTTGAGGCTAATTTTGTGTGCACGCTCTGCCTGCATGCCAGAGCTCTAATGATGTTTAACTGTCCTGTATAGGGAAAAATAAACACAAACCATTCTGGTAACATTTTGTTAAGTGATTGACATTGGATATCAATCTGGCTGCATGGGAGTTTGTCTCCTCATAAGACAAACTTCATTTATGTTGTTAAATAGATGATCCATTAGCAACAAATATTGTCCTACAAGTCTGTTACCTCTCACAGGAGAGTGGTTGCAGTGATTTCTCTTAAGATTCCTGTTAAATTGAGATTGAGGGATGAATCATCTCTCCCTTTAATTTGTTTGGATTTTCCAACAATTTTCTTGTATTGAACTACTCCAAAGTTCAGGTGTTGTAGAACTAATGCTGCCTCTAATGTTTTAAACAGTAGCATGTCCAGCTTCTAACCACATTGTTTATTAACAACTGGGCTTCCTGTTTGCTGAGGTTTAAGAGCATCTCTGTATCCCATAGAGCAGTCTCTTTGAAAGCTCAGCATGACAGAAAAGACTGCTAATTTTAAACCCTCCAAACTGGAAACATGCCCTCAAAACAGAAGTCATTGATTGGCATGTATCCTTAATGTAATACACATTATGTTCTTCAAAAAGCCGCTTAGCCTCCTTTCTGGCAACATTGCTGCTGTGTTTTTCTATACCTAGCGCAGGTCTAATACTTCTTCTAATACTTCTAATTACCTCATGTAAAGCTGGTCATTTTACTGTACTTTGAATATAAATTATTTTAAAATAATCATGATTCTGAAAAGTGTCATGCTGATCTCCATAAAGCAGCTTTTTTTTTTCACTAAACTTGCATTTGCAGCTTTTCTTGGGTGAAGGCTGAGCTTCACAGAGGTAAAACACAGATGTGAGATTTTGCCAAATTACTTTAAAAATGAAAAAAATCAAATACCTCACTAGAATGACTAAAATTTTTTCAAATTCAAAACACTGTTCAATTGTGACCTTTCTCTGAGTGGCTTATTTGAAAGCCTAAAAGTTTTGAAATTCACCCCCGAATTAATAAGACCAACTGAATACCTATAAAGTTGTAGGGTGTAGGGTGGTTTTCCCCTCTTGAATTTCTTGTGTGTTGGGGTTTTAGGAGTTCTCCTTTTGTTTTCCTTTTTCTCCTAAGGAATTTTCCCCATGCACGTTGCCAGGAGACAGTAACGACTGGATACTTAAGAGACACAAAAGACCTGGCCACAGGGCGAGGGGTCCAGTTGGCTACTCTCTTTTTCCTGGGGTTTTCTCCTGTAGGGCAGAGATGCCTCGAGATTTGAACTGGGAAAAAGGGGTCGGGGGGAGCTCCTAGCTCTCTTGTTCTCTTGGCATTCAGAGGGGAGAGAAGCTGCGGTCGCTGTGGGAAGAATTCATCACCACTGCCTTCTGCCTTCTGCTGCCTTCCTTCTACCGTGAGTGGAGCTCTGCTTGCTGGAGCAGCCGTTGTACTGGGACCCTATATAACACCCTACCTCACTAAAAGA
>VZTA01021681.1:15760-32030 GCA_013398855.1 Mohoua ochrocephala | reverse complement strand
GCAGAGTTTGGGGAGGGCAGAGTTTGGAGAGAGCAGAGTTTGGGGATAGAGTTTGGGAAGGAATGGATGAGAACAGTGGGGAGAGCAGAGTTTGGGACGGCTGAATTTGGGAGAGCAGAGTTTGGGGAGGGCTGGATGAGAAGAATGTTCAGGTGAGGGATGGGTGGGCAGAGCTTAGGAAGGAATGGATGAGAACAGTGTTTGGGGAGAGCAGAGTTTGGGATGGCAGAATTTAGGGAGAACAGAGTTTGGGAAGGAATGGGTGAGAACCGTGTGGAGAGCAGAGTTTGGGGAGAGCAGAGTTTGGGAGGGCTGGATGAGAAGAGTGTTCAGGTGAGGGATGGGTGGGCAGAGTTTGGGAAGGAATGGATGAGAACAGTGTTTGGGGAGGGCTGAATTTGGGAGAGCAGAGGTTGGGGAGGAATGGATGAGAACAGGTTTTTTTGGGGGGGCTGAATTTGGGAGAGCAGAGTTTGGGGAGGAATGGATGAGAACAGTGTTTGGAGAGGGCCAAATTTGGGAGGGCAGAGTTTGGGGAGGAAGGGATGAGAGCAGAGTTTGGGATGGCTGGATTTAGAGAACAGAGTTTGGAGAGAGCAGAGTTTGGGGAGGAATGGATGAGAGCAGAGTTTGGAGAGAGCAGAGTTTGGGGAGGAATGGATGAGAGCAGAGTTTGGAGAAAGCAGAGTTTGGGGAGGAATGGATGAGAACAGGTTTTTGGGGAGGGCAGAATTTGGGGAAAGCAGAGTTCGCTGAGGGATGGGTGAGAACAGTGGCCAGGTGAGAGGTGAATCCCTTGCTGGGCAGGACTCTGCTGTGCACAGAAGCATGAGGGAGGGGATGGTTCGGGCAGGAAATGCATAAAATCAGCAAGGAAAAAACACAGGAGAGCACAGAGAAGAAGGGAGATTTCTCTCAGGCTGGGGGCAGGAGGACGAAGCCCCATGTTTGCTGTGGTGGAGGTGGTTTGTGGTGCCCCAGAGATGCAGGTGAAGCGATTTGTGGGCTGTGCTCCCCGAGGCTGGATTTCCCCAGGCCTTACAAAACCCCACGTGCAGCTTTGTGCCCGTTCCCATTCCTGAGCGTGGGGGAGAGCTTGTGCAGCCCCAGCTGACAGAGTTGTGCCTCTCTCGAGGACGTCACAGCACGACCCCAGCCTGTGCCAAACCCCAGGGTTCTTGCCCTGGGTTAGTGTGGGGTCTGACCTAAATTACTCTGTGTTGTTTGGGTTCAGCTCCAGACGTCTCTCAGCCCTTCAGCAGCTTGTGTGACTGCGGGGACTTCTGTGGCAGAGCAGGAAGCTCCTCACAAACTCTTTGTGGCCTTTTAGTCCATTCCTGACATGGACAAGTCCTGGCCTGCAACTGGCAACCGACTCCTGGCCCTCAAATAGTTTTGTCTCAAACTAATTTGATTCCTCTGCCTTCTTCTCCTGCCAGCCTCTGTCTCAGGGGCCAGCCCAGAGAGGATCATTCGAAGGTTAATTTTTATTTCCAACCTCCCTTCTTGAAAATAACAACTGCATCACTTTTCCTGCCCGTCCCTCAGTGCTTGGTCCCCTGCAAGTTCTGGGGAAAGATCCAGGTTGTCCCATAGCAAACCAGTGCCCCAGGAAGTCCTGGATGTGTTGGTGGGCTCTGAATGTTGACACACATCAATAAATGGTGTTTGTTTTGCTCTGCAGTGGGGTTATGGAGACCAAGAGTGATCAGGCCCTGGTTGGAGTCCAGAATTATTTGGAGGTAGGTCCTTGCTAATCCTGTTGTCATGAAAATGAAGCTTTTAGGGTCCCATTGTTCAGCTACAGAAATTACCAGGGGTCAATATCACTTTGAGATGGACACTCAGTAAAACTGGCAGAGTGCTAAACAGTGTAAAGTTCAAAACAAAATACTTAAAATGATGTCCTCGTACAGATTCTGACCCTAAAAAGATGTGAACCCTTCAATGAGACTCAACTGAGCCCAGAACTGACTCTGTGAGCCCCTGCTCAGGTGCTGGCCCACCTGAGCTTTGTTAGGACTTGTGGCTTTGTCTCCCCTTGTCCTTAAAACTGCCTTGGTCCAATTCCTTCACATCCAATTCCTTCACATCCAATTCCTTTATGGATTTAGCAACTGGAGGCTGTCTCCTCCCAGGAGAGGATGTCCCTGACAGAGGTTTTCAGAACAAAGCACAGCAGGATGTCCATTGTTCCAGGCTGCTTCCATTTTTTTTTTGCTGTTCTAATATGCCCCAGGGGAAAAAAAAAATTATGATCCTGTTCTCCCTGCACTGCTCCCAGGGATTCCCTCGGACCTGGGAATGGCTGTGAGGACCCCAGTGCTGTTTGGGCTGGCAGTGAGTGTGAAGAGGAGTGTAAAAAACCTCCTGTTACACCCAGGAGTAGAAAATGGGTCACTGGTGCAGGGTGAGTGCTCAGCACACCTGAGCATCGTAATCCAATGGGGAATTAAAACTGTAAATTAATTACAAGCTGCTGTTGAGCTGCTGCTGCTGCTGAATCAAAAGGAAGCTGAATTATTTCTCTTGTCTTGGAAGCATCGTGGAGTTCAAAATGAAGCTTGTGCCTGTTTGGATGATGAGAGGTTGTTGGAAGAGCTGATCTCTGCAGGTCAGACCACAGCTGGGCATTCGTTTTGTCACTCAGTGCCCATTTGGGGTCAGTCTGTGTGACCCCAATCACAAATTGCAGCACTTTGGGACACTCTGCTCTGCATCAGCTGCAACCCTGGTGGTGTGAAGGACAGAGCAGCCTTGGTGTCCCAGCCGTGTGACATGGCCAGGACATCCCCACGCTCCGTGAGGCTGAAAGTTCCCGGTGCTCTTGCTCGGAAGGAAAGTGTGAGGAATTATGGCTTGCCTCAGAGCTCTCAGGGTGCATTCATGTGGCTTCTTGCCTGAGACCGTTGCAGAGAAAGTGTCTAAATATTGTGCAGACCCTGAAAGAAGAGCCCAAAAGGGCTTTTTATCCCATTTATCTCACCCTCTGAGCCATGCAGGGCCTCAGGCTCTGGGCTTGGGGTGAGCCCAGCAATTGTTCTGCATTATCCCAGCGACGTCTGAACGGGCAGATGGGTGGTAGGGTGGGTGATGAGAGGAGAAGAGAAGAAGAGGAAAAAGACAAACATGAGCTTATTTGGTGTTGCCTTTTCACAGTATCAGCACTTTGCAGGCCAGCTCGGTGCTTTCATGTGGTGGTATTGATGCTGGGCACTGCTGTGTCTATTGGAACCACATGGGAAGCCTTAAAGCAGCTTTAATAGAAAACTTCTGGGGCCTGCAGGAATTTATCTTCCTTCCTCCTTTTCTCTGCAGCCTTGAACTTCGCTGCTTTCCCCAAAGCCAGGAAGGCAAACTGAAGGGGAAGGGCGAAATTAAAGCTGTGATGAGATCCTCATTGCGCTCTGAGGACGTTCGGCCGTTTGTTTGCAGCTCCAGGCGAGCAAATAACCCGGGAGGTGCAGACTTGGTGTTTCAGCAGCTGTCTCCTGGAAATTGGAACGGCCTGGTTGGTTTTGGGAGTGTTTGTGCCGAGGGAAAATCGCTGGGCTGGGGCTGAACAGATCCGTTTGTCACCCCGTGTCACCGTCAGGCTTTTGTAGTCCTTGGTGCTGCTCTGTGGCACAACCCCGCGACCCTCCAGAGGAAAGGGAGCCTTGTTTTAGTTCAGAGACACTTGCAGGAGCTTTTCATCTCTCTTTGAGGTGGGGTGAGCTTTGCTGGCATCACTTTATTTCTTGGAGACAAGTCTTGGAGCCCCAGCTTGGGTTTGTTAGGCCCAAAGCAAATACCCAGCCTTGTGTCCCCGCGTGGGGAGGTTGGAGCCCCGTGATTTGGCTCCTTCCGGTTATTCGTGGAAACTTTTAACATCCAGGGCTTCAGGCTCTGTCTCAATTCTTAGAAATGTCTCTGCTGTAAAGGAAGATCTCACCTTTCGCTGAGGTGTGGTAAAAATCACCTGCTGGCATCGACAGAGCTCCCTTCCCTCTCAGGCCTGCCTGGAACCATCTCCCATTGTCCCATTTTGCTGGGGAAACTCATCTTCCCCTCACAAAAACCCCTGGTTTGGCCAGCAGCCTTGTGCTAAGGGCAGATACTGTTCCTGGTGAAAGGAAAGAGGGAGTAGGAGAGGAGAGAAAGGAGAAGCAGCAGCTCCTTACTATGCAAGGCAGCTCTGGCACAACCTCCTTGGGAAAAAAAAAAGAGCAAGGAATTCAAACAGACAAAGAGAACTGTCATCTTCAGCCTCTGTTTTGATAATAATTTCAGTGACGTCGGAGATTGCTTTGGAAACCTTCTCTTCTAACAAAATCCACATTCTCAGCGTATCCTTCCTGGCGTTCGCTTCCATTTTATCCATCCAACTGAAAAGGAGTTGGGTTTTTAATTAGTTTCAGCTGACATAGCACCCAGTGAGTCAGGGAGGCTGGGATGACTTGCAACCAGAAGCTTGCATGTTATTAATTATTAGAACACTGTAATTAATAAATTGTGCAGCTCCCTGGCAGGGCAGTGCAGTCCCCGTGTCTGAGGCCATTCCAAAGGATGAAACCACGACCAAATCCAGCTGCTGGGAAAGAGAAATTTATTTTTCCAGAACGTTCCCAATGCCTGTAGAGGTCAAAATCCGGAGGATTTTTTTTATTATTATTATTTTATTTAGACTTGAGGAGGAGAAGTGGATGAACTTTTGCTCCCCTGCCATGGGTGGTGTTCATCAGCGAGCCCGTTCTTCCTCCTGCCCCTCCAGCATGAGAGGAAAACTGAGCTGTGAGCACTAATATCCATCTGGAATGTGGATCCATATCATCCTGGCAGCCAGCAGTGGAAATTCCGGCGTGATTCAAACTATGGGAGCGCTCAGTGTAACAAAACCTGTTCGAGGACAGAGCAGCTAAATGCAATTAATGCTTCCCCCCCCTCATCCCTGGGGTGTCTGAGGGATGAACTTGCACCCTGGGATGCTGCTGGCTGCTCCAGGAATGTGGCTGTGTGGAAAAACTCGGCGTGAATGCAGATGGGTGAGATGTGGCTCAGCGAGGGGGCCTCCAGCAGGTGCCAAAGCCAAGATTTCAGTGTTTCCAGCACCTGCTAAAGAGAAAAATATTTACATGTCCTGTGGCTTAAAGGAGGGGGCAGAGAGCTGAGAGCTCTGAGCACACAGAGCTCAAACCCAGCTCCTTTATTCCTTTATCTTCTTCATTTCTTTTTAGCTGGGTGAAGTGCTCAGCTCCTGCTTCAGTTGCCCCCTGGGAACCCACAGAGGATCCCAAACAGGATGGGGATCTGGATTAACAGCACCAGAGCCTTTGGAGTTCCTCAGATGAAAGCCCTGCCTGTTCCAGGGGCTTGTTTTTACTGCAAGGGCAGGAAAAACTGGTCCCTATCCAAGCAATTCCTGCATGTAAATAATGCACCTTTTTTGAAATGCAGGGTGGGGGATATGAAGAGATTAAAGTGCACAGGGAACCAGAGGAGGAAACCCTCAGCAGCTCAAAGGACTTTGGATGTAGAGATAGGAGACATTTGCATAGGTGAAGGGGTCACTTCTTAGCTGCCTGCAAAGAGAGGTTCAGCAGTTCAGAAATTCTTCCAGGAGAATTCTGTCCCATCCTAATGAAATGAAATATTGAAATTGAAGCTGGAGGCAGCACTTGGTGTATTTTTGTGTCCCAGTGTATTTCCACAAAGCTTTCAGGTTCACAGACTGGGATTTGGTGGTGGTGGTGGTCACATTCCTCCTTTGGATGTTCAGAAAGGTGGGAAAAAGCTGCTGGACAACGTGGAAATCCCGTTTGTGGAACCCAATCCTGCACCTGTGTGGATTTGCTTTGCTGAGCAGAGGAAACAACCAGATTTCCTTGGGATTCTGCTCCTCTTTTCCTCTCCAGTCTGGTGTCCTGGGGAGAAATCCAATGTTCTGATTATCCAGCTTGGTTCCTGATTATCCAGGGGGAGATGGGATGCAGTGTGGGATCCAAAGAGGATGTTTTTCCACGTTATCTCCCGTTCTCTCTCTCAACTCTTGTTTCCACTGGCTGGTTTTTGTCTGGTGATGAAGGAGGGGGAGAAGAGGGTGGAGAGAGGGAGGGAGGAGCCTGCAAAACCCAAACATCTTTGGAGCAACTTTGCTCTTAAAAATCAGCTTCTGCTCTCAGACAAATTGCTGAGGCGCAAGCCAAGGTCTGCTGCAGGAAGCGATTTCATTTCTGATTTCATTTCTGTCTGCTCCTCTCTGCTTGAGGGTGATAAATAAAGACTTTTTCCCTGCTAATTGTAACCACATGTGAACTCCAAATGGAAGGATTAGGAAGGGAAAAATTGGTTTGGTTCTGGTTCCCAGGCCTCCCCTCTGCCTCCCTGTGCGTTTTCATGGAACATTTCTGAGAGCTCGGAGCCCTGACTGCTCCAGCAGGAGTCTGGAAGGTGTTTGTGAGTCAGCAATTCCAACTTTATTGACTCTTGTACCCAATTAAAATGCAATAAAAAACCGCTGGGTTCGGTGCTCGGCAGCGGGGATGGGAAGGGGAAGGAAATTTCGAGTCATTCCTCCGGTTCTCTGCCTTCTTTTGTGGTTTTGCACTCTTTCAGATGTTTCACTTATTCCCTGGAGTAGTTTTCACTGGATTTTCTGTCTGTGGGCCTGCGGTTTTGGGTTGAAACGGGCTGAAACGGGTGATCCTCTGTCTTCTTTCCCCCTCACCCAACGACACAAAGCAGAGGGTAAAGAGATGAATATTTTTCACTTCGTTTTGTGCACTTCAGGGAGCTCACACGATACGAAGCAGAGGCTAGAGAGATGAGTAGTTTTGACTTGATTTTGTACACCTGAGGAAGCTCTTGTGGCGTTTTTGGGTGTTCTCTGTGAGATGATTTCAGGGTAAAAGCTGAGAAGCCGCTGATTTTAGGAGAAATCCCCCAAACGGGCTCCTCTCCATCGCTTCTCTTCAGCCCGCAGCAACTCCAAACTCCCCTGGGAACAACAAAGAGGTGTGGTCAGCCAGGAGGAGGATGTTTTTCCTGAAGTTTTGCTGAATTCCCCCTTCTTTTGGGTTCCAGAAGGCAGCAGAGAACCTGAAGCCCAGCGCTCCCATCAAGTTCCACATCTCCAGCCGGACGGACACCGGCGTCCACGCGCTGGCCAACGCCGCCCACCTGGACATCCAGAGGGCTCCAGGGAAGGCAGCTTTCAGTGGGAAGCAGCTTGTCCAGGGGCTGAACTACCACCTCAGGCCTGAGCCCATCCGGTGAGTCGGTGCAGAGGCAAAAATCCTTTATTTTGGCTTTTCTGGGGGTAGGAGGAGATGTAACAATGAGCCCCCACCTTCACCCATGGGATGGATTTCTTTTTTTTCCCCTTCTGTTTTCTGTTGGCAAATCTCACCCTTGAACTTGTGGGTTTCTGCTGCTGGCCTGGCACTTTAAAATCAACTCTGTGCCAGCGCTGTTGCTGTGGGATCAGCTGCTGGCACCCCTAAAACAGAGGAGTTGTGGCAGCTCCGTGTGAGGGTTGGATCCCCTGGGCTGCCACGAGCGTGGCAGCTCCCAGTTATTGCTCCTTGGAGAATTTATTCCGCATGAAACCCAGGAAATGATCCTGAAAGCAGCACTTTCTGTGCCTCAGTCACGGAGATAACCACCACACCTCGTGAAGGTTTCAAAAGATGGGTGGAATTTCACGTTCTTTGCTTTCCTTCCCGAGGTCTCTGTCAGCTGTCGCTTTGTGTGGCCTTCCCTGTAGGTGCATTTTTATGGTTCAAGCGTAGATCGAGTGAAAAATTGGGATCTTTGGGCTAAAAAGCCAAACCTGGGCTGTTGTGAGAACAGCAGCGTGACTGGGAAGTCCACTCCCTGCTTTATTTCCTAATCTCCCCTCTGTGAAACAAGGCCTGGCCCGAACGCTGACAGAGCAAGGCCTGGGCTTTGGAGCCTGACATCGCCCTCGCATCTCCTCTTGGCTTTCCCAGGGAGGATTCCAGTTCTGCAGAGCTTGGGGAACCCCAAACCCAGCTCTAAACGTGCAGGGGCTCCAATAGTTTGGGGTCTGGGGGAGGGAGGGGTGGGTGAAGGTGGAAGGAAGGAGGAATTCCCTGCTCGTGGGTGCTGCGGTGCTGTGTCCCTGGCACAGCCTGCTCCAGACCTTCTCCTGCCTCCATAAGAATCAGGGATGCAGGGATGCAGCTGCTGGGCCGTTCCTGGGTGATGCAAGGAGCAGCAGGAGGGACTCTGCTGTGCCATGTCCAGAGGGCACAGTGGCTCCAGGGGACAAATTCCTGGTGGAATTGGCCAGGAGTGCAGGCGAGCCAGTGCTGGCCTGGCATTCCCTGCTGTGGGAGGGATGTTGTGACTGGAGGGATCCCACTCCAGGAATTGTTCGGTGCCTGCAGCTCTCCTGGCCTCGGGATGGGGTTTCCCAGTGTTTTCCTGCAGCATTCCTGGAGCTGTCAGTGGGTGCTTTGCATTCATTTAAATGCAGTTTTGTCCCTGGGATCTGCAGCGCAGCAGGAGCTGCAGCAGCTGCGTTCCCTCACCCCCAGGCCAGCGCCAGGGGAGCCAGCAGAGGCTGGAGGGGGAAGAGGAAGTGAAATCCCTGGAATCTGAGCTCAGGAAGGCGCTGTGAGAGCCTCATATCTGCAGGCACAAAGTTCCTGTTCGTTATCTTGTTTTATCTGACCTCATTCCCCGATGTTTGCGGTTCCTCTGGCAGTCACCAGGCAGTTCTGGGGACATCACGAGGCCACCCTGGCTTTTCCCTTTGATCCTGACCATCTCCTGGCTGTCCATGTTAGCTCAGGTGTGCTGCTGGGGGACAAATTGGCAGAGTTGTTTGGGATTTAAAGCAAAGTGGGTACCTGAAAGAAAAGCAAGCTCTGATTTCCTTGCTTTCCCAACAGGGGCCAGGCAGGCCCCGCATCCCAAACCCGAGGCGGGATGGGACAGGGATGTGAGGGGATTGACACTTTGGCACTTCCAAATCCAGCTTCTCTTCCAAGCAGCAGCTCAGTTCCTCTGCAGTGAGAGGCCACAGAGCCAACCTCCCTCTCTCAAGCTATGAGTTCCTGTCCCTGGACAGCTTTCACCTTCCCTCACATGGGTGGAAAGGCTCCAAAGCAGCTGCTGCGGGGCGGGGCCGGATGCAATTTTTCCCACAATTAAAGAAAAAAAATAAAAAGAATAAATCTTGAAGTAGAATTTGTGCAGGGTTTTTTGGTTGTTCGTTTTGCTCACACTGAAAACCAGGCCAGGGCCTGGAAGTGTCAACCCCTTTCTGGATGTTGTAGCAGTCACAGGGGACGTGGAGTTGGGTCAGAGTTCTGCTTTCCTTCCTTAAAGCAGTTTGGGAGCTGATTTTACAGGCAGAGGGTGCCACTGCAGTCACCAGTCTGTTCTGTGCCACCAACCACTGGATCTCAGGCCTTCTGCCCTGGATTTAGGCCTGGAATTCAGCTGTGTTGTCAAGTTTTAATGGAATAACTTGTCCCGGAGAGCTAAAAGTGCTGATGGGTGGTCAGACAGATCCATAATCCCAGCCAGGTTTGTGCTACCTGCACTGACCAGTCCAAGAACAACCAGCTTTGCTGCTGGAGGAAGCTTTGAGCCAGGGAGCATCTCCAGAATGAGCCAGGAGCGGGATCTCGGGTAGGAAAAGTTGTGTTTCACTCTAAGCTCTGGCAGGGACCTTTGAGGAGGTGATACCTTCTGACAGAATGAAGTTAGTCTGAGTTTATGGGCCAGCTTTTCCTTCTCCCCAAGGCTGAACCTTCCCAAAATTGCTTCATCTGCTTCCCATTAAGTGGAGGGTGACGGGCCTGAGCCTGCACGCCCTCATCCCTCATCCCTCAGCCCTCATCCCTCGTCCCTCCCTCTGGAAAAACCCCTGTGCCAGGAGGAGGAATTCTCTGCTCATGCCGAAGAGAAAACTCCAAACTTTGATGTGGCTGCGAGCAGGGGCTGAAGGAGAGAGGGATCTTTGTGGGAACACATTGTTGTGGAGGGAGCTTGGAAAGGAAACAGGATTCCAGGCTGGCTGAGTGTGCCATGAGCCACAAATCCCTCTTCTTAGGGCCTGATGGTCTGTCCTGTCACTGCTCCATCTCTTAAACTTGCCAAACACATCTGAAAGGATCCTGTCTCCCCAAAAATCCGAGGGTATTTCAGAGCTGGAGTCATTTCAGGAGGACTTTGCTGTCCTTGAAGTAGGACCGGCAGTGTGGGAGCCTCACACCTCCTGCTTCTGGTTTTGTAACCACACAATAAAAGTTGTCTGAGTGACAAGGCAGAGCTGGCGTTCCTCCCACCTCCTGCAAAGTGGGGTGTAGGTTCTGCTTTCAGTGGAGAGAGCAGGATGGTTTTTGCCTTGTAAAATCCATTTCTAGTTAAATGTCTTTGAGCTTTCTTCCCCCTTCGACCTCTGAAATTCAGGCTCCGTTGGAAAGGTTAAAAAATGCCACAGGTGTTTATTTTCCATCATTCCCTTGTTCTGAAAAAAATGGGATCTCGGCAAGGCCTGGAATACAGCTGCTGGGAATAAATTCTGGACAAACATTCCCAGCCTAAAAGGAACAATTGCATCAGGAATTGTGTGAGCAGAAATAGGCTCCTCTGAAGGAATCTTCCTGAAAGGATGGTTATTAAATGAAAGCCACCCAGGCGTTAACAGAAGGAGCTCGAGACGGATGGTGTGCTTGTGGAGGCATGCAGACAGAGGGGAAATAAATGCAATAATTCTGTTCCTGTGTTTAGAGGAGGCTGGAGGTCCTGGCTTCAAACCCCACTGCAGGCCTGGAGGATGGAGTTTGCATTTCTCCCGATGGTTTACAGCAGTGGAGCAATTCCTGGGCTTGTGTTTGCAAATCGTTGTGGCTCAGCTTTAATTTCTCCCTCTGTGGTCTGAGCCAGGGGAGGGCTGTGAGCCAGAGGCCCTTGAGCTGGCAAAAATCCCCGGAGCACCAACCTTTTTTCAAGTAAATAAAGACATTTGTGGTCCCAAATCCATCCTGTTTTTTTGGCCGCCCTGGCTCCTTTCTCCTCGCTGAATTCCAAAGGCAGGAAGGCAAAACAGCAGGAGAAAAACTCCCTTCTAAGCAGAGGTCTCCTCTAAAGCAGCACCTGCAGGGGTTGTGGCTCTGTGCAGGGGCTTTTTCCTGCAGGGTGGGGAGCACCAGAGCTCTGGGATAAGGGAGAGTCACATCCAGTCCATGACAACACTTGGGGAGAGGTGCAGAAACTCAGGGAAGCTCCATTTCCCTCCTTGACAGGGAGAATTTTGTCTGGTGGCCTCTGTCCCCTCCTTTCTGGCTCCCAGGCTGCGTGTGGTGGCAATTTTGGGGTTGGAGAAACAGGGAACTTTCTCCCTGTTGCCTGTAGGAGAAAACAGGGAAGTTCAGCTGCTTGGGAAGCTCCTTCTTGTGTTGCCTGGAGTCGGTGGGAGATGGAAATGTGCAGGGAATGGCTCCTGGGACTGTCCCTGTGGAGTGGGAGGGTTCCCCTGGAGCGTTCTGCTGGGTTCACTCATGCCCCACCTCGCTGATGGTGGGGTTCACCCGGATTTTTCCTGGCTACACAAAGTGCTGGGGGTCCTGAGGGGAGGTGGGAGGGAAGTGACCGCCTCTGAACCACCTCCACCTGCTGCAGGAGCTGCCTTTGGGGTGAGCACAGAGGGGGCTGCTCTTGGGGGGGTCCTTCCCTCCTTCCCTCTCAGTTTGGGATCTGCAAAAGCAGAGAGGGAAGTGTCCCAAGGTGCTGGGTCACCCCCTCAGGAGAGATATTTCCTCAGGGGTTGCAGTGCCAGGACACAGGGAATGGCTTCACACCGACAGAGAGTGGCTTTAGGTTGGATATTGGGAAGAAATTCTTCCCTGTGAGGGTGGGGAGGCCCTGGAATGGATTTCCCAGGGAAGCTGTGGCTGCCCCTGGATCCCTGGAAGTGTCCAAGGCCAGTTTGGAGCAGCCTGTGACAGTGGAAGGTGTCCCTGCCCATGGCAAGGAGTGGCACTGGATGATCTTTAATGTCCCTTCACCCAAAAATTCCACAGCCCTGTGACATTCCATCAATCCTAAGCGTGGCTTCGCCTTCCAGTTCCCATCCGCGTGGTGACGCCGGAAAAGCTTTTGGATTAGAGGGTGGCACCTGCGTCCCTCTCACCCCTGTCCCCTCTGTCCCCACAGCATCCTCAGTGCCCAGCGAGTGCCCAGCACCTTCCACGCCCGTTTCTGTGCCCTCTCCAGGACCTACATCTACCGCCTGCTGCTGGGCTGTGCCCACCATTCCCAAATCCCGGTGTTCGAGCGGGATCTGTGCTGGGCTCCTGCAGGAGGGTGAGTCAGTCTCCCTGGGGAGAGGCCTCAGCAATGCTGCAGAAGGAAAATTATAGGGAATCAGTGCTGTGGGGAGGGAAAAATGGGGAGCAGGGGGGACCTTGGGGCTCTGCACAGGAGGGGACGGCCCCAGGTGGGGCTCTGGGATAGGGAACGGGGATGGGATGAGAGGGAACGGCCTCAGTCACACCAGGAGAGGTTCAAGTTGGACATCAGGAGGAATTTCCCCATGGAAAGGGTTGTTAAACGTGGGAATTGCTGCCCTGGGAGGTGTTGGAGTCCCCATCCCTGGAGGTGTCCAAGGAACACTCCGAGCTCTGGGCTGGTTGGGACAAGGTGGGGATCTGTCACAGGCTGGACTCTGATCCTGGAGGGATTTTCCAACCTCAGCGATCCTGGGATTCCATGGCAGGCTCGGCTTTTGTGGGGAACAGGGAGGGGATAATTCCCACTCGTCAGACCCCATTCCCTGTTCATACTGACGAGATTTCAAGGAGGGAATTCCTGGAGTTCCATTCCCTGGGAGCTCCCACTTCCAGCTCTTCTTGACTGCTGTGCCCCAGAAATGAAACCAGAGTTTCAGGTGTGACTCCACACCTAAAATAAGGGGGAAAAAAAAGAAGGCTCAGAATTCTTTTATCACTCATTTCTCCCCCAAAATCTCCTCTCCCGTGCCCTGAGGGATTTGTGTGTCTGAGAAATGAGAGCCAATGGCTCTGACAACCCTACAAAAACAACCCAATATTCACTTATTTTCTTGGAGTAACCACCCAGACACAACAGATCAGGCTTTTACCTGCAAAGGGAAGCAAAACAAACCCAGTGCCATTAAAAAAACCCTGAGATTTTAGGGCTTGATGAACAGCAGGTGAGACCAAAAAAAAAAAAAGGCAAACAAACCCCAGAAATTAATTTATCATCCTTTTAGTTTATGTTGTGCTGAGATAAAGATAAACCCAAGAAACCTGGGGTTTTTCTAGGCATTATAAAAAGCTGTGGTCAGCTTTTTTATCCATCACCACTATTGGGAAAAACAATTGTGGGGCATGGGAGGAAAAAAAAAAAATCATCATTTCAGCTGGCTGAGGAGAGGAATGAAGATGACAAGGCCTGACTTTAAACTGCTGACTTTCTTTTCTGTGGGCTGTGGAAAGGGGAAAAATAAACACGAAATGGCAGAAAGTGAATAAACATGAAATGTGCACAATGTGCCTTTAGCTCAGGCTTTGGGGAGCAGCATCTAATTGAGTCCAGACACTGCATAATTCACATTAAACCTCCTGTAGGTGTCTGAATTTCCAGTTAGGAAAGCATCAGCGTGGAGGGAGCGGGATTCTGTAGTTCAGGGTGTTTTTCCTGAACAATTCGGGTTCTTTTTCCTGGGAAAAAAAATGGAATGATGCTGGAAAATCTCATCTCGATGGGGGTTTTTTTGTATGTGTGTGTTTGGGGTTTTGGTTGGTTGGTTGGTTTGTTTTGTTGTTGGGTTTTTTGGTTGGTTGGGGGGTTTTTTGTGGTTGTTTTTGGGGGGATTTTGGGGGTTTTTTTTGGTTTTTTTTTTGTTTTCTTCAGAAATGTTTTAATTTCTGGTCAAACCTAAAAAAACTTAAACCAGGGCTCAGGTGTACCTGCCGAGGCTTCTCTTAGGAGGAGAAATTGGCAAAAACACACTGAAAATAAGCAAATCCATCAGTAAATCTGCTTCAGTTCCTTTGCTGAGGTCTTATTTTTGAGCAGAGCTAAACATTTCAAGTGAAGAAATCTGCAGGACACTTGAAATCCTGAGTTTCACCCTTGGCCCTTCCTTCTTCCTCTGCACCAGCTTCATCTCTCACTCATCCCATTCCTGCTCCTTCCTCACTCCCAATTCTTTGGCTGCTGCGAATCTAAAGGTTGGAAAAGCATCCCAAGGTTGGATGATTTGATCTTTTCTCACCTGGCAGCATCTTTTTGAGTTTATCAGCCGCAGACGCCGCAGAGCATTTCGGTTCTCTTGCCGGAGCCAGGAATTGGGGCAGAGTGGCTGGAGAGGGGCTGTTCTGGGAAGCACAGCAGGGATCAAGGTTTGGGAAGGGCTTGGGGCTTTGAATTCCTGCAGACCTCGGGTCATTTTGGCCTCTGGGTTGTGGTTTGGGCCGTTCCAAGGCAGACTCCAAGCTGGGAAATGCGTTTCCACGTGGGGCGCGGAATCCGCGTGCCAGGTTTGTGCCTGGCTTAAATCCCTTGGGGTTTGAGCCTGGCTTAATTACTGGGGTTTGAGCCCTTCCCAACCTCCTGGTCCCGCTTTCTCTGTTTAATTCCAGCCCCTTGAACGTCCCTGCCATGAGGGAGGCGGCAAAATTCCTGCTGGGAACCCACGACTTCAGCACCTTCCGCTCGCTCAACTCCGAGAACTCGTTGCAGTGCCCTGTCAGGACCTTGCTCCAGCTGGAAATCCAACCTGCTCCTGGATTCCTGTCCCACCACTACGAGCAGGGGTGAGAGCCCAGAGCTCGGCTTTGGCCTGGAAAGCTGCTTCCAGAGGGGTTTTTTGGGGTTTTTGGGAAGGGATTTCCTACTTGCCTCGTGCTGAGGGTTCCACTGAGACAGAGCTTGGACAGGAGATTTTCTCCCCCTTCTCCTCCTCACTATCCCGAGGGTAAAAGATGAGCAGGAATGAGGGCAGGGAAGCTGCTCCAGCTGTTTGGGCAAGGAAAAGCCAGATGTGACAAGCTGGAGTGTGGAATTTGGCAGGGGAGCAGCTCCTCTGAGGTGTTTTTGCAGCCTTTACACCCATTTTGGTGGCTCAAAAACACCTCTGCCAAGGGATTGATTGGGGTGAGGTTTTTTTTTTTCTTCCCCCTCCTCTGCCTAAAAGTTGGGAATAGAGGGAAAAACACCCAGCCAAGGCCTGGGTCAGTGCTGCAGATCCCACCCAGTTCACACCAGTAACTCCCACTGCCTTCCCAGGGGATGCTGATGAAGGGAAATCCAATATTCCTCAGTCGTTACACAAAGAAAAGAGAGTTGAGGATCAGGTTCTTTCAGGGCCAGGTCTTGCAAGTATTGAAATTAAGTGGCTGAATTAAGCAGAAACGGGAGATTTTTCCCAGAAAGATCATGGATATTTATCACCTGAACATGATTTTTGCTCTCCTGTTGCCTTCTCTCTCTCTGTGTTGCGTCAGCTTGAAAGCAAACCTGTCTCAAATTGCATTTTTGTGCTTTTTAATTGGGGGATAAAACCCCTTTTTTTTGGGGGTCGTTTTCCCAAGGATCCTCTATTAAATTTGGATGTTTGTGAGCTGGAACAGCCAGTGCCACACTCCGAAGCCTCAGACCTCAAAAGTGGTTGTGCAAACAGTGCTCCTTTCCCCAGTTTTGCCATTTTTCACCTCAAAACTGGAAGGGATTTGTTAAAACACAGAGCTCTGAGTTCTCCTGGTCTTTCAGTTCCTCCCAGCTCCTTCCCATCTTTTCGGATTCCAGCTTTTCCTGCTGGTTTTGGTGCCTAAACACGGAAGGGATTTATCCCATCTTTTCCAATTCCTGCTTTTCCTGCTGGTTTTGGTGCCTAAACACGGAAGGGATTTGGGTCACTGTCGTAATTCCAGGTGGGAATGGGCAGCTGGAAACGTCTCCTTATTTCTTGGAGCTAAAATCCACCATTCCCATGGGAAAAGGGACACGAGGGGCATGGAAAGGGACACGAGGGACATGAAATTCCTCACCCACGGGACTTTTTTTGTCCTCCAGGAAGCGGCAGAGCCCCGAGCTCCCCTGGAAATCCCCTTGTGGAGAACTGGGGAACCCCTTTGGACTTTCAAATCCAGCCCAGGTCTCTCCTCTGAGGTTTAAAACCCATTTGAATTCCTCAGTTTTAATGGAAATCGCCGTTCTTTGCACAAACCCATCCCACACGAGGCCGGGAACAGCTCAGGGAGAGGAAGCAACCCTATAAAAAAAAAAA
>VZTA01021681.1:0-15564 GCA_013398855.1 Mohoua ochrocephala | reverse complement strand
GGGTTTTATGTCAGATTTGAATGTTGTGAGGGTTCTTTTGTTCCTTTGTTTATTCAGGTTTGGTTTTTTTTTAAAATTCCAGTATCCTGGTTCCTTTTAATGTGTAAAAATTTCCCTGCGACAACGTTTGCAGTGATGGGATTTGTTTGCAAATAAAACCAGCAAAATAGAATATAATATAAATTAAAAATATATAAATAAAATATAAATTAAATAGAAATAAAATAGAAATGAAATAGAAATAAAATATAAATAAAATAGAAATAAAATAGAAATAAAATAGAAATAAAATAGAATTAAAATACAATATATGTAATAAAACCAACCCCAAACCCTCAAATACTTTGATATTTTTTTCCACTGCACGAGGAGAATGAACTGCTCCTAAAGGGTTGAGACAGTGGGAAAAGCTATTAAAAATAGAATTTTAAATTATTTTTTTTAGCCTCATCTAAGGAGGTTTCTTTTCTATCCCAGAAGAGGAATCACAGAAGGACAAACCACATTTTTTTTTCAGTCCCATAAAGCAGCTTTTCCTCCCAGTTCCTTCCTTTTTTTGAACTGGCCACTGGGAAATGTGAAAACCCTTCCTCCCGTTGCTCCCAGTTGCTGAGCAACGCTGGGAAGCGGAGTGGAGCCTCCCAGAAATGCTTTGGAATGCTCAGGATGTGCCCACTCTGTCACCTGCCTTGGGCCAGGACATCTTTTATTCCCTGCAAGGTGCTGGGTTCTGCTGGGAAAAAAAAAAAACACAGCTGGGATTATTTTTTTTTTTAAATCCGTGAGATTGACAGGAAAAAATGAAGTTTCCCCTTTTTTTTTGAAAAAAAAAAGGGGTTTTGTTCTCTTTTAAAGCCTCCAGGATATTTTTCCTAAGGATTTTGACCCTTCTCGTGGATTTTAAGGCAACAGGGGCAGGAAAATCTGGGATAAATGAGGTGGAGAGAGGGGGAATTTGGCCTTTTTTTGGGGGAAAAAAAGGTCTTTTTATCCAAGCACCAGCTCTGAGTTGAGCCACGGCCAATGTGTGGGGCATTCCATGGGATGGAAGTGATGGGAACCCCTCATTTCCTGGGATATGAGGGCAGGAGCTGCCAGCATTCCCACCAGGGGATGTCCAAAATCAGGGATTTATTTGTAAATCTGAGAAAAAACCAGCTCCCTGCACTGATTTTTTCAGTGTCCCTCTCATTGTTCCCTGAATTAAAGTGAATTTGAAGTGGGATGGAATTTTGGGGTGCTCATTCCTGGGTTGCTTGGACCTCTCTGCTGTTTGATACCTCAATTTGTGTGAGGTTTTTTGTATATTTAATGTGAATATCAGGGTTTTTTCCACGTGTAGGAAGGAATTGTGTCCCAGAAAAGGAGCTCTGGGGTGTCCCAGGTGCTGTTCCAGCTTAATTAGGGCAGTGCAGGTTAATTACTCACATTCACCTGTGACTCGTGGGGAAAAGAACCGCTTGAAATTTGGTTCTAAATGTCTTTTTTTGGGCTTTTTTTTAGGGGACTGGAGTTCTGGGAGGTGAAGTTCAAGAGCAAAGCCTTCCTCTACCGACAGGTACTGCCTGGAGCTGCTGCAAGACCCAAATTTTGGTGCTGCCACCCTAAATTTGGATGATTTTAGCCATGTTCCGGCCGTGTGACACTCACAGGGACCTGGGATCAGCGGGATGAGGATCTGGGCTCTTCATTCCATCCATTAAAACCAAAACCTCCTAAATTTGTGCCTAAAACCCTCACAGAATCCTGTGGGAGGATGGAAAAAAGTCGTGTTTTTCCACCAGCTCTGTCCTTGCAGGGGTAAAACTTCTTTTTTGGTGCTCTTGCTCTGCTCAGTGGCTCTGGGCCCGGGAAAAGCTGCCTGGAATTTCCCTTCCTGGGGTTTTTTTTTTTGGGAAGGGCTGATCCAGCTGCACAAGCTGCAGGAATTCTCCCCTCTGCTGTGAAACTCTCCCTTGGATCTTGGAGATAATCCCCCGTTCTCAGCTCTTGCTGTGCCCTCAGCTCTTCCCAAATCGAGGAATCATTCCCAGCTCTCCTGGCCTTGGAGCAGGGAAAGGCAAGGAGAGGGTTTGGGGGTGTTTTTTTTTGGAGGAGAAGGGGGTGTTTTGTGGGAAGCAGCTATTTTTTAAATTGTGTTTTGACAACCCAAATTTGTGGGTTTTTATCCCGTGCCAAGCAAGGCTCTGGCAGGGGAGCAAAGGAAGGGCAGCAAATCTGAGGAGGGATTGATGGGCAGGGATTTGGTGCCAAGGTGACAAGAAAATATTGCTGGGAGCCATTTAGAGCATTGAAAAGGGGAAAAAATTAGCAGGGAAATGTTAATTAATGATGCTGCAGAGGGAGCAGGTACCCCTGATATCCACCTCGGGTGCCTCACGGGGGACACTGGGGTAGGAATGGGATTTGAACACCTCCACCTCACCCATCCCAAAGGGGAGACCACACAAAAAGCCACCTTTTCCCCTGATCTCACCTCATCCTGGGTGTTTTTATTGGAGGAAAAGGTGAAACCACCCCCAAAAGCTGAGGGTGGATATTTTTTTTGCTGAAGTGGGGAGGCACCAAGCGCGTGGATATTTGGGATGAGTGCCATTAATCTGCTTTTTTCCTGGCTAATTCCCAGTGTGGAGGCATCAAAGCTGAAGTCGTGGCATGCAATGACCTCTAGTGAGGGTGGATAAAATAACAGAGGAGGAGGATTTGAGCTGCTCTGGGCACTCCAAGATCCCAGAATTTCCCTCTGGATAAAAACACCTTGGATTGTTGGACTTTTTTAAAGTGATCAACACAATCAAGTTGCCCAGTGGGCTTTGGTTTATTCTTTTTTGGTCACAAACTCAGCCCAGGGATTGATTCCAGCACTGCAGTGAGGATTTTGGAGAGTGTGGAAAGGTCATGGATGGAATTCATGGGTTTGTTTAGTCCAAAGGAGGGGTGGATGTGGTCACCACACAGGGAGAGTTGGGGATGGAGAATTGGGAAGGGAGAATTGGGGATGAAGAATTGGGAAGGGAGAACTGGAAAGGGAGAACTGGAGATGGAGAATTGAAAATGAATTGGGGATAGAGAATTGGGGGTGGAGAACTGGAAATGGAGAACAGAGGATGGAGAATTGGAGATGGAGAATTGGGGATGGAGAACTGAAAATGAATTGGGGATGGAGAGTTGGAGGTGGAGAATTGGAGATGGAGAATTAGGGATGGAGAACTGGAAATGGAGAACAGGAGATGAGAAATTGGGGATGGAGAATTGGGGGTGGAGAATTGGAAATGGAGAATTGGGGGTGGAGAATTGGAAATGGAGAATTGGGGATGGAGAATTGGAAATGGAGAACAGGGGATGGAGAATTGGAGGTGGAGAATTGGAAATGGAGATTTGAGGATGGAGAATTTGGGATGGAGAATTGAAAATTAATTGGAGATGGAGAACTGGGGGTGGAGAACTGGAAATGGAGATCTGGGGATGGAGAATTAGAAATGGAGAATCAGAGGTGGAGAATTGGAGATTTGGGGATGGAGAATTGGAAATGGAGAATTGGAGGTGGAGAATTGGAAATGGAGGTTTGAGGATGGAGAATTTGGGATGGAGAATTGAAAATGAATTGGAGATGGAGAATTTGGGATGGAGAATTGGAAATGGAGATTTGGGGGTGGAGAATTGGAAATGGAGATTTGGGGGTGGAGAATTGGAAATGGAGAATTGGGAATGGAGAATTGAAAATGGAGAATTGGGGGTGGAGAATTGGAAATGGAGAGTTGAGGATGGAGAATTGGAGATGGAGAATTGGAGATTTGGGGATGGAGATTTGAAAATGGAGAATTGGGGATGGAGAATTGGAGATTTGAGGGTGGAGAATTGAAAATGGAGATTTGGGGATGGAGAATTGGAGACAAAGAACCACATTTGGGGTGCAGGAGGCACTGGCAGCCCCAAGTCCTGGCCCTCAAGCAGCAGCTCCTGAGGATCCAGGAGGGAGGTTTTTTTTCAGGCAGGAGGATGCTGAGCAGTGAGAGGTGTTTGTGCAGGAGGTGAGCACTGAGAGTGAGATCTCTGCCCACCCAGCAGGTCTGGAATTGCTGCGTGTGGAGGGCGGGAGGGGAAGCTGGGACAGCAGAGGGTGTGAAGCTGTGAAATCCCAGATTGCTGGTGGGCTGCCCTTCTCGGGGGGGGATTTTTTTTTTCTCCCTCTTTTTTGGCTTTCTGAGAGAAAAGCCAAACAAAGCCGAGCTCCCACGCAGCCCCCAGCTGAAATCAGCACTAGTGCTGTGTGAGGAGCCTGCAGGGGAGCACAGGAGCTGCCTCAGTGCTGCTGTTCCTGAAACAAAACCCACCCTGAGCTCAGCTCCTTCCCGCAGGTGAGGACAGCACTTGCTCCAAGGCCGTTCAGTGCAGCTGGAGATGATTTACAGACCTTGTGAGTGCCTTAATTCATAGGGAGGATAAAAGGAGATGGGGTCATTTTGCTGTTTCTTTTCCCTTTCCACCACAGCTCTGGTCACTCAGAGAGGCCACTGCACGTTGCAGACAGGCTGAGAATGTCACCCCAGCCCTGCAATCCCTGCTGGAAGGGGGAAAAACCCCTTTTCTTGCAGATTTTGGGGTGGCTGTGGCTGCTGGGGGACAGCTAAGGGTTCAAATGCTCCCTGGGTATGAGGTGTTGGATGCCAAAGGCTCCCCAGGAGCAGCCAG
This sequence comes from Mohoua ochrocephala, assembly GCA_013398855.1. Classification (NCBI taxonomy): domain Eukaryota; kingdom Metazoa; phylum Chordata; class Aves; order Passeriformes; family Acanthizidae; genus Mohoua; species Mohoua ochrocephala. Next base: position 10,872 of record VZTA01021681.1, on the reverse strand, counting down.
GACTGTGACGGGCGAGTCCAGCCTGTGATTGGGGCACTTCAGACCTAAAACAAAGGTCAAGGCTGATTCTTTGCCGATTCACACCAGAATTCCCTCCTCCATATCCCAAGGGCAGCTCCCAAACCGCGTCCTGTGGTTTCCCCAGGTGCGGAGGATGGTCGGGGCTCTGGTTGCCGTGGGCCAGGCGAAGTTGGCCCCTCGGGACATCCAGGAGCTGCTGGAGGCCAAGGATGCCCGGGCTTTCCCCCCTCACGCCATGGCCCCACCCTGGGGGCTCTTCCTGAAATCCGTGGAGTACAGCCGGGCAGGTGGGTGAAAGCAGGGAATGGTTTTTGTGGGAATGGGAGCCGAGGGAGCAGAGACACCCCCAGAGAGCCGGGAGGGACGTTAAAAACCATCCAGGAAAGATCACAGCGAAGGTGAGGGATTGGAGAGGTGTTTGTGGGGAAAACCAGGGAGTTTTCTCCTCTTCCTTGCAGGTTAATGAGAGGGAATTTTCTTGTTGATGGCTTTGAACGAGGCTTGGAATTCTCGTTCTGTCCCAGGGCGTGTCTAGAACCCAAATCTCTTGTGGGATGTGCAGCTCCAGTTCTGCTCCCTCGCTTCTCCCTTGGGATTTAGGAGAGGATTGTTCAGGCTGGAGGGCAGAGCAGAGCATCCTTTTGTTTATATGAATGCAAAAATGCTCTTAATTTAGCACCCAGGCCAGGTTGGACAGGGCTTGGAGCGACCTGGGACAGTGGGAGGGGTCCCTGCCCATGGCAGGGGTGGAATGAGATGGGATTTCAGGTTCCTCCTAACCCAAACCTTTCCACGATGAACCATTTGAGTTTCTTAGCCTAAAAAAAAGTGGGGCAGATGAGCAGAAACAGCAAATGGAAGCTGGACACGCCTGGGGACAGCAGGAGTTCAGCTGCAAGGACTGAGCTGCTCATCCAGAGCCCAGGAAATGGGGGATACAAAGGACTTTTCACCACCCTCCGAGCTTCCCCAGGCTCAGCAGACATCCAGGTGGGATGGAGGAAGCCAGAAGGGGAAAGGGAAGGAACAAAGAAGCTGGAATTGAGCTCTGAGCTCGGCCTGCAAAGGCAGCTGCTGGTTCTGTGCCTCTCCTTGCCAGCGGGGAGGGAGCCGGGGGGAAGCCAAGCAGATCTCGAGTGCTTTCAGGTGGCTTCAGAGCCGTCTTTTCCCCCTAAATCAATGTTTTCTTTTTCCTCTCCCCTCAGATCTGGCCATTCCGAGTGCCCCAGCAGAAGAGGAGCTCTGTGGGCTGAGCTGAAAGGGACTCTTGTGGCTGTGGGGTGGAGGTTGGCCAAGTGATCTCAATAAAAGCCATTGACTGGGGCCTTTGTCGCTGCCCTCTGAGGCTGCCAGGGCAGAAGGAAGAACAATTTTGTGCCGCTCTCTTTCCTCTGGCTTCTCTCTGAGGTTTCTGCTGCCTGCCTCGGGAGGAGGAAGGAGTGGGGCCGGGGGTGTTTGATATTTTGGGGTGTTTTTTCCTCCTGTGGGGCGTGTGGGAGGAAGGCAGGCTGAGAGCAGAGAGGAAAATGCAGCATTTCCTCTCCTCCCCAGCCCTCCGTGAGCTGCTGCTGTTTGAGGAGGGGTTTGCAGAAGCTGAGCTCGGGTTTTTCCTCTCCCCATCTCCCAGCAGCTTTTCCTTCATCCTTCAGCTCCCTTGTGGTGCTGTCACTCTCTCAGGGCAGGGAACTGGGAGCTCATGTTTGTCTTTATTTTATTTTATTTTAACCACTCAGCTCTGCCTGCTTTGTCCCGGCGGTGAAAATAAACATTGGGCAACTCGTGGGGTTTTTTTCCTCTCTTTAAATCCACACCAGGTGGGTGCTCAGGGCCAAAACTCTGAAATAAAGAACATTTCAACTCCTAAATTCACCTCTCAGTCATGGTTTGGTGTTTGTTTTGCTCTGGGTTTACAAACCCTCTGCTATTTGGTGCAAAACCCGTGTGAGCAGATACCTGTGTTTGCCTGCTTGAAATGAAACCACTTTTTTTGGGTCTCTTTTCTCATGTTTTTTGGTCTCTTTTCTCATATTTTTATCACTTTTTTGTCTCTTTTCTCATGTTTTTTATCACTCGTTTTCTAACCAAAGCAGGCAGCGATTCTGGTGCCATCCCTGAGGGAAACAAGAATGGCAGGGGTACAGCAAAGACAAAAACCTCGAGTTCTGCAGAGAATCCCTCCTGCATTTGGGGAGTCTGGGACCCCCAGAGCGATCCCCCCTTTGTGAGGGTGGGAAAAATCACAGAGTCAGAGTTGGTCAGAGCTCCTGAGGACCCTGAAATGCCCTGAAATTTTGTGCTGGAGGGAGCAGCAGCTCTCCCTGAGCTCCCTGAGGGCCACCCAGGGTTTGGGATGGGGATGGAGTGAGTGACCCTGGGGGGGGACACGGGGCTGACCCCAACCTGGGGGTCAGGGGTGCCTCCCTTCCCCACCCTGCTTCAGGCAGCAGTTTTGCCTCACACCTCCTCTGGACAACAAGGAAAGGGGAGAGGAGATTCCTGGCTCCCTTTGGAGCTCTTTATTCCCTCAGGGAATAATTCCCAGAGAAGGCCACGGAGCTTTGGAGGAGCCCTGGTCTCTGCCGTGGGGAGCTGGAGCTGTTTGGGGCCTGTTGGTGCTCCAGCACAGGGAATTGGGGATTTTCCACCTGTTCCAAACTTTAATTTCTGTTTCCAGCCAAGGATTTGCCCCAAAAATGGAATTGGCAGCGTTGCCTGGCTCTGCTGCCCTCTGAGGGAAGCAGGAATGCAGCTCCAGGCCCAGGTCAGGGATGGTTCCAGAGGGACAGGAGGGGCTCTGGGCTGGCTTTGGGTGACATTTTTGTGCTTCCCTCCTGCAGGGGATTTTTGGGGAGCACCAAAGCCCCGCTGGGGCTCCCTCCCCAGTGCTGGGGGACGTCCCAGTGGCAGCTCTTGGTGGTGGCTTCCTGTGGTTTCTCTGCAGAGCAGCAGTGGCAGATGCCCAGAGCAGCTGAGCAGGGACCTCACAGCTCTGGGGGGAGACTTTGGAGAGGCCCCTCCTGCTCTGGTAAGTCCAGTTTCTATCTAAATTGTATTATTTTAGTCTTCACAGGGCGTAGAAATGATAATATTGATCCTGTTTGGGTGTTCATCGAGCTGCAGGCTCAGGTGCCCTCCCCTTTTTTAACAGCCACGCTGCAGAAATGTTCTGAAATTGAGGTTTCTGCACTTGTTTTTCAACTTCTGGCCCAATAAAAACCCCAAATTTTGTGGCTGAGCATCTGCCCAGGCTGGAGTTAAGGAGTAAATTTCCTGGTGAACTCTGCAAAAAGAACTATTGAGGGGTTTTATTTTGGTTTTTTTACATACCAGGGCAGCTGTTAAAAACAATCTAAAGGTATTGAATGGAAGGAGGTGCCCTTTGTGCCCTCAGCAGAGAATTTCTGCACAAACTCCCAAATCCAAATGGTTTTTATGTCCTTCATTAATGCTCATTATCGGGGGGGGGGATTTTCCATTCTTTCCCTGTTTGTATTGTGGCATTTTTGGGTCTCTTCAGTTGATTCAATTTGGGCACCCCCTCCATGGGGAGATTGTTTGACAGTGATGTTTTAAAATCAGAAAAAAACCCACCCAAATTGACCAAAATTCAGAGATTCAACCTCGGATTTGCATGGAAAAATTGAATTATTCAATGAACTCCAAATCCAGCGGGAACTTTGCTGCTTTTCCCTGTGCTTGGAAATGAAATTACTGCCCGAGGCGGCCCAAAAAAACCCATAAAAGAACATTTCAGCTCCTAAATTCACCTCTCAGTCATGGTTTGGTGTTTGTTTTGCTCTGGGTTTACAAACCCTCTGCTATTTGGTGCAAAACCCGTGTGAGCAGATACCTGTGTTTGCCTGCTTGAAATGAAACCACTTTTTTTGGGTCTCTTTTCTCATGTTTTTTGGTCTCTTTTCTCATATTTTTATCATTTTTTTGTCTCTTTTCTCATGTTTTTATCACCTTTTTTGTCTCTTTTCTCATGTTCTTTTAGTCATGATTTTTATCTCTTATGGTTTTATTGGGGGGGGGTTGTGTTTTCTCATGTTTTTGTCTTTTTTCTCATGTTTTTTTGTCCCTTTTCTCATGTTCTTCTCACGTTTTTTGTCTCTTTTCTCATGTTCTTTTTTCATTATTTTTGTCTTTTTTTTTTTTGTATCTTTTCTCATGTTTTTTGTCCCTTTTCTCATGTTTTTTGTCTCTTTTCTCGTGTTTTTCTCACCTTTTTTCTCTTTTCTCTTGTTGTTTTTCTCATGTTCTTTCCTCATGTTCTTTCCTCATGTTCTTTCCTCATGTTTTCCTCATGTTTTTTGTCCCTTCTCTCATGTTTTTCTCATGTTTTTCTCATGGTTTTTGTCNTCATTATTTTTGTCTTTTTTTTTTTTGTATCTTTTCTCATGTTTTTTGTCCCTTTTCTCATGTTTTTTGTCTCTTTTCTCGTGTTTTTCTCACCTTTTTTCTCTTTTCTCTTGTTGTTTTTCTCATGTTCTTTCCTCATGTTCTTTCCTCATGTTCTTTCCTCATGTTTTCCTCATGTTTTTTGTCCCTTCTCTCATGTTTTTCTCATGGTTTTTGTCTCTTTTCTCATGTTCTTATCCTTTTTTTGTTTATTTGTTTTTTCTCATGGTTTTTGTCCCTTCTCTCATGTTTCCCTCATATTTTTTGTCCCTTCTCTCATGTTTTTCTCATGTTTTTATCCCTTTTCTCATGTTTTTCTCATGTTTTTTGTCCCTTCTCTCCTGTTCTCTCCTCACCTTTCACGTATCTGGGCCGGCTCTGCCTGGGTGAGATAAACAACCCTTGGCAGGAAGTGTGAATTCAGAGTTTCCTTTGGAAAGCACCCCCGGGGCCTTTGCTGTTGTGGTGCTTTCAGCACCTCACTTTTGGGGCACATTTTGGGTGGCTCGAATTCCTCCCTTGCTGCAGGGGTTCAGCTGAGGTGCCACAATTGGATTTATTCACCCCAAATTTCTCCTCTGGTTGATGGGAGCTGCGCTCCTGGGGTGCAGTTTGTGACCTGGATGAGAGTCCTGTGTGTGCAGTGCCTCTTTCAGACACAAACCCCAGTCCTTTAGGCTGCTTTTTGTGACAGCTGAGTGGTGGTTTCCCTCTGCAGATGAAGGTTTAGGGTGCTGAAAATTCACCCAGCGTGGACATTTCCCCTTGTCCCCTCCTGTCAGCTCCTCTGTCACTGCAGTGTTGTCACCTCGGGGGGATTTTAATGCCACTAAAGGCTCTGTCCGCTGGGAAAACTCAAATATTTGTGGTTTAATTGGTTTGTTTTTGTCTTTTTAGGGACACTGCTTCCCATCTAAACCCCCCCAAGCCTCTGACCCACAGACCTGGCCAGGCTGAGCGTCGCTCTGGGAGTGAAACTTCAGCTCTCACCCGCTCGGGATGAAATAAAACTCCAGCAGTGAGGGATGGCTTAAACTTCACCCCACGTGGAGGGGATGATTCCTGCTCTCCAGCAGGACCCATGGCAGGGATTTCCTGGGCTGAGGGGCTCTCCAGTGGGACAAACTTCCCACGTTCCAACAGGACAGATGCCAGCTCGGGGGCCGCTTTGGGAGCGGATTTGCAGCATTCCCTGTTCGCTGTCACCTACAGCCTTGTCTTGGTGCTGGGGCTGCTGGGCAATGCCCTGTCCCTGTCCCTGCTGTCCTGCAGAGTGAAGCCCTTGTCCCACTCCTACATCTTCCTGCTCCAGCTGGGCCTGCTGGACGCTCTGTTCCTTTGCGTGCTGCCCCTCCAGATCCATTCCCAGCTGCGTGGGGACACCTGGGCCTTTGGGGACACGGCCTGCAGGGTCACAGGGGCTCTGTTCTGCCTCCACATCTCCCTGAGCGTTGCCTTTTCCAGCTGCCTCTGTGCAGATCTGTGGCTGGCAGCGCTGCACCCCTTCACCTCCATCCGGCTCAGGGCCACCCACTACGTGCTGGTGGCCACGTCCCTGTGGCTGGTGGCCCTGGGTGCCGCTGTCCCACTCGTCCTCCACAGCAGCAGGGGGGTGAGGAGCAGCACAGCCTGCTTTGGGAGCTTCCCTTTTGGGAGCTGGGCTCACCCCACAGCCCCTCACGCCATCCTGGCTTTCATTTTTGGGGTGGTGGTCCCGTTTTCCATCATCCTGCTGGGTTTCCCGCTGGCGGCCGGGAGCGTGGCGCGGGGCCGGCGCGGAGCCGCCAGGAGGAAGGCCCTGGGCACCATCTCCATCCTCCTGGGCATCTGTGCCCTCTGCTTCCTGCCCCACCACCTCACCCAGCTGCTGAGCTTCCTGCTGGGCGTCGGGGGGATCCAGAGGGAGCCTTTCCCCAGCCTGCTCCCCGAGATGCAGAGGGTGACCTCGGCCCTGGCGAGCTGCAGCTGCTGCCTGAACCCCCTGCTGTACTATTTCCACTCCTCCAGCAGGAGCTGGCACTGCCACTGCCCCTTCAGGCTCAGGCTCAGGTCGAAGAAGGTGTTCACCATCTGTGACCAGAATTTCGGGGACCCTTCTTGGGGCTACAAAGCCAGGAAGGAAAAACCACGGGGATGGAATCGACTGATCCACTCCAGGTACGCACAGAGCTGATCTTTCCAACTCTTCCTTAAAAACAAGCCTGGAAAACCCTTTATTTTAAATTTTTTTTTCATGTGGTGGCTGTTAAAGCTGCTGGAGATTTGATCACAAAACTGGGACAATCCTTGGGGATGCTGGATCCAGAGCTCCTCCTGGTTTTGTGTTCAGTGATGTTTTGGGCTCATTCTGTTTCATTTTGGGGTCAGTAGAAGCCAGGGCTGTTTCCTGGGAAGCAGCACATGCCAGGAAGGGGTGATTTGAAGGATCCAGGCAGCCCTGCTGGGCTTTTTTTCCCTGTTTTGGAGGGCTCCTGTTCCCTCTCAGGCTGCTGCCCACATTCCACAGCCAAATAGGGGCTTCTCATCCTCCCTTGGCTTCCTGAGGAATATTCCAGGCTCTCCAGCCTCGAGTGCCTGTGGATCCAAGCTGGACTCTGATTAATGGGAGTTCAGAAGGGAGCAGATATTTGATAAATCCCAGGATTTATCAGGCAGGGGTAAACAAGCTCCTCTCTCCCCACACACCCTCGGGGAGTTCCTGCAGGAGCTGGCCCGGCTCTCTGCACTGTGTGGTCCTCTCGAAAATGTCAGAGTTCTTTTTTTCCAGTCACATTTGGTGATATAAACACAATTTTCTGACCTTTCCTCACCCCTTTTCTTGTACTAACAGACCCCACGTGGCTTCTGAGAACTGCTGAGTTTCCATCCCCCCGTGAAACGTGAGACTCTGGAGAGGGTTTTGTCATTTGTGGGCGATTTCTGAGGCACCAGAAAACCACAGGCCTGGCTTAAAACCTGCTTAGAGCCGAGTTTACTCCAGAGGATGTGGGATTTTGGTGTAACAGAGGCACAGGCTCAGTTCTGCTCCTTCCACCACCACCCCAAAACTTTGCCGAGGACTGGGAGCAGCTGAGAGCAGCAGATGAACAAAAATCAGGATTTAAAATTTCCAAATGCAGCCTAAAATCCACCCCAGCTGCTGGGGTTCCTCACGTCGGGCTGTTCCTGGACTTGGACTGGAACAGGATTTTGGTGGCAGAATGGTTTGGGGGATCAATAACCCTAAAAAAAGGGGATCAATAATTGTGTCACTGGAGGATTTCTCACTTTCTCTTTGCTCAGCAGTGGCTGCTGCAGCTTCTGCCCAGACTCAGACAAATTTTGGGGCTCTCGGGGCAGGGACAGGAGGGAAAGAGGTGGGAAATGAGCACTGGGGGGTGCAGGTTTGGGGAAAATCACAGGATTCTGGTGGGGTTTTGGCTCTGGGAGGCTGCTCTGATCTGCTAAAGCCACTCCCCGACCCCCCTGAGCTGTGCAGGGAGCAAAGCAAGAGCTGGGATTAACTAAAACTGAGCCAAAGCTCTGCCCTGGTTGGTTTTTGGGGGTGCAGAGTTGTGTTTGTTGTTGTTCTTGATTGGCCACCCCTCATTCATTCCTGTTACAACACCAGCCTGGCCTCTGGCCTCTCCCTTCCTGCACTTTGCCAATATTTTTAAAATCCTGGTGAGAAAATCAGCTCCAGCTTTTCTAAACTCTGGAAAATTGATGATCCCTGTGATCCTGGGGTGGGTTTGGTGAGACAACACCAGCCGTGAGAGCCTCAGAGGGAGCATCAGCCCAAAAAAACCCTCTACCTTTAGCAGAAATTGTTCTTTTCATCCCATTTTTAGGCTCTGGAAGATGCTCCCAGCACTGGAGGGGGGGACTGGTTTTATCAGCCAAGCACAATCTTTATGCTCTGGAGAAAGGTTAAAAAAAAATGGATTGGAGGCTCCTCACAGCTGAGGAATTCAATGTTTTGCTGCACATTTATAGGGTTTTACACTTTCTGTAGGCTCTGTTAATGCTTTTATACTTTGGATTTTAATTGTTTCAGTCAGCACTGCTGGGGTTTTAAGGGAAACGAGCTGTGGGAGGAGAAAACAGGGAATAATTGTTACTTTACTGTGTAAGCAAACTAAAAAATTGTTTAAAAACAGGTTCTTGACTCCCTGGATAGGTTTTTTCCAAGGGGGAAAATCCCAGTGCTGGTGACTGTCACTGCAGGAATTGGACAAACACTGGAATTCTTTTATTAAAACCAACCAGAAAAAAATGCATTGACAACGTAAACAAAATAAAATCTGACTCTGTGACCCCCTCCCCTGGGCTGGGCTCTGCTCTCAGGGTGTGCCCTGGGGCAGGCCTTTCTTCAGGAGGGATGTGAGATAACTGCCCAGCTCTTCATCCTAAAAAGATAAAAGAGAAATGGGATGAGAGCAAAATCTTCCTCTTGACTGTCCCATTTGGGGCAGTAAATTCAATTTTGGTACCTAGAAATGGACTGAGAGGATTCCTGGACTTTGCAACACCCAATGTTGGCCATGTTTAAAAATTGAAACAGATTCACAAATGCATTTCTGGCTGTTCTTTTACAAAATATTGGTGTGAAACTCCCATTTCTCAAAGGCCCTGAGGGGTTTCCTTTGAGGAAAAAGCCCCATTTTTGCTCGAAATCAAGGAATAAACTGATTTTATTGCTTTGCCCTCCTTGCTGTCAAGAAAGAATTTCATCATCCAGCCCCAGAAAGTGAAGATGATGGAATGGCTGTCAAATAAAACCATGTTGAGATCAGACACAGTTCTCTACTTGTTTTAAATTCTCCCTGTAAGAAATACAAGGTGAAAACAACTCAGCAGTGCTCAAACCAGAGGAGAGAACTGAATTAACTGGAATTCAGTGTTGCCTCTGCTTCAGTGGGCCCTGAGAGCTCCTGTAAAACCATTTCTGCTCAACCCCAAAATGGTCAGAAAATGGCAGGGACTCCCCTCAGCTTCCAGGGAAACTCCTTCAAAGCCCAGAGGGAGGAAGATTCACCCCTCATAGTCCCCTCCAGTGCAGGAAGGGTTTGGAATGGAAGGAATTCAGGTCAGAAATCAGCAATTGCTACCTGGTAAGTCCAGGACACGAGCAGGACTTTGGTTCCTTGATCCTCCGAGTGCGCCGTGGCCTGGATCAGGATGGACTCCACAGTGATGGAGCCATCAGGGAGATGCTGCACTGAGTAATCCTTCAGGATCCTGGGCAGAGAGAGGAGACAGGGGATTGAATGGGGATGCTGGGCTCACCCCTGGATCTGTATCCCAAATCCCAGCCTGGTCCTGTCTTGGCTGTGTCTGAGCCAGCACCCTCTGCCCAAGGCAGGGAAAACAGGGCTGCTCCACAGCTTATTCTGGTGTTAATCGGGGAGGATTTCCTGCAGAAATTATTCCTGCAGAGTTTATCCCAGGCTCTACAGCTCCAACCTGAGCCCTGTTCTCCTGAGGAAAGAACTCTGAGGCTGCAGCAGCTGCACGCAGGGAAAAACAACTTTGAAGGTTCAAAGGAGAGGCCCCCTGTGCTACACACCTGAGCTGCCTGGGTTGGGAATTAGCTCAACCCCATCCCTGGGGATTAAGGAACGTTCCCAGGACAGCAGAGCTCACCCCTTGAGGTGGTTGTAGACCCTGAGCACGGTCTCGTGCTCCTTGCGCGGGTCCTGGATGTGCACGCGGCAGGTGAAGCGCAGCTGATGCTCCGCCAGCCCCAGCTCCTTCAGGGCCTGCTCGGGGGAAACCAGCCGGAAACTCTGGGGGAAAAAAGGGAGAAATCCATGGGGAAAAAAAAACCCCCACTCCTCTGAGCCTCGTGGAGTTGTGGTGGTGCCCTGGAGTTGGGGGAAGGAGGGAAGGCTGTTCCCTTTCTGTGCCAAAACGTGGCCGTGTGTTCGTCGCTGCAGCAAAGGGAGAGGCAACCCTGGGACACAACATCCACCTCGACAATAATAAATCAATATTTAACAAAATAAAGCTGCTCTCTGGAAGTTGGGCCAACCTCTAGCCAGGGGAACGATGTTTGAAAATAAAGAGGAGGTTGAAGAGTAAGAAGCGCCCCTCCGGCATCTTCTCTGTGAGGAAGGGGAGCCGCTCGTCGTGATGTGGGTTCCTTGTGCACCCAAAAGGGGACATCACCCTCAGAAGGACACAAAAAACACCCTGAGAGGACACAAAAAACACCTTCAAAGGACACAGGACACCCTCAGAGGACACAAAACACCCTGAGAGGACACAAAAAAACACCCTGAGAGGACACAAAAAACACCCTCAGAGGACACAGAACACCCTCACAGGACACAAAACACCCTCAGAGGACACAAAAAAACACCTTCAAAGGACACAGGACACCCTCAGAAGACACAGAACAGCCTCAGAGGACAGAAAACATCCTCAGAGGACACAGATGACCCTCAGAGTACACAAAAAACCACCGTG
>VZTA01021680.1:0-39047 GCA_013398855.1 Mohoua ochrocephala | reverse complement strand
ATAGATGTGTTCTGTTACTCTGTAAGTGCATGTGAGAAAAAAATGTTCTTCAGACACACATATCGGCTGAGATATCTGCAATATTTGTTACAGATTTCTGCTAGTCTTTCTAGTTAGACTTTTTAAATATGAGCATTCAAAAGTCCATGAAGTGCCTGTGATCGCACCACAGCTAGGAAAGACTGAGGTTGCCCTTGTTTCACACGCCGGAGTCAGTGTTGTACAGGGTGCAGGTGCCCAGATGTTGGCAGTGGGGGCTGAAGGGGGTCTCTGTGAGGAGAGGCCAGGACTTCTCCGTGCTGGATGCAGCTGGAGCCAACCCACCCACTGCAGGGCACAGCTGAGCCCACAGCCAAGGTGGGGGTACTTCAGGGAAAATTCATGTAAGAAAGGAGTGAGGGAAAAAGTAAAAGAAGCAGCTCTGCAAACGCCAGGGTCAGAGGAGGAGGAGGAGGAAGAGAGAGCGCTCCATGGCCAAGCAGATACTCTCAGTGAAGCAGGAGAAAAGTGTGAGGACCACCCAGCAGCAGGTAGAGGAGTTTGAGTCTGGGAAAGGGAAAAGGAAAGATGTTGCTTTAATATTTGTCTTTTTGTCTCACTCTACTCAAACCACTAATTAAATATTTTTTTTAATTTGTAATGGATTAAGTTCTTTTTCCCCAAGTAGAATCTGTTTTGCCAGTGGTGTTAGTCATAGGTCTATGTGGAGAGAAAGACAGGAAGATCTCCTTTCTCACTCTCATCTCTCTGCTTTCTCCCCTTTGTCCCACTGAGGGTGTGCCAGAGAGCACATGCGTGGTATTTTGGCTGCTGACCAAGGCTAGTCCGCCACAAATGACAGAGACTCGGGTTGTTTTTCAACACATAGTCCAGGCACACTTCAAAAGATGCTACCACATGCACGCACACCTGTGCAGGGCATTGGCCCAGAACTGTGTCCTGCAGGTCAATACAAAGCTTATTGGTTCTGACTTCCTTTTTTGTACAGAGGTGAGAACAAGTCACACCAATTAAAACACTTCCGGAAGAATTTTTTCCCGTTTCTCAAGACCTTCTGAACTTTTGGTACATTCTGAAATGAATGTCCTTGCCTCTTACCCATCTCAGGGACACAGGGTCCCCCCACGTTTACCAACCTCTTCCTGATTTTCCCCTCTGTCAGATCTGTGCACCTTGTGCCCCACTCAACCCATTCCCTTGGGAACAGACCAGTTGCTGGTCACGAGCTCTATGGAGTACACTCTAAGAGCCCCATGAAGTACACTTTGAATACTGCTTTAGCAAAACCCATATATAGGTACAAATTCTAAACAGTTCGTCAACAAGGTGGTCATTATGTGTGAAGCTTTCTTTTTGCCCCTCTATGCTTTATCCTAACAGAAATAATCATTGTGGGTTTTATCTTAATAAATGGCTCAAATAAATCCCCCTAGAAGGTTTTACCAAGTTACAATGCTTCCTCCCAAGTTAGCAGCATCACTTCCAAAGGCACAAGTTGTTCCATTCTTGGATACTTAACTCTATAAATAGGAGGATTAGATTCAGTTTTCTCATTCCCCAACTCATACATACGCTTACCTATAATTGAGATCTCTTGCTTTACATCTCCTTGCTAAGAAATTAGGTCTGTGAGTATCTGAGAGATAAGACGAGAGAGTTTTAAAGTGCTTGATACTTGTCAAATTCTAGGTATAAATTAAACACTGTAATTTTTTTTTAAATGCCACTTAAATACCATTGGAATAAAAAATATTAGCACAATCTAATTTGTGTATGCAGCCATGTAAATTCAAATAACGTAATGAATAACAGTTTATGCTTCATCTCAGGTATTCTCATTTTTTTTCCTTAGAAAATAATCTTAAAGAAGCAGAAGGTATTCTATATTCACAACTTGTGATGAGAAGCAGATTTTAGTAAATAATATAATTTATAGGTGATAATAGCTTTAAAATCTGATTTCTTGGAAGGTGTGCAATATTTCTACTTCTTGTTTGATAAATGTAACTGCAGCTAAATTACTCTGCAAATTTATATGCAGGAACTGCAGTCACTAATTGGAAGCTGAAAGCATCAGACACTCCAGTAGCCCTAGCCTATTTCTGTACCAAGTAATAGGATTATTGAAAACTCTGTCCTTACATATTGTGTTCAAGGAGAAAAGCACTGAAAAATTCAAAGGTTTAATTTAGGCACCATTAGAAATATACTGCAATCTGTGGACTATTCTGTGCTGATAGGCAAAATGAGCTACTCAGCAGGGAGCAGGAAAGAGTGTATACAGAAAAAAAAAAGAAATCAGAATGGCCTTTACATTCATCTCACTGTATGGCATGTACTTTTCATTCCTGCTTATATACAATTTAGTTCATTAAATTCAACAGTATAAAGTGCACATAAAACATGCATAGTATTTTCAATTCAGATTGCTAGAACAGACCTCTGAATGGAAAGGTACTAATATGAGCTATTTCCTTCATGTATGACCCTGAAATAAAACAGTTCATCAATCGCTTCTAGCTAAATCTACCAGCTGAGCAAAAGTAATAGACTCTTAGAGGTCAAAATATTGGTTGTTATAAATGTCTGGTTCACTTCCTAACAAGATGCTTTAAAGTTTCGCCAAACTAGAGCATTGCTTTCTTTAAATAAGAGATCCTGTGCAGTCATCTATCGCACTACTTTAATTGATAGATATTTATAAAGTAGACTGTTTGGACCATAGCTTTTGTATTACTCACTCCTAGCAAAATGTAGGAAGGCTTCATCAATTCTCACATGCAAGAAAAGACATAGTTTTGTATATATGCACAACTTCCTTCTGCTCACTGCAAAGGCTTTGAAGACTCAGTGAAAATCCACTTAACAAGATCCCGCAGTGTTGTCAGTGTGGCTGTTGATACTCTTAGTATCTTTCATTTCATTTTATTTCATGTGCATATATATCAAAAGCCTTGCTTTCAGGAATATTAATTATAGATACCCCACACGCCATCATCACAATGTGGTGAAATAAAGTTATGTTCTTCCCCATCAAAACATTTTTTTTCACTTTTTTTTTCCTTTTATTTCTTTTTTTTTCCTTTTTTAATCTTACTGCTTGAATATAAAATTGGGTGTGTGTCATCCTTTGGAAAACATGAGGAATCAAACAAGATGGCATTAGAATTCTAATTTTTCTCAATTTCATTCCAAAAAGTATTTCTGCAGGCATTACTGTCTGTGCAACATCACAGTATCATAGACTCTTTAGTATAAAGATAAATTCTTCAAGGAGTATGCAAACATAATTTTCAAAACTTTGTATTAAAAATAACTCAGTCATGGTATAAAGTGCAATTTTTATTTCTGATCGATTTATAAAATGTAATCTGTACTCTTCAGATTATTTCTTTGACTTTAGTCAACTTCTCTATCTGAGCACGATTTTAAACTGAATATTCTAATTAAGATAGACCATTAACAATATTTAATATTAAAAAGTTTGAAAGTTATGAATTTGTAAAACAGAAGAGAAGACTAGCAGAAAAGAATTGGTGGTAATTTGTAGGACGGATACTGGATATATTAATGGAAAAAGAGACATCCTAGAATTTGTTTCAACTCAAGAGGGTGAAAAAGAGATTAAAATTAGGTGGTTTGTGGAAACTAATTTAAATGGGATCCTGCATGAGTGAAACTATAGTACCTCAGAATGTAAAGGTTACAGAATTCTTGCTGATCAAAACATAAGTTGATTTTATTTTACAGAGAGAGTTCCGAGGTAGGCAAATCACTGAGATTCATTCCTATTTTCACAATCATGAAAGTTTGCCTTAGTTTGGTTGTTTAAGTCGTAACCGAAGAGAAAGTTTATCTGGACAAGCTATGAGGTAGTCTATTTTTATGCGATAAAATTAAACAGTTTCTTCTTTCACCATCTACCTTCCTAAATGAGACATTTGTTTACCTGTAATGATGCCTAAAGATTTTTAGCTTTTTATATATTTTTATGTATTTGTAGCTTTATAAATTTTTAACATGTACCTGGATAGTTATTAGCATTTTCTTACACTTTCGAATAGTAGATTACCCTTTCTCACACATTATGCCACCTTCTGGAAGTTTTATTTAGTCTTATTTTCAAGAGAAGAATTTCTGCAAGGACCCTCTGTTTTGTACCAGCACCCAGGAGACAACACAAAATACAGCACGAAGAACTCTTGGAGAGACTCTGAGGGGCAGGCCTGAGGGTGGGTTACCAGGGCAACCATTCTCCTACTAGATGTACTTACTAGATATGCTAATTAATTAAACTTATAAAATTTGTGAAAATCCAATGCCAGATGTGGGCGTAGCTATATTTTGTGCACCTGAAAGCTTTCATTAAAGAACTGCTCTTTATGTTACCACTTTAATATTGTTTGGAAAGTTTGTCTTTCAATTCTCAGCAACATCACGATGAAACACAGGTTAAAGATTTCAAACATGTTCTGAAACCCTGGACTCTTCTGAGGGGGATAGATGACCTCAACCTTTAGAAAAAGAGGCAGAAAAAAATTTTGACCATGTGCTGTCTTCTCTTATCTTCCCTGGTGACCATATGCATTCTATCTCCCTTTTCCAGGTGATCTAGCATATACATTCTTCTGAGTAAGAGCTTAGGGAGCCACAGCACGTGGTCAGATCCAAATGAAACAGCTTGAGCCTGTACATTACCAACGAGGAAGATAGCGCTGAGACAACAGAGGCAAAATTCAGCTTTGCATGCTCAGCTTCTGCCATTATCCCTGGTCATTGTGTGCATCTTGCCTCACCACTGTAACTATTCCATCATGTAGTTATGTTACAGAGCCGTCTCTGCAATCCTCCAGAACATTCACTAGCTGTATGTTTATCGAGAAACTGAATTTTTATGCCAAGTGTTGCAATCAGTTCCTCCCATGTGGTTTCTTTCGTGATAAATGCTAAGGGTAGCTCCTGATTTAGCACCTTCTAGATGTAAATAAATGCTTCTATTGGCTTTTTGGATCTTTAAATCATATGAATAGCTGCTGAGATGATTAGCACTATTATTTGGTGGATGGAGATGCAATTTTCTCCCCCTTTATAGCAACATTTATCATCCTCTCCAGACTGGAAATGTTTATTCAAATAGCACAAATAAAGAAAAACTAGAAAGATTAGTTATTAAAATCAGAAAGATTATTTTCAGGACACACAAAATGAACACATTACTTGAAATGGAACAAAAGAGCAAGATAAGCCAGGTGGAAAAAGATTTAATTAAAATTAAAAAGCTGGATGAAAAAAGTGAATGATTTTTCATAAGCATGCAGTGAAGCTGATAGGCCAAATGCAGGATTCACCCTGGGTTAAAAAAAAAAAAAATACTACTGTCTCAATTTGGTCAGGAATGAGAACTATATTGGTGGTACAACAAGATGAAGATGGCCTTTCTAAAGCAGCTGCCAATAACAGAGTTTTCAAGAAGAGAGATGAATCAGCAGCTCTCTTTTGCTGCATCATGCACTTCAAAGTGAATACTTTTTCCACTTTGTCTTGTCAAACATTATTGTCAAAGTTCTAGCGGATTTTGGGAAATCTTTTTGCAGTAAAATATTTTGGACAGATGAGAAAAATGCTGAAATGAGTTTTACTAAGACAAAGGATTTACCATTGAGGAAACATTGTAAGTAAATTACTCCTTTATTGTAGTTTTCCTTGGATAACTTTATAGAGGCCTGAACAAGTGGTGATAAATGAAGTAAACACGTTTCAAAGAAATTCAAACCAAATCCATCAACATTTAGTGACAGAAGTGGTCTCACTGATATCTGATGAATGTTCTGCGAACAAGCAGCTTCAAGTATACAGAACACTGATACACTGGGCCCCACTGAACATAAAATAAGCATATTTCATTTATACTCTACTGATTTTTTTCCCCCATTACAGTGAAGTACAAGAAATTAGCCTAAGTGAAAGGAAAATTAAGATTTGGAAGAGGACATGTTAGGATATTAGCTCACAAATATTTAAAATCTTTCTAAACAAGCAATTACTTCTGCTTTTTTCACATGTAGTGTCAAATCCTACTGTGTTTTTTACTAGGTAATGCACATGGTCTTAATTGAATAATTTCTCTCCTTCTCTTATTTTTAACCTTTTTTAGGGATGATTCATTCCAGAGATTAATAAGATCTCTTAAAATGGGATTAACCTCTTTTTGGAAGTGCCTCTCCCTCCTACAGGCACCAACAGTCATGTTTTAGTAGCTCTCGGTTGCTGGGATGAATATCAGCGATAGAGTCCGGCATATTTTCTACTTGTTCCTGCTAAATTAATATGTCAGCAATGGCCCACCCCCAAGAAACCAGTCTGTTTTGGGGGAATTTTTAGAACTGTTAATATCATTGGCTTTTCCTAACCTTGAAGGTCCACATTGCCACAGTTCCAGAAGCAATGCTGGAATCCTGGGTGGACACATACAATTAACACATATTAAGGCTTATTAATGTGCATAATTATGTTCTGTGAAGGCATGCTGTGTGTTAGGATGATGACAATAAGTTCAAGAAAACTAAAATATCTCCACTGCCTTCTCTCCTACCTGACTGATGGCTCGCTACAAAATGCTTCTTGTGGCTTATACTATGAGAGTGTAATATGTTCTCATCACCTTCAATTGACACTTCTGTTAGAGTCCAGAATTATAAATGAAGCAGTTTACTGTCTGCTCTTTCCAAAGTGCTCCTTCGGGGCCAAAACACAAGAAAACAATTTGGTTAGAAAGTCAAGATGAAAATGTATACAGTGAAAATCTTGGATTCAAGGCATTCTTACTTAAGTTGTGTGCGTACACGCTTACGTGACAGAAACATATCTTGACACTATTTGTCTTGCTTTTCCTCCAGGCATATTGGGTTTGTGTGGCAAACTTTCAGAAGCAGCAGGGTGGGGGGCAGGGGGAGCATTTCAGCGGTGGTTTCTGTGAGAAACTGCCAGAAGCTTCCCCTATACCCAATAGAGCCAATGCCAGATGGCTCGGAGACAGACGTGCCACTGGCCAAAGCTGAGCCCATCAGTGACAGTGGTAGTGCTTTGGGGATAACATATTTAAGAAGGGGGAAAAGTTACTGAGCAGAAGGAAAATGCAGCAAGAGAAGAGAGAAGTGAGCATATGTGAGAAGAACACCAAGGTCAGTGAAGCAGGAGGGGGAGGAGGTGCCAGGTGCCAGCCCAGCAGCCCACGGTGAGGCAGCTGTGCCTCTGCAGCCCGTGGAGGTCCATGGTGGAGCAGACATCCACCTACAGACCCTGGAGGACCTCATGCTGGAGCAGGTGGATTACCAAAAGAAAGCTATGACTGTGTGGGAAGCAGGTTCCTGTCAGGATCTGTGGCCCTGTGGAGAGAGGAATCCATGCTGGAGCAGGTTTGCTGGAAGGACTGGTGACCCCACAAGGGACCCACGTTGGAGCAACCTGTTTCTGAAGGTCTGCACCCCTTGTAAAAGACTCATCTTGGAGAAGTTTGTGGAGTACTATCTCCTGTGGGAGGGATGCCACATTAGAGCAGGGGAAGAATTCCTTCCTCTGAGGAGGAAGCACTGACAGAAACAGCGTGTGACACCCAGTCCCCATCTCACTGAACTGGTGGAAGGGGAGAAGGTAGAGAAATGGAAAAAGGGAAAGAGGGATGGCTGAGTTGAAGGTGTTTTAAGGTTAGGTTTAACTTCTCATTATCCTCTGATTTAGCTTGGTAAATTCAATTACTTTTCCCCAGGTCAAGTCTGTTTTCTCCATGACTACAACTGCTGAGTGATCTCCCTGTCCTTACCTCAACCCACAAACCTTCTGTTATATTTTCTCTAGCCTGCCCAGTTGAGCAGGAGAGTAACAAAAGGGCTTTGGTGGGCCCAGCCTACTCCACAGGCATGAATTCCTCTTTGGTTTACAACACTGCTGAACACAGAATCGTAGAATCATTAAGGTTGGAAAAGACCCCCAAGATGTAAGGCTCCAAAAAACTCACTCAACAAGGATTTTAAAAGGATTTACGGTTGTTCATGTACTCTGAGTTACACTCAGGGGAGAAATACTAACAAGATATTCTCAAGAGGTCAAAACAACAAAAAAGACTTTACTGGCAACCTCAGAAAATCAGATAACTTTAGCAAAAGGTTTAGAACAGCATTCAATCAACATGAAACACTCACAAAGCATTAACTTGGCCCATTCCACTTACCAAATTCTAAGCCATTCCATTTTAAATTACTTGAGAATTCTAAGAAGAGGGAATTAGAAAAAGAAAGACAGAAAAGATGTGGGAAAAAAACCAAACATAGCTACCACTTCTGATTCCAGCAGTGTTCATCTGACAGAAATTCCAAGAGGAGGCAGGGTCAAATGTGCTCACCTTGTCTCTTGCTTTAAGTACCCTTTGGCTTTTCCTGGCCCCCTTCCCCAGGCGGGGATTGCAGTCATTTGGCCACTTAGGAACTGTATCAGGGGCTCCAGAGGCAGGTGTGGAGCATTGCCTCTGTGTGCCAGGGACTGGCAGCCACTGCAGGGATGGGATACAGGCTGGGGGGAGGGGTGGGGTGTAAGGGGCAGTTCAGCACCTCCCCAGAGCAAGACCCGACCTGCCCCTTGCCCCACATGTGCACCTGAAACGTTTTGAGCCAGCAATCCTTCCAGGCGCTCACATGAGATCATTGAGTCCAACCTTTGGCAGAACACCACCCTGCCAGATAAACCACACAGTAAGTGCAACATCCAGACTTTTCTGGAACACCTCCAGGGATGGTGAATCCAACACTTCCCTAGATAGCCCATTCCTGTGCTTGGCAACTCTTTCAGTGAAAAAATGCTTCCTAATGTCCAACACTCAGCTCCCCTGGCACAGCTTGAGGCCATTTCCTCATTCTGTCTGTTACCCCATGCTTCCTGCACTGTTTATTTCACTGACTTAAATTCAAATTACGAATTTTTCACAGTAGGCATTATCTTTCTGTTACGTGCACTCCCTATGCTCCACTACAATGGGTCCTTGAACTTTGCATCACATTCCAAGACAATACTTGAAAACAGAATGCTCTTAATAAATCCCTAAACTCTATTAAAAAAGAAATTGTGAATGATGGCAAATCATTTAGCAATTTCTCTATGGATGAATTAAACAGAATTCATGTATTTCTCAAAATATGCTAACAAATAACAAAACATGCTGATAACTTGGGAAGTTACTAAAGAGGTACAAATGCCAAAATGATAGGCTTTTTACTCATCAGCAGAAGAAATTTTAGAAGATATGTTGCTTCTGGGCTGACTGCTCTACAATTACCTAAGCTATGTCCCAGCCTACTCCAACTCCAAGCCCTACAATGCAATTACCCCGGGAGCACTGCAAGACACCATCAGGAAGCTGGAAAGTGTTATGGATATGGAAGATGTCTTCACAGTGAAGAGATAATAGGTGAAAAGGCAGGGTACTGTGATTAAAATGTAGCTAAGAGCTACAAACCAATATTTAAACTCTTGAAATTCTTAGCTTTGAGAAAAATGAACCAATGACCCAAAGCAATCCTGAATTGCTGAGAACAAAGATGCTGCTATATAGTTCAGTTTGTTTCCTCTTTGAGGAAGTAAATACATCAGCGGACTTTTGCTAAGAAATATTTTCCCTGACTTCTTATGCACTGCAAATATTAAATAGGAGCACAAGACACAATTCAGTAACACAATACAGATAACTGAAGTGCAAAGAAAAAGCTAAGAGTCCTATTTTACCACACACAAGCAGGGCACTGGAGGCCTGTCAAGCCTGAGTATATGTGTTAGAAACAAATTCTGAGATTAATGATGTGTCATTTTTAATAGAAACTAAATTCTAACCATCTACTGAAATGACAAGCAGAAGATGCAAGAGACAGTTTTGTCACTACTGCAAGAAAAAAATATGTGTCTACTGATTGTTAAATTTTAATGCTAACAGCTATGCTAAACTGAGCAAAACTTATTCCAGAATCACCTGCTTAAACTAAGTCACAAATATATAACCATATCAATTCTCTCTGCATCATTTTCTGCTTCAGCTGATGAAGAGGAGATTCAAGAACAACTTTTACTGAGAAAAATAGCCTGATATATCAATGAGTCAGTACGTTGAAAGCCTGTACATCGTTAAACAGATTCTTTACACACTTTATTTGATGGCATGCTTCGTTTTCACTTAGGGTGTGTGTTACTACAATTCACTGCAGAATTGGGTATTGTAGAGAAGTGATTATTTATTCCATCACATATTGACTATATCATAAATTCCAAAACGCAAAATTTTCTTTGATTATTTCAGTTGAGAGTGTAAAGACAAATTTTTGGTGTAGGTGCTCAGTAAATACTTTAAAGAAAATTTTCTGTACTAATTATATTCCTATTCAAGGATAATGTCCAACGTATACTCATCTCTGACAATTTGATTGTTAATTATCCTAGCAATTCTCTGCATGATGTTTATTTATATTGTACATAAAATGTTTCCTGTGTTTACTAAAACAGAAATTACTCTTCTATATATCATAGATACACTTGTTTAAATTTGAACAGACTTCTTCTCTACAGGACAATTGTAACAATGGATTTGCCTTTTATTATACTTTCATTTACTCACTGTCCTTAATTCCTCATTTACACAATTCATTTTTTTCTTTCAGAGAGGAAGATATTAAGAAGTACCTTTCTGGGAGTAGAGAGAAATGTTCATTCTGCTGCTGAAGATGAGGAATTCTGGAGGTTAAACATACTCCAGTTTTGAAGACAAGGCATGAGACCCAAAGATTGTCTTCTTGTCCTGATTTCCATCTTTTGCTGTCCTTCTCTAAACATCTTCCTTCTTCCACTTCACAGCATCTATGTTCTTTCTATGGCTTGTCCATTCCACAGTTGCTGCCACAAAGGGATGAGGAGGATTATTATCCTCTGGCAGTGGGGAAGCATGTGAGAATATCCCTCCCTGGAGAACTGGCTGCCATGTTCTCTTCTTTCTGCATCACTTTTTCTACCTTTTAGTTTTAAGAAGATTCTCTAGAGTTGCTGAAATGAACCCAGCTGAATGCTGGTTGGAAGGTCTTTAGGAAACATCTCGGTTTTCAAACTGTGTAATAACTTCTCTTGTGGTTCCCATAGAGACCCAGAGGTCAAGGAGTGGTTGTCTCAGTGTCTTACAGAGCTGGAAACATTTTTTCTTCTGTTGTACAGTATGGAGACAGACTAGGGTGACAGATTCCAGACATCATTTTATCAGTTCCTGAATTTCAGCAAAATCTGACCTTCTCATACATCTGGAGGTTAAGGATCCATGAGGCTCTCTTATTGCAGACAGCATCTACAATGCAACAATCCGAAAAGCAGTGTTTGCTTTTATTAATGAGATTTATTGACAATGGAACCTTTCTTTGTAGCTTATTGATTACAGTATGTTTCATTATCTCTGAGTCCTCATCAAAGACAAGATGAAGTGAGGTGGGAGCTTATCTGAGCCACAGATTATACAACAAAAAAATCTTTCCAGACAAAGCAAAGTCAAGGTCTTTTCTTCTCAGTTGCATGTGTTACTTCTCCAGCACAAAACATACTTCCTGTACAGACACAACTGACTTATGCCAACATGACTGACTTATACCAATGTACATACCAACATTTAAAATAAAGAAAACTAGGAATCAGGGCAAAAATGTAGTGATGATAAGTCTCAGATGGTATGCAGATTTTTGCCATCTGCCTCTTGAAAGTTTTACAAATATCCATTCTTTCTCTCTGATTTTTTAAAATTAATTTCTGAAATATTGAGAGAATCCAAAGGGGGAAATTATTGTCATTATTCGTTAAGCATTTTGTGAGACACACCTAAATGTTTGAAGTACATACCCAAATCTCCATCATTTATATTGTAGGCATGCTTGTCATCTGTATTTATGTTATTACCATGATCTCTTCACCCTTCGTAATCTACAAAGTATTCAACCTTCAAAAATTCCTTGTAGTAGTATTAGTATTCCCTTCAAATGGAAGCAGCAGCAGCAGCAGGAGTGGTAGTAGCTGTACTTTTTTAGTAGTATTGTCTAGTGCAGTAGGAGTATTGTGGGGTATAGTAGTGGCAGTATTACGTATGTGACTGGGCAGACACACGGTAAAGACCATTATTCTGTAAATACTGAAGCATGTACCGAGGTAACTAGGTGTCTGGAGGGCTTTTCAAATTTCTAATTATTTGAGCTTTTGAGCTTTTTCCTATTCACATCTTTATCCATCCATATAGTTTTACTGTTCCCTCAACAAACATTCAAAAGGCTTTATTTACATTGCATTCAAGTATTTTGGACAGGTCTAGCAGCTGCATAATTCTTGGTCCACATTCCAAATGAAAAAGGAAAACTCATGGTCAAATTTAGCAGAAAATATTGCAGGTTGTGCAACTCTGCAAATTATTCAAATTTCTTTAGCCTACAGTGTTTGTCGATGCTGACTGTATGCAGCCATGACACTCAAATGTGGTACAGAATTTTCTTTGCCTTAATTCAAACAGTGAGCTGTTGAAATCTACCAGTTCTCTAACCCTTGTCCATATTTAAGATGTAATATAGATAATTTTCAATAGGCAATGCCTACAGTATTTTTTTATAGTTTTATAACCTTATTACACCAAAATAATCTTTGTCCAACTGTTAAGGGACAAGAGAGGTAACAGACCTATGGGGGGATAACACCTGGATGTCTGTGGTGAAGGGGCACAACAATAAGAAAATTCCTAATTTCCACATCTCAGAAAGACTGGTCTTCTTCATTACAATCATGAAGTAATGTAATAACTCATGTGATTACATTCTTTCATCATTTCAGAATCTTTTAGAAGTACTACTTTATGAAATGCTATAATACACAAAATGGCAGGCTTTGGTAAGGGGACATAATAAGTAGAAATGTCATATCAAAATAGTGTATACAGGATTTTTTCTTAGATTTTAAATACACAATTTAAAAAATGTCTCCTTTTTATCACACCATCATACATTAAGGCCTATTTTCCTCTAATTATACATACAGTAATAGTGTATTATAATAATTTAAAAAATCAAACCTGCTTTATTTCAAAACAAATTTAGAAGTGGATGAGAACTGATACACAGATTTCTTCAAATGAGCACCATTAGGTAAAATTTTTTTTTCTGCAGCTGACAATACTGCTGAGAGCCATAGCAGGAAGCAAGTAGGTTAGATAAGAGGTACTTTGGTTTTAAGTTTGTTCCATGCCAGCAAATCAGCATTACCTAGTGCCTACTGGATGATTTATGGGATAAGAAACTATGCCCTGCAGGATCTTTTAGATTGCTAAATGCTTGTTAGATGACCAGGCAGGGAAGCATTCCAGTGTTCCTACATTTCTGGATTAGGATAAAGGTTAGTTCAAGGATAGGTATGGTGATGCTTGGGGTGGCTATTGTGCTTCATCTGAGTCCTTATCTCTTAAACCACTAGATTCTTGTTATTATCTAGAGTCCCACTAACTGTCATTACTGATTTGTACTGAAACAAAACACACCTCTGAATAATATCGCTTAAGCAATGTGCAGCCTTTTAATTACACTTTTACATATTTTTCAAATTAAAATATCTTGGGCTTTTAGAACTTTCTTGAGCAAGTAGGGAATACCTCAGCCTGTTAGCAAAGAGACCTCAGAATCGTTTTGCAATGATTTCAAACAGAAAACAGTTTTTGATTCTCAACTTCTCAATTTGAAAGAACAAAAATCTTGATTTTACTTAAATGATAATGATGCTTTGAGGCAGAGCCTTCATCTCCAAAAAATGGAAGAAGATATGAGAGTGTCTAAGAGGGTCAGTATTTGGTGACAGTCAAAACAGGAACACAGGGCTAAAAAAAGAGACTTTGTTCCTTGAACCAGGGCCTGAAAAGAGTGGCTTCTCTTCTGAGAAGAGAACGAAACAAGTCCTGGATCGAATGGAGGCCAAGAAACAGGACCAGAGGCATGGTGCCAAGCAGCAGGACAAGAGGCAACAGGCAGAAACTTATGCACAGTAAGTTCCACCTGAACATACGGAAGAACTTCTTTACTGTGTGGTTGACTGAGCACTGGAACAGACTGCACAGAGAAGGTATAGAGTGTCCCTCGCTGGAGACATTCAAGAACTGTCTGGATGCAATCCTGTGCCCTGTGCTCTAGGACAACCCTGCTTGAGCAGGAGGTTGGACCAGATGACCCACTGTCATCCCTTCCAATCTTACACATTCTGTGATTTCAAAGTAAATGCTTCCCAAAATGGTGTGCAGCACTTACATGCTATCCCTGTCTCCTACCGAAGGCGAACAGCCTCGAAGAAGAAATTAAATGCAGCTTTTGTTCAGCCAGCCACCAGTGTGAACCAGCTTCCCACTCTTCAATAATGTAGGACAGCAGTCTGCCTGGTCTACCTATACAAGCAGAGCTGTATCTCCTATACAGTCAGCTGTGCACACTTGCCAAGGGATTTTACAAAGCTCAGTTCAACTCAAAATGAATATTGATAAATGACTGCAGGAAATGGTGGGCTGCCAAAATCGAAAATCTACATGTATCTTTTCCAGATGGCTGTGATATGTTTTCTTTAAATATTATGCCACTGATTGGGTGGGAATAATTTATTTTCTATTGAAGTGATCTTTTTTAAAAGAGTTCCCATATAAGCAGCTTTTCTACTAACAGTGTTGCTCAGTGCAGTGGAATGAAAATGGTAGTGAAGGGGAACATTTTTCTCAGCATACTCCAAGTCAGTCTATTCCGACAGGCAGCAAGAGCAGGTAGTGATTTGAGACTGAAGTCTTATCAGACTTCAGGCTTTGAAGTGTATGAGAAAATACCTTCTTTGAGTCTTATCACTGTCTATTCATCTCTCTGAGCTATTTTTTGAGATACTGTGAATGCAGTTTGTTCTCCTTCTGTGAACTGTATTAAATAAACTCCATGGATTTACTGTGATAGTATATTTCCAGATATGCTAAATGTTTCATTTTAACACTAATCTACTAAGATATTGGTTTTACATGGTTCCTTGAAAAACACTAGGGAACCATGGTCATGATGGAATAATGCAATAACAAAACTTATCTTCTAAATATCTCTTCTTTCTCCTAAGAAAAGGTATTGAACAGGATGCTTCTTGTCTTTGAATACACAAATTTCACATCCATAATTCACCAAGTTTCACTCATTAACACAGACACTATTGTTCAAATACAAAAAAGAAACAACAAAATCCCCTCAAAATTAATTTTTTAGTCCCACTTAGGGTCCAGTAATTGTTTCATAAGGTTGATTTTTGTAATTTAACACTAGTAATGAAATTTAATTTTAACTGTGATTTTTAAGTTTTGATCAATGCATTGCAAAGTTTCTATTTTATGCATATAATATGACCAATGAAAATGATGAAATTTTTTTCATCCTAAGAATAAAAGTATTTTCAGGTCACTGAAAGCCTCCATGATTGGTCAGTAGTCTAACTAATTTTCAATTAGATAAATACAAATCACTAAACTGTTAATACAAATAAGACCTTCTTTAAAAGATTATGCTGTTATAGCCATGTATCTGTCATGGCAGATGATGTTAAAAATCCACAAAATTTCACAGCAACTATAGGTTGGTCTTGAAACCATGACAACAGTGTGCCAGAGGAATAGTGAAGAGTACCCAGAAACCGAAAGCAATGAAGAGTCCCCACAAACAGAATACTATAAATCCTTATCTTGTTGACAAATAATTCTTCTGTTTAGAATGAAGCAGAAACTGTAATAGAGAATAAGGTTAAATAATAACTCGGTGGTACCTGATAGGATGGAAATAAAACCTCCAGTCACCTTAGGTGATTACATTGCTAAAAAACACACCCGCACAGAAATTTGTGTATGTAAATGATAGTATAATGAACTGAACCAAGACCACCACATGCGCATTAAGAGTTTTGTTACATAAGCGTGAGTGACTAATCACCTGTTTCTGCATCATTCTTTCTCTGTTATCTCTTTCTATAAAAAACTGTGCTTGTTTCCTAAAAGATATGTCAGCTGGGTTAGATGCCTGGCACCCTATTCTGCAGAATTGTAATAAAATCAAGCATCTCGACTCCATATGTTGATTGGCTCTTGCATACAGGGAGAAAGAACTCATAACTGGGACGTGTAGTATTTGAAACTACTCTGCTAATCTGCAAGGTGTGTGACAATGACTCACATTCACCCACACATTGATCGGTAAATTCATCATCCTTCCCACCGAACTCTCGCATTTTCTACAATTCCTGTGTGCCCTGCTCAGTGACAAAAGCACTCTTCCTCCATTTCCAAAACATGTCTCTTTTCATCCTTCTTTCATCCGTCTGATTACAAATTCTGAGTGGTCAATAGCATTTATCATTTCAGCAGTTTAAGCTCCTCTCCCAGCTTTCCCACCTTTCCTGACTGTATTACTTTGATCCTTTTCTCCCAAGGATGGGAGTATCCACGAGATACAACTGCAGCAGCAACGCGTTCTCTCCAGCCCTATTACGCCAGAGACACAAACAGCAAAAAGAGAGACTGGACAGCAGTCTTTGCTTCTCTCAATACAAAAGCAACATGTAAAGCTACCTTGTAGACAACTTGTTCTCCCCTCCTAAGTACACTATAAGGTATAAATAGGTGTATCTACTTTCAGTCCTGTTCTTTTTGCAGCCTTTATCCACAAAGCTTGGCAAATAGGGAAGGAAGCCAGATCGACGGGATAAGATTTCTTGAGCTGGCAGGGACCTGTGCCTGTGGTTGCCAGCCAGGACATCTGCTTAGGCAGGAGTGAATATGCCCATTGATTCTGAGTTCTGACTTTTTTTTTTTTTAACTGCTCAGGTCTTTCTAGAATCCCAGATCATTTCATGTGATGAAAAGTTAGTCAGCTAGGTAGCATAAGCATTAAATCAGAGATCAAATTTGTCACATTCAGTTCCATTTAGACGAGTAAGTAAGCATCAAATGTGGATCACAATATATAATAAATGATAAAAGCAAAGTAAGCACTTTAAATCTCAATTCATTCGGTCAATGAATTAAGGATTCATTAATGGCAGTGAGTCACTTTTTAATAAAATCTATCAACAGAATATGAAAAAAGCCCCTGTGGTTGTCATGGTATTTAATATAAAATGTATGGTAAGATAAATGGCTGATTTTAATGAATAGATCCCACTCTATAGAGGCAGATATTTAGGCTCTAAAGCCATGTAGCACACACAGCAAATTGTCTGGATCCAGGGCTTTGCTACTGGAATTATAATTAGTCTGTCTGCAACTCCATCTGTAAAACGATTCCTTCTCAGAGCATGCAGAGATTCCGTTGTGGCAGCAAAGAAATTTCATAAATAACAGCAAGAATGACAGCCACAATATGGAAATCTCTTTTTAACCCAAAAAAATCAAACAAAACCAGATGATAATCCTTAAGGAAAATCTTAAAATAAAAAGTGCTCAAAAGTGAAAAAAACCAAAAACCTATAAGATAGATATTTTCTTAGGCAGGAAAAAGTATCAGGCTCTTCCTAGAAATCCAGCAGGAAATCTTTCCTGACTCACAGGGAATATATGAGTTTTATGACTTGTCTATGTGACAAGCAGCAAAGAACACAGTATCTGATAAGTTATTCTTATTTATTACTTTTCCATTCTTTCAGTTGGTACTCCTAAGAATCTTGCTTAAAACTCTTGAGTAAAGGGATGAGAAAGGTTATCTGTTCACTAAATTATTTTGTCTAGTTTATTTGCCTCTTCTTTGCAATTGTAAATACTCCTTTCTATTACCTGAATTACATATCACTCATAAAAGAAACTACTATAGCCACACAATACTTTGCAGGGTGAATGATTCTATCCTGTCACAAGTAAGTATTCCTGAGTCTTGTTCAATGTGAGCAGACCCCAGGATCTCACGAGAATGGAGAGGATCTCACATTGCTGGTAAAATGGGGCACACAGACTTCAGGCACACTTAAGAATAAATGTGTATCTGAACAGGTTTGGTTAGAAGTGATGTAACAGGAATAAAATTGGTCCAAAACCAACATCCTCACAGAATTTTTGGGTGAATAAAGAATGAAAAGTTAAATATTTTTGCCTACAAGAGCAATGATTCATTAGAACAATAAACAAATACTAAAAGACCAGTTTTTAAGCCAGAAAATAAAAGAAGCTGTAGGAAATTCAGGTAAAAAAACAGAGAACTTGGAAGAAGGTCTATTCACTGAGGTGCGCATTGTTTTCTGTGCTAGAAATTTATGTTAAACTCAACCTGTGTATCCAAGTTTAGAAATATTCTGGGAGATTCCTGTTGTCTCTCCAGGAGTTTGTCCAGGACCCAAGCTTCGGCCCTAGGACTAGGCAGGTGCATAGGCTTGTTCTCTGCTCTGTTTGCCCCACCAGTGATTCCTTCGCTCTACACACTGGGATGGGACAGCAAGCTGAGAGACTACAAGTAATGGGAACAAAACCAGGAACTGAAACACTGACTTGTTTGGGGATCATTACTTGTAAAGTGCCTTAGTACAAGTACTAGAATACAAAAGAGACAGAATGGATTCCACCATCTCTTTATCATATTTAAATACAAGAAAAATAGTGTGACAGTTAATACAGTGATTATTTTGAGAATTTGTAAAACTAGAAATTATATAATTTGACTAATTATATTGATTTAACATAAAAATTTTAAAAGACAGTACACGTACCGATTTTCAATATCTCTGCTCAACAAAAAATTATGGGATGCATAAAGAAAGCTGAAACAGCTTCCCTCCCACTCTGTAGTCTTTTCTCCCCAGAAATTTGATTTTTCACTTGGATTTCTTTTTCAACCAGCTTCCCCAGGTAGCTCTCGGATATCAGGAAAAAAAGTTATACGGGAAGGAATGATGCACCATCTGGAATCTGGTTTCACTATTTGTGTGTTTGAGACATGCATCTAAGTGTTCAGAAATACCTTCATATGCACATATTGTATTCAAACATATGGTAAAAGAGTAACAAATCTGCTTTGTTGCAGATTCTTTGATCAACTCCTGTACAGACAAGAAGAAAATGTCACTCCATTGCACGTTTGTCAAGAGTTCTAATACTGCTAAAAACGGACAATTCTCAAAAGCAGAGATTCAATAAAAATATAACTTAGGTTACATTAAGACACGTCTAGATTTTAGGGTTTCCACTAAAGTTGATCATAAATATGCTAGTGCTGCTTACAGGCAGAAGTTAACGGTACTGTTTCGTGACCATCCTAACTTACAGTTTATTCTTTCAGAAGGCAGACTAAAACCCGTGGTATAACAAAGTTTTGGGGCCACAACATAAATGTCTGATGGCAGAAATAAATTTTGACATAATAATACTGCAAGATAGTTTAAAAACATAAGCAAATGCACACTTGTAGTTAATAGTTTACATTAATACTACTTCTTTCCTCTATTGTTTGACAAAAAATAATTAAAATCAAATATCTCTGTATTTTACCCTCTTCTGTATAGTCCTCAATTTACTACGACTGGAATACAAACTGAGGACATCGTTAGCAAGGGCCTGATGTTAAATTAGTTAAATTAATATTAGCATTGGACTTCATCTGACCAAAAGTACTGCTGTACTTTTTTTTTCCCAGAATCAATGCATCTTAACACAAGAAGCTCCTAGCCTTTTGGCTGAGGCTGTAATTTTACTTAACTTTGGTTTGCACAGAAGGAAAGATTTACTAGTGTAGAAACATAAATTTAAAGAATGGAGGACATGACCTATGGGAAACCTACAGGAAGCAGAGCTACGGAAGGGTTTCTAAAAGATGTATCAACAGAATGATTAGACAGGTAGAAAGGGAGATATGGTGAGTGCAGTTGCAGAAGCAAAGACAGAAAATTATTTCAAACGAAATAAAAGGAAGTGTAGAGGTCAAAGACGATGAAGAAGTATTGTAAAATCTAAAGTTTTGCTAAAATGTCACTAAAGATATTAACAAAAATAGTGCCCTTCAATGTAAGGGATAAATTGAGTATAAATAAATGGGGAAAACCAGTCTGCATCTAATGAGCTTGAAGTAAAAAGGATGAACAAGATAGGACAACAAATGAGGATACAATTTAAGATAAAGGTGGGATATCTTCCAAAGAGCAAAGACTGCCCTTTTTATATTGTTAAATAAAAGAACCAGAGAGCAGTGAGAAGTTATGTGGAAAGAAAATGCAAAGGTAAGAGTGGTGTGGAAGAGTTTCAGAGTTAAAGAGAGGTCACAATAACAAGGCAAAGTTGAGGGGAGAACTGCTAGAAAATATGCAGATCAGCAGGGAGAAAGGAGAACTGAATGTCAGGAAGAAAACAAGGAGGCAAAAGAAGATGAGAAGAAAGTTGTGCTGCATTTCAATAATATCATCTTGCAAGAAACTGGCAAGGTCCTATATGGGGAAGAGGAAAAAGAGAGGGATGAAGGGAGAGACAGAGAGAGGCAGGGAGGGAAGGAGAAGACAGAGGAAGGTTTGAAGTCTGAGTCAATGGTGGGAAAAAACAGATGGAACTAAGGAGTTTTAAAGTAGCTGGGAAATAGTTATTTAGGCAAACAGATGTTAGAACTGAACAGAAAAAGCAGATTTTTAGTGAAAAGAGACAACCTTCACAAGTACTTAGGAAAATATTCCACTGTGTTGGGGAAAATGTGAAATATGCAGATTCAATGACATGACAAAATAGTAGTGGTTAAATGAAGTGGTGGAGAGCCAGGAATGCACTGAGCCAGGAACCAGTGTGCGGACAGAAGAGAAAATAAAGAAGAGAGATGCTAAACTCAAATGTAATCTGAAAGCTCAGCAGAGACTGATGGCAGAGAGAGAAGGGTATTCCATGAGAGCAAAAAATCCATTTTTTAAATGAGAAAAACATTCCTCAGTGACAGCTACAAGCCACTGGTATCGTAGTGTAATGAGACTGGGCATTTTTGGAATTTTAAAACAGGATTTTTGGCTCACTTCTGGTAATTTTATCCTTTTTAATACAATGATTCTTCTACAGAAATCTATTCAACTTCTACATGAAATACAGGTGGATCAGGAGGTTTTATGTGTTTTATTTTCCGAAATTTCCAGATAAATTGTATAGATCCCTAAAAAAAGTATGAAAATCAGTATGACATTATTCAAAAGGTGGGTTTTTTCCAGTTAGTTCTTCAAGCTCATGAAAAACCTCAATATATGAGGAAGATGACCATCTAGATGCTTTCTCTCAGCTCCTCACTGCTGTAACCTCTTCTGCATCATCATTCTTTCTGCATAGATATGTGTAGCTGAATTCCCCAAGTTATTTTTCCCATATTTAGCTTTCCTTTCATCTATTTAAACTTCTTGATCAATTTATTAGCTATTCTCAAAAAGAGTCCTGCCATAGCTCTGTAATTTTCTTTATTCAAACTAGCTCTGAAAAGAACTAATAATTTTCTCTTACTCTCTTTGTAAAATAGGAAGTTACAAGTCTCACATTATTTTTTGACTCCAAGAGATATTTAGAGTATCCACGGGCAAAAATTATCACCAGCTCTGCTGCCATTTTCCCCCCCGAGGAAATGCAAAGTAAATATTGCCTTTTTGCCTAACCTTTCACCCGGACCTCATATTGACTTAACAGAATCTTTACCTCTGTAAAGGACCAAGAGTCGGTCAGGTCCATGGGGGCAGCATATATTTTCACAATGATAAAGAGTAGAGCAATTTCCATTGCTCTAATATAATTCATTTTTTAAAAGTTTTGTGGTTTCTACTGGCAGTTTCCCTATGCTGTAAAACTAAAAGCCACGATACATATAAGATTTAAATGTTTGAAACGCACAAAACTAGAAGAAATCTGAATATTCAAACCAGAATAACTATGCTATAAATTACTCACACATAACCTTTCATTTCAACAGTGACCTTGGTCCCAATCAAGAATTTAGGGGGAAAAAAAAACAACCAACTCTGGAGAGTTTTTTAAATGCATGCCTCATCAAGTTATCATAATTAAATCATCATTTTCATCAAGCAGTAAAATGTGACCAAAGTACCATGCAAAATTATTAATCACAGCACATATAGATTTCAACTGCAAACAGTTTAAGATGCATTTATTAAAGTCTTCCTAAGATAATAATGAAATAAATCATGTTAATGTTTTGTTATAGGAGGAGTAGCTAGAGGTACTGTAAAAAGTTTATTATTAAAAATATGAAATCTCCAATCCTGAAAATTATTGATACGGATAAGGGGTTCATTTTGATATATGTTTCTAGGATTGTTGCATCATCAATTAACAAACTGAAAAAGTTAAGCATGTTCTTTATATGCCTATATACACTATACTTAAAGTTAACTCCAAAGA
This sequence comes from Mohoua ochrocephala, assembly GCA_013398855.1. Taxonomy (NCBI): domain Eukaryota; kingdom Metazoa; phylum Chordata; class Aves; order Passeriformes; family Acanthizidae; genus Mohoua; species Mohoua ochrocephala. The sequence goes on along the minus strand of VZTA01021680.1, from coordinate 16,606 downwards.
CAGCAAGAAATCGTTACTGACAGATTTAAGCCCTCTCTACTTTAAATTTCCACATTCTTAAAAAGATTTGGTTCATTTTTAATAGAAATCAGAGGCATATTAATGCACAGAATTTGTATGTGCATGCACAGAATGCCCCATGTGAAATAATTTTATTCAATTACATGAACATTCAACCTGTTATAGAAAATGAAAGCACGTAACATAGAGAATATAACTGAGATCACATTAAGATTCATATTCTGCAACAAGGATGCAGTATGATAAGCAAAACTTATCAAAAACATCTGGTCAAAGATGTTTTGACAAGGAAAGAAATAGAAACGATAAAATATCAAATTCATCACTCTAATCTTTGTATTCTTTTAGAAACAAAGACCCCATATGATTTGCCAGAACACTGTACTCTATGGGTATTCTTCACTTTCCTTCACAGCAGGTTGCATGGTTTTTATACTGATGTCATGAGTAGGGAGCAACCTTCTTCTCTAGAAATCATGCCCTGCTGACTCAGCAATCAAGACCTGACAATTAGCTCTACCTTTCTAATGAAAATCAGCACTGTTACAAATTCACGTATCCATATCAATTTTTTGTTTCAAGGTATACAAATATTTTTATCTTAACTGCGCATGATCCCTTTTTTTGGCATCCTTGGTTGTCCTTTCTTCCTACTGACCTCCGCTGGTTTTCGTTACCATCATTCTGGCAAACATAGAAGAGACAGCGTCTCCTCCATGCCCTCTTCTGCCATTCTGTCCATTTCTTTTGAGAGGGAAGTTCCAGAGACCTCAAGACCACCAACTGGGCCACTTAGAGAGAGCTACTCTCCCCAGCATATCTGCTTATTTGGCCTTCTATCTTTCTCTGCCTTCTTTACAGAGGAAAGGCTTTCCTTCATATGAAGTGTCCTGAACCACTTCTGTATTTTCTGAATATAGTCACAACATTGATTTGATGAGCCAAACCATTGAGGAGTCTCCTTGCTGTCTGCCTATCCATTAAGTAGATTTGTTTCTTATAAAAATACAGGGGGGAGAAATGTTTCTGAGTTCTGAGAGAGTGTTCCTTCTGGCTTGGTCACATCTGGTGTTTTGCTGTTCTGATTTATTCTCAGGTCTCTGAACTCAGTTTTCAGTGGTGCAAAGATGAAATCATATTCATCTGGAAGAAGTAAGTGGGATAAAACATCCCACTCTCCAGATGCTATGGCTACATCTACACTGTAATTTTGCTGGGAGGTCACAGATGTTGCCTGAAGGTTAGCAGAGCCCAACTCCATCTACCTTCACTGCATTTGTGAACAGCCCAGGCTCCAGATGACTCTGTAGCAAGGAGTGCCAAGGCTATCCTGTCTACTCAAAATCAGCCAAACCTCAGGGAGATAGGTTTCAAAAGGAAGACAGCAATCCCAAAGTGTTTTTCTCCTCCAAAACTGTAAAACATTAACTAATTCAATAATAAAAAATAATAAAGCGTAAAAATAGATGTGCTTTACAGCTATAAGTATACTTGGAGATGTCTTCCCTAAGAAAGAATACAAACTGGTTTACCTCAAACTCAGACACAAATGGACTTCCAAATACAAATGGCATGCACAGTTAGCAGATTTGGCTTTTACATAGGCTTTCTGACTAATCTGAGATAAAAGAGCCAAAAAACCACGAATGTAAAATAGTTCAAGACCAAAGGAATAATTTTAACCATCTCTTCTAAATCAGTCAAGTTACCAGGTGAATTCTGATTTGTTAGCCTGGCATAGTTTTGAGCTGATCATTAGAGAGAAAAGTTTAGGTTGTTATCATTCGTGATGCAATTACCCAGGAGAACAGGCCAGAGCCCAGCCTAGTGCTTGCACACAGTCCTTGACCAGAGGTGATACTCTTGTAACACAGGCCCCCCTTTTTAACTTTCCTGACATTTGGAAGACAGACTACTTGCATAATTTTATGATTTTTGCTAAGTTTGGGAGAATTGAGAATCAAACCCCTTTTGACAATGACGGAAATTGTTCTGATTCAGCACTTCAGACTGTTTTGGTAATATACAATTACTTAAGACACAATTTATCCTTCTAGAAGTGGAGCTTGGTACAGAGCTGTTATGGAAATTGTTTCCTTGAAGAGGACTAGTTTTATTTTGTTTGCTTTTTGCTCTTTATTTTAAATACTGCTGCCAACAAAAGTAATACAAGGAGCTTAATAAACAATGAAGACTGTTATTGGACTTGACAAAAAGATCATCTTTAATATTGTAGGGTCTGATTAAAAAATATCCATTTATCCTCAATTTAGTGCGCAGGTAAAATACAGTTTGGAGAGCTTTTCCTCCAACGCCCCAGTTCAAATCAAGGTCAGCCAAAGCAGTTTTCTTGGGGCTGTGTACCATCAAGTTTTAATGTCTCTAAGGACAAAGAATCCACAACATCTTTCTGGGAAACTTGTGCCAGTGTTCAGTCACTTTCAGAGTAAAAATGTTTTGCATTGTGTTCAGATGGAACCTCCTGAGTTTCAGTTAGTGCTTATTGCCTCTCATCCTGTACTTGGACATCCCTGAAAAGAGCCTGGCTCTGTCCTCTTTGTATCCTCCCTCCAGGTATTTACAGATATTGCTAAGTTATTCCTCCTCAGGTGTAAGAATTGATATTTCCTTTTGTCTAGTTTCAGGAGGTTCCTACCTGCCCAATTCTTCAGCCTATCCAGGTGAAAGGCAGCACAACCACCTAACTTATCAGCCACGCCTCTCAATTTTGTACCATCTGTGAACTTGATCAGAGTGCACTCAGTTCTGTTTTCCATGTCATTAATAAAGATATTAAAGAGAATTTGACCACTGGGATATCCCACCAGTTATGGCCTCCAACTAGGGGTCCAGTCATTCAGCCAGGTCTAATTCCACCTCATTGTATGCTCATCCAGCTCATACTTCATCAGTTTCTCTATGAGAATCTGTCTTATGGGAGACAGGGTTGAAAACTTTACCTAAACCAAAGTAGACATTATTCTACTGCTCAATCAACTACATACTCACTGCTCAATCCTCAAATACCAAGACACTCATTTCATCATGGAAGGTTATCAGCTTGGTCAAGCATTACTTCCCCTCCTTGAACTCATGCTGATGTCTCGTACCTTGCAGTCACCTCCTTGCTTACATGCAAATTCTTGAGGTAAGCCTGCTTCAGCCATGCTTCATTGTATTTACTTTCCCTTTTTTTCACATTGTTCCAGGCTCTTTGGGCATCAAAGGTATCCTTCACTACCCCCACTAGAGCTTCTGGTAACTTAACTTCCCCTGAAATTCCTAGCTTAAACCTCTCTTTGCCAGGTCAGCCGTCCTGCTGGCAAAGATACTTTTGCCATGCTTAGTCAGTTGGATCCCATCTCTCCTAAGCAGATATTGATCTTCAAATAGTGTTCCATGGTGATAGAAAACAAAATCCTGCTCCCAGCACCAGCTCTGCAATCAATTGTTAACACATCGAATCCTCCTTATACCTTTTGCCCTCACCAGCAGAATTCTGGAGAACACTATCAGTCTTCAATAGCCCCCGCCATCACCCTCAGACCTCTGTAGTCACTTTCCATACTCACCAAGGTGCCACTAGCATTCCCACTGGTGCCCACACAGAAAACCAGGAGGTTTTCAGTCAGAGGGTTGGACAGGGCTCAGCAGTCTCTCCACGACATACCGTAACACAGCCAGTGGCAAGCAGCAAATTTTTCTAGACAACAAGCCAGGCTGGCATATCCATATTATTTATCAGCACATTTCTTGAAAGAATTTCCACTCAGGCCAAGATTTCCCGCTTTAAAATGCCCAAGCATAGTTCAGGCACAACAGGCACTTCCCAGCAAGCAGCAAAGACAAAGCCATGATGCTTTTTGCCATCTGTGGGACCAGGGAAGTTTAGCCATATCAATCCATGCTATGCCATGCTGTTCTTCCTGAGGTCAGCCTACGGCGACCTTGGTCCATTCTCTCTTCTAGAATAAAATAGGAAACTGAGGACCTGGAAATATGGATCCCTCAGAGGAGAGGGTGTTTTTAGTATCATGAAAGTAGAGAAGGAGAAAATGCTAGTGTCAAATAAAGAGAACATAAGAAGAGATGGTAAGAGAAACCCAGTATGCATTTGATTTATAAATCTTGATACAATGACAGAAAGAAAGAAATTTTATATAAGACACAAGGTCTTACTTGGAATTGAATGGGTCATAACCACTCTCTGTTAGCGGACTGGTTTTTAAAAAATGAAAAACATTTTCAAAGTCAGACAGAGCACATAAAAGGCAAACACAGCAGGATGAAGCAAAGGAGGAACAGTGTAAAGAGGTTGATAGAAATGAAGATAAAACTCAAGTGTGCACTCGAGACAGAAATGAGCTAAATAAGATTAAATTCAAATTTACAGAGACTAATAAAAATGGACATAAGCTCATTAATAGAAGATTATTAAAGTCCATCCGGTTATCTGCATACAAATAAATATGTGATACAATGAGCCTAAGTAGAATTCTTTTAGAAGATAACAGTAAAAGCATATTAATATCATGGGATATAAATTGTCATTAGCATAGACAGATAGTGTAATGATGCTTGAGCAATTAGGACAGAAAGGGAGAATTACAACTGTGATATATAGGTAGGAGGGTGATTTTGCTAATATACCAATTGTGCATTTTTAGAAGTGATGCAGTTGAACAATCGCCATGCAGGCTGTATTCAGAGAGGAAAAACATGGCCTCCTTAGGTAATCACAGGCTTACAGGCCAGATTTTGAACATTTTAAGATGGAGTGGAATTAACTAAAGTGCTTATCTCAGCTAGGGGACAACTTGTGCTATCATATTTTATATATACTATTGTTTGTATAGGTGGTGGAGGGAATGTTATTCCAACTAAATAGTTAGCTGCAGCTGGACATTTCTCCATAAAACTTTATCCCCTGTGTCCAAAATCCCAGAGGCTATGATTTAATCCTGCCCTTTTTTTTCTTCTCCTTTTTTTAATTTCTGTTCAGACCCATGCACTTGTATTCCTACTAGTATTTTTTTTTTTTTACTTGTCCTTTCCAATTGAAGTTATCTCTTCTGATCCTTAAGGATAAGCAACCTTAGATATTGGTAAGGGCTATCAGTACATTCAGTTTGTTCTTCAAGTGCTCAGAAGCTGGCAAGATTTACAAAAAATTCAGAAGAAGGCTGGGACATACAGCTAATCCACTAGAATATCCCTCCTCTTGGAGAGCTAATGAAGAATTTAAGAAAACATTTGACATAGCCAGTTAGCAACAATTCGGCATCAAGTATTTAAGCCACTTGCTTTCCAAGGGGAAAAGGAGAATTCACAGTGATCTTTTCACACATGACCTGAGCACACACACCTTATTCCTTTTTCCAATCCATTTTAACTACATTTATATGCTCTTTTCCATCTCTCTTAATTTGATGTGTCTCTTTCAAAGCTGATGCATATCTCCTAGACAATAACAAAAAGTAGTTAGATGCCTTCATTTGTCTGTGATTCAAGACTTTGGGCCTTTGAACATATCTGTGGCTTTGCAGGTGTTTCAGAGGAATTTTCAACATCCCTCATACAATACAATGCAGTTGGTTCACAGTTTTAATAACACTGCTCAGAATCAAAAAGATGAAAATTTAAAACATGCCATAAACACAAAAAATATCCCTGCTGCAACTATTACTTTTTTGTGCTCATTATGGCAAGAGATTGCAGATAAGCAGCAGGATTTCACCGGAGTTTTACATTGCTTAAAAACAAAAAACAAGCAAAAAAAAAAGGGTTCTTTTAAGAATTCACACTTTAACACATTTTTTTTTAAGAACTTAAAATGGTTTAATTCAGGAAATGAAGACTAGAATATGGCTACTGTGTTGGAATATGATGGGGGGAGCAAGGAACAAAGGAAGCAAATAAATTCTAACTTTGATGATTAAAGCAAATTAGTCTGATATAACCATGAATGAAAGCTGAAACTTGATAGATTTTTTTTTTTAAAAATCTATAAGATTAAACCGCAATATTCTGGAACATCTTTTCTTTAGATACAGAAATGTAAATAGCAGTTATGGTGGAGTTTAGTAAGTTTAAAAAGTGTTTGGGCTGGTAAGTTTCCTAGACACTGTTCTTAGGAGACAGTCTGAAACTAATTCATCTGGAGGAAAAGACTTGGGGCACATGAACAGAAGCAAGGCCACATCATTTTCTTCCTCAGAAGCAAAGGATGGTGTCTGGCCCATTACATTAGCAATCTAGTTTGCAAGTCTTCACTCCTTTCTATCGACTTTCTTGTCCCTGGATGCATCTTATTCTGGAGTTCTGTATTTTCCTTTCTTTCCTAAGCACCATTTCTCCTCACAAACATCCTTATACCACCTATGCACTTTTTTTTTTTTTCTTGAGTTCTCCACTTCTACCACTTCATTTTCCTGGTCTGGGGGCTCTGTGTGACCTGACTTAGCCATGACAGAAGGTTTGTGTATGCCCATTCTCCTTTCTTCCTTTGACTTTTGTTTATGGATGATCAGAGAAATGCTTTGAATCAAAAATACTTATAATGACACTTCTACAGAATAGTAAGAACAAACTCGAGTTCTCTCCTCCCCTCTAAGGTCAGGCCAAACATCCTTGCTTCTGAATTAGACATTTGTTTTGGGAGCTATATCACGCAAACTTTATTTCCTAGACTTTAATGCATTATTTTAAATTAAAGTAAGGAAAAAAGATTAAGCAGATGTCAATGCCCTTGTGCATGAGTTACGAGAAAGCACAAAATGTAGCATTCCAAAATCACAATCACCTGTTCATCAATATTTTAAGGAGATATTTCTGTCTTATTTCAGGAATGACAGGGGAAAAGGTATTATCTTGTGGAATCATTTTAAAGAAACAAATAAACAGAACACATAACCAAATGTGAAGTAGGGACAGACAAAACCCAAAATTTGGCTGCACTTCCACTTTTATGGTGGGAAGATGGCTTCACTGACTCAACTTTTGCCAAGAAAAAGCACCACTTCTTCCACAGTACACTTCCAGTGGAAGAGTGATATTTGACATAAAGGTACAAAATGGTTGACAGCAACTTCTATAAAATACTTTCAGCATATTATCTGATACTGAAGATTTATATCCTTCAGTAAAATTATGCTGTCAGTCTGTGCATTCCAGTGGGAACTTGGTTAACTCATTGATTATTTTAATATATATATATCTCATAAATCAAAGATTCAGGTTGAACCAAAAGAGTGAAAAATCTCAAAGAATACAACAGAGGGGACTTCTAAAAATCCCAGATACTTCCTCTTTGAAATATGGCAGTTATTTATGGGCAGACTTAAAATGAAATTTTAAACAGGCTATCAAAGGCATAATTTAATTTTGGCTCAGTAAATTTACTCATATGGTAAACCGGTATTTAGAACTGAAGAGATACAATTTTGCCAAGACCTATTCAGACATTCAAAAAATGGTGAAGAAAGCTTTAATCATTGAAGGGAAACCCAAATAAATTAGAAATCAAAATTAAACACAAATATAAATAGAAATCATAGAAACAGAAAAAAAAAATAGAAATATTGCAAAGAATCTCGAGTAAACCCAAAATATGGCCCATTTCCCAAGTGAATTATATATTTGTAAAAGAGAACTGAAATGTTGTTCACAGTAAAACAAACAAAAACACAGAAAACCACCAGAGACGTTGTCTAAAATAAGTTCTAAACAAGCCTGTGTAAGTGGCTGAACTTCTTCTGCTTTCAAGAAATTTGATGCAGAAATAAAATATTTAATCTACTTGTTTATCCCAGACCTTTAATTTTTGTGATTAAACTAAATTTAGTTTATTAAAGCAAAAATTTTCTGTCACTGGGAACTCATTTGCAGCCCAGTGAGATCAAACTAGTATTTATGGTATAGAAGAACACTTTGGTGAGAAACAAGCAAAAAAATCAGAAGCCCTCCACAAACGTGCAGGTAGTTAACTCCTATCCAGACTCCCTGAACTTCCTTCTCAGCCTCAGGTCCATTGACTGCTCAGGCTAGAGCTATACCCATCAGCTCCATGGTCTGGGGAAGATCCCTTTCCCCAGGGCCTTTGACAAACAAGCGGCCTGGCACAGATGGCAGATGGCCCCTCCTGTGGCATTTCACTCAACACCTCGTACTAGTTTGAAAACAAACCAGTGGGAGATCACAAGTCAGAATTACAATTTAATAGGAAAATTAAAATAAATGCAATAGTACAAGAACACTGACAGAGTCAGGATACAACCTGACACCCTGTTAGTCAGGGTGCTGGTAGCAGTCCAGATGAAGTGGTCTTGTTGAAGCGGTGATCCTGTAGAAGGGTCTGGTCTTCACCTGAAGGTCCAGTGATAGCTCTTGCCCTCTGGGAATCCAGTAGGTAAGGGCTGCTTGTGCTGTTCCAAACCCCAGATTATATCCAGGTGGGAATGCTTGGCTCCTCCCCCCTGGGCGGGGCATCTCACACTGGGATGATGGAATTCCGTGAGTCATTCGGTGGGTCCTTGACAGCCCATTAGACAGAGAGAACTTCCAGAGGGAGTTATCAGGGATGAGTCCTGGTAGGAGATAACGAGCACTGCCCCACCTGCTTTAACAGCTTGTGAAGATGATAATAGAATACATACTGTTGGTTACATCGTACATTGTAACCTAGGACACACCTGTAGCCTGGAAGTCTGCAAAAAATTCAGACCTGAAGTTAAGAATATATACTAAGGTATACTAAGGCAGAGCTAAAGATGTCTGTTGGTGTTAGTGTAGTGGCTCATATTCTCCCAATTAAGGAAGGAAAAACTAGAATGGTTTGCTGCTAAATAAATGCTGAGGACTAAAACAATCAGCAGAGATATCCAGACTGTCCTCCTGTATGTGCACTGACCGCTGCAAGGGGCTGAATGATAAATAGGCTCAAATACTAACCCACAGGATGCAGAAGATGAAAATCAAACGTTTTAGAAATTAAAATTTTGATTTTCATAATTCCCATTATTTTGTAAGGATACCTCATGATAGTAAGAATCCAGAACCAAGTAAGGAAGACAGCATCTAGATATTTGAGGTTATTCCCATTGTGACATTTTGTTTCATATTTTCAGTAAAAATGTGGTTAACTGGAAGAAACTTCATAAGTATTTTCCCGAATAATGATCTTTCTCTTTCCAGTCAGCTACATGTAGAATAAAGACTAAGGAAAAATAAAATTGATTGCGAGAGAACAAGACTTGTGATCCCTGAAAAACTCACCTCATTATATCTCTAAGAGAGAGATTATATTAATAACCATCATCTCTAGAATGTAATATGATTTTTATCTCAGAGACTGAACAAGTTTTCAAACCCAATTTCTCCGTTTCCTCCACTTGTTACACTTTGTTTCATGCTCTGAGAAGTCTTGGAGCGTATAAACTCAATTGCTTTTGGATGAAGCTAAACTTTCTGAGTACACATAACATTTTCCAGTTAATGTGCTTGCAGTCCACAGGAGCACTCTCGAGCTGCTCCAAAAGACAACTCTCAAAAGAGCAGCGTGGACATCAGGTTCTCAGCACCCGTCATTTGTATCTGTCCTCTGATCACACAACATGCTTACATGCACAGAGCATTCCTCTAATCAGTGCAAAGGTATTTAATTACTTCTCAGCCAATAGCTGTTAGCTGCCTCAGAACCTCTGAGAGTGCAGGAATATTCTGATGTCATAAGATACAGAGGAGCATCAATATTTAGTGTCAGTGCAAAACTTGAAACGCAACCCAGGTGCATTCTTCACAAACAGTACACTGCTCCATGTTATGTTTTTAACTTTGCTTTTATTCAGTCTTAAATACTTCAGCTATAATTATGGGGGAAATAAGACATAATTCTTGTAAATAACAGCTTGGATTGTTAATTTCAGTTAAATGAGACTATGCTGTTACTCAAAACTTGGGTATGCTATTTGATTTGGATCTATTTTTAATTTTAGTCCAATGACTTTTAAATCAGGTCACTGGCCAGTACATTTGCACATCCTCAATTACAGCAAATTCACCCACATTAGGCTTTGTGGAGCATTTCAATGTAGCAGTAAGATCCAAGATTGTATTATAAAATCTTGCAGATAAGGGCATATAATTTTATCTGAATTAGCAATACTAGCTAAACATACCATGTCAGTACAGCACTTCTCACTCCTGTTCTTCATCATTTAGCAGCAAAAATTCCCGACTGGCAGTTAAAATAGGCAACTAGCATTGAGATCTCAATTGCTAAGCAGGTGAAGAATTATTTTTTTAAAAATCTTGAAGAAGATGCAACAGTGTCTGACTTAAGGTTTTTTACAGCATTTGCTATATCTGGTTACTTTTCAGTTCCTATCATTAGTACTGACGCAAGTTGGCATACTTATTCCAAAATAAATATCTTATTAAATGTTTGGGCCTTCTAATTGTTTTAAATTTTTTTTTTGCTATGACACATGACATTAGATTTAATTCTACACTGCTGGATTTTTTAAGACAGATTTTTAATTTGTGGCGTTTTTTTTAATTATTGTAATTATTATTTCTTATAAAGCCAGCGAGAAACTCATATATTGTTTTATATCCTATGTAATATCCCAAAGGAGAAAAATATTAAAAGGCACATTTAAATAACCTTTACAATTAATTCACATAAATATAAATATAAATATAAATATAAATATATAAATATTCTAAAATGCTTGTCAGTAAACCTAGAGTTTTTATGTTAATATGAAAGAAGTCTTTGTTATTATGTAAGCAAAGACATTAATGTCATGCAATGAGATGTGATTCTCTGCTACAATGATCACAGTGATATTGAACTTAAGGAAACCTAACCTTTATCAAAAATTTATTCAGATGAACAGATAGCTGAAAGATAGCTCCCAACAACTATAAACTGATATTATAATTCGATAGTAACTATAAACACGTTCATTCAATTGAATAGCTGGAGATAAAAAAAAAATCCAAGTGCTTAAATTTAAATATTGAACAAGAATGTAATTTCCAGTATCTTAAGTATCAGACTTTGAGTAATAGCATGCCAGTTATCTGCTGTAGAAGAATTTTTTGATAAATATGAACTATAAGGTATGAATATTTTACATCTCTTTTCCTTTGATTTCAAATAAAATAAGTATTGTTGACACGGAGGCGCTTTTTTTCACTCTAAAATAATTAGGTGTCATGTTATTACCATATGTTTTGACATGATTCTAAGACATATAAATTCTGTCCAATATTGTGGATTTACAACCCAAATAGTTCTCTGATTCCATTATCCACAGATCCCTGCATCTGCCCAATTGTGGGCAGGATGTCTGCTGTATCTTATCTGTCACATTGTTAGACAACCTCCCAGTGGGTGGAGGTGGTCTACTGCTGTAAACCTCCATCCCCACATGTGTAGGGATGCTGGTTTTGATGGTGTACTCAATGCAGGCAATTAATAAATTAATAAACCCAAACTAAAGGGACATATGATAAAATTATGCTTTTCTTTTGAGAGAAGCGAGTTGTGATACACTTTTCTGAGTTTCTGGGCCCTAGCCAGGAGAAAGCAATCTCTGAGGGACTACAAGGACTGCATGATGAAGAAATGTTTTGAAAACTTCCTTTTTGTTACTTCATAACCCACATATTAAAGGACCCTCTTGTTAAGGAAACAAAAAGGTGCTCTGGTCATAGATACAGGTGATATAGGTAAATCCAGAGCAACAGTATAATCAGCACCTACTGTTGCTCCAATGTGCTCAAGCTCTTCTCTTCAAGGCCAGGTTGGATGAGGCTCTGAGCAGCTTGGTCTGGTGGAAGGTGTCCCTGTCCAGTGCAAGGGGGCTTAGAACTGGATGATCTTTAAGGTCCTTTCTGACCTGACCCATTCCATGATTCTATTATCCAGAAACATCTTGTCTGATGCCTGAGTAAAAACACAGGGGAAACAATATTTATCAATAAAATATTAGACCGATAGCCACAATACAAAAACATTTATTTTCCTTCTAAACTTCCTCAAATTCTGAGAAAAGAACATAATGCATACATTTTATACAATAATCTGACAGTTAAAATATCTCATGGCTGTTTTAATATGCAAAGTACTTTTTACTTAAAAGCAGTCTTTATCATTTCCTAATAGGAACCTTTATAGAGAAAATGGATGCAATTATGAAAAATAATATTATATTTTCTCACATATATTAATCTATTTTCTATCACATTAATAGCGATTGTCAAGGCATAACGGAATGATCTGGTAACAAAAGAATATTACAATTTGAAATAGGATCATTAAAGACTTTAAAAGAAGGGAAACCTAATCGACATTCAACTTTTATGTTCTAATTACATGATAATCAGTAATCACCATTGTCTCCAGTAACATGCACTTATAAAAATCTCTCCCAAGTGCACAATAAAGTGCCACAACATTAACTAAATTACAAAGCAAGAAATTTTTGGTTTAAACGTTTTTAGTAGTCTTGGTTGCTTTGTTCAGAGGTTGGTTTTGCTGTGGGTCATGATTTTTTTTAATTGTAGTAATAAGTGGACATTAGTGTGCTAGTTTAAAAATAGTCTAGTTTTTAGTGGGCAGGAAGAGCTGCTCAAAGCTTCTATATCTGGCACAGAGCCAGTCACTGAAGGGCCTGACGATGGGCAGGTTACTAGCCCAATTAGACAAGTTGGTCATGCCTCTGTGATGACGTATTTAAGAAAGGAAAAACCATGGGAAGTTCTCTCTTTCTTCTCCCGAGGGGTGGTGAGGCGGCCACTGAGACCCATCCTGGCAGGGGCCACCAGGGGCCATGCAGCCAGGGCCTTCCCAAGGCCCCTCCTGAGGCCAGAGCTGCCCATGCGGTGCTGGCGAGGACCACGTGGCCAACAATGAGAGACATGGCAAGCAATTCCCCGATGCGGAGCCCAGAGGAGATCAACCTCTCAACTGCAACTTACAGACCCCAACTTTCTTCCAAGTCAGAGACAAAGGAAAAGTGGGGACACATGAGGAAAACCCACATGGCAGCACTGAGGACAGTGAAAAAAAGGAGAGGGAGGAGGTGCTCCAAGTGCCAGAGCTGCAAGCCTTATTCTTCTGCAAGCCGTGGTGAGGACTATAATACAACAAACAGTTTCCCTATAATTCATGAGGTGCATGGGGGGTGCAGAGATCCACGCGCAGCCCGTGAAGACAAGTACTCACGCTAGAGCACGTGGATGCTGAAAAGCTGTAATCTAGTGAGGAACACAGAGAGAGATGACTCTTGCTTTTAGAGATAGAAGAAGAGAGCCTTCGCTTCCAAACTAGAACAGCTCATCATTAAAAGTCTAAACCTCATGAACTAAAATGACCCACGCTAGGAAGTTGTGGGAAGGCTGTTTGACCTGTGGGAGGGATTCATATTGCAGCAGGTTCAGGCGGGACTGTTGCTTGTGAAGGTTAAAACCATGCTAGAAAAGTTTGCAGAGAACTATCTCCTGTGGGAAGGATCCCACAGCGCAGCAGAAGAAAACTTTTTCCTTAAGCATACTGAAGAAAGATTTTTAAGAAGTGAAACACTGACCAAATCCCCATGTTTTGTTTCCTTATATGGTCGGTGGAAAGAGGGAGGTACTGGTTAGGAAAAGTGTTGTGAAGATTTGCTTTGGTTCCCATTACCCTTTTTACTTTTAATTCTGCTAATAATAAACCTTCTTTATACTGTTTTAAGTTTTGAACCTGTTTTGCCTAAAAGTGTTTTTCCCCTAATCCTTATCTCAACTCATGAAGTTTTTGTTTTAATTCCCCTTCCTCTGCTCAGCTGTAGCAGAGGAAAATAAGTAGATGGTTTTTTCACGGGTGCCTGGTGCTTAGCCAGCTTCAAACCCCAACAATTAGAAAAATCTAATTTAATGAGCTTTAGTTATTTTCTAGGCTACTGCAGCATGCTTCCAAATAACCTCCAGCAGAATCCTGCCAATGGGGCCATGGACTGCATATGTGCAGTCTATACACTGGCTTGGAGGACATTTCCACTTCTCTCAGACATCTCTGACAGGGAGTTTAGAACTGAAATGCCACTGAATTAGTAACATTCCAATTTATCAAACCTGCAGATGATTAATTTTTTTCTCTTCTCCCCTTATTGAAAAAGTGATGCAGACATTATTGATGAAATGGTCATCTGCTACTCCATCATATGGAGCATTCCAGCTCGGTCTGTAACTTAGGCTTTTTGCGCAAAGAAGAAAAAAAACCAAAAACGCCAAACTATTTTCAGAGAGTGACAAATGTCAACATTCAGCATCCTGTGATCAATTTTAATTCCTGTATGATGTAAACACGTGCTAATTTCCTGTCATTACAGTAATTTCAGTAAACATAATTAAAATAAATGTGTATCTGCAGTTAATTTACAGTTGTACCTTGAGTTATTACTGCTATTTCTGATTCTAAATGTGTGTACCTAGCTGTAAACAGCACATAGAAATTGCGCAGCGAGTTCTTACTGTACTGAAATACAAACATTTCTTACAGTTTGGGACTGGAACTGAGTAGTCTCCTGTATTTAATGAAAAGATGAAGTGAGGAAAAGGATTTCAGAAGCAAGATATTCTCAAACAAAAGCAAATGGTTTATGTTCTTGGTGTCTGCAGAGATTATCTTTACAAAAGATATTATCCTTACTAAAGGTTAGAATAAAAATCAGAAATTGGTTGCTAACAGCTATAAATGTATACCAAAATTACGAAGCAGAAGTTTTAGGAAATATGTATAATTTTGAAAAAAGGAGCAAATTAAACCTTTTATTTTGGTAAAAAAATTATAAGCTTCCATTTTTTTTTTTTGTTTGAAACCCAAAACTTAAGGACAAAATTCCCATACAGTTAATAAAATTTAAAAATACAAAAAAAATCAAACAATTTTTCTTGCAGACCAGATTAAATTCTTTGTTTTGCTTATCATCAGTTTTTGATGCATTTTTTCATTTATTTTGTTGGAGGAATGAAAACAGCTGGTTTAAAAAAAAAACCACTTCATGCTTTAGATTCTGAGATTTGACCTTAGCTGAGAAAAGGCTGTGACACAGTGAGATGATGTAGACTCTTGCTAGCAAACTCTGCAGCTTTGCAAAAGTGTTTATCAGCCTTGTAGGATGCACCTGGACTCGTAAGAACAGTTTTGGCTGTGCTTCAGAACTTTAATTCCTGACTGCCATGGTTCTTGCCTGCTTTCAAGAATCAACACAATGATGTTTATGCTGCAGAAAAGCCAAACTCAGCAATGCCCAACTTTGAACTGGCCTCCCAGCACATTCTCAAGCACGA
This sequence comes from Mohoua ochrocephala, assembly GCA_013398855.1. Taxonomy (NCBI): domain Eukaryota; kingdom Metazoa; phylum Chordata; class Aves; order Passeriformes; family Acanthizidae; genus Mohoua; species Mohoua ochrocephala. The sequence continues at coordinate 1,246 of VZTA01021680.1, read as the reverse complement.
AAAGGACCATAGTTATTAAAACCCAAACATATTCTGTCTGTAGATCACACGCCAGTGTTTGCTTGCCTTCACCTAATAAGATGACTCGCGTTCTCATTTACAGAACATCAGGTTACAACCAAAAACACCTGAGGTCTTGTCAAAAGAAAAGGCACACAGCTGAGAAAAATTTTAGAAGCTCTTTAAACTTCACAGGATTCCCAATAATATCCCTGAAGGAAGTCTCACCCTCATTTTCAGGAGTGGGAAGGGTTCCTGGCAGATTGACACCCCAGCCAAGCATCCGGAAAGCCTGTTTGATGTTGCCGATTAAATGCCTACTTTTAGTTTTCTGAACAAAACCAATTTTTCTAGCATTGCAACTCCTTGATACCACAGGCAGAAAACAATGTGTGCAGGTAGACATTGCCATATACATCCTAGAGTCCAATTTGACTCACACCACACAGGATATCTGATGCCTCCTACGCACATTTCTTTTCCTTCCACACCACAGAGGAGTTGCCATGTGCTCTGCCTTTTGGTTATCTGCGCTGTACATTCAGAGTCTACAAATCCAAATCAGACTTTTTTCACACCTTCCCCAGCCTTGACCAGCAATGCTGGTTATATGGAGAGAGACTGTAAGTTCTAAGGGAAGTGGTTTTGGCTTAACAGCATTTAGGAGCACAGGGCAGGATCATCTCTCACTCTGAAGAGAAAAAATTACCAAGGGCATGCCTCAGTTCTGAATAGTTGTCATTTTCCGGTTTCCAGTAGTTTATAGAATCATAAAATGGTTTGGGTTGGAAGGTACCTTAAAGATCATCTAGTTCTAATCACTCCACCGTAGATGGGAGCCTGCCATGAGACCAGGCTACTCAGAGCCTTATCTAGCCTAGTCTTAAAATGTCCAGGGATGGGGAGTCTATGAACTGTGTGGGAAACCTTTTCCAGTTCCTCACCACCTGCACAGTAAAGAGTTTCTACCTAGTATCTAATCTAAACCTACCCTCCTTCAGCTTAAGGCCATTCCCCCATTGTCCTGTCACTACATGCCCTTGTGAAAAATTCCTCTGCAGCTCTCATGCAGGCCCCCTTTAGGTACTGGAAGGTGCTCTAAGGTCTGTGCAAAGCCTTTCCTTCTCCAGGCTGAACAGCCCTAACTCTCTCCTCAGGCTGTCTTCATAGGAGAGGTGCTCCACCCCTCTGATCAATTTAGTAACACTCCTCTGGAATTGTTCCACCAGGTCCATGTCTTTCTTGT
>VZTA01021679.1:0-33213 GCA_013398855.1 Mohoua ochrocephala | reverse complement strand
AAATGCAAATCCTGATGAATAACATGCCCATACTTCCAATGTTATACCACAAAGCAAGGATGACTTCCATGCTTCCTGAGAAAAGGTGCATAAAAGGAGAAAAAAAATAGTCTCTGTTGGGTCAAACTCACCAGCCAGAAGCCCAGAGAAACCTGTTGGGGTGAGATACAGACCAGAGGGGACATCACCAAATGTCCCTAAAGGCTCCAGCGAGGGTCATGTCACGCTTGTCTCTTGTGACATTTCTCCTTTTCCCCTCTTTTATCAATATAGAAATACAGGCACTTCCTCTGATGTTTTTCACTTACACTTTTGAGGTGTTTAAAGAGACAGTGAGGGCTGGAATTGAAAGCATTTCAGGCAGTCAGGTGTATTAGAGTGGCACCACTTTTCACCTCCTAGCCCGGCCTCCCAGTCCTCTCTGCAATCACGCAGAGACCGTAAAATACAACCAGCAAAGCTCTCCTGGGAGGAGGCTGGGAGCACCTCGTGCAGCAAAGGTGGGTACAGTGGACTATGAATGGAGGAAATGAAATATTTCCTCCACTCTTTGGACCCCAGAGGAATCTGTACTGGCTGCAGGGGCTGATGGGTATCACCGACCACATCCTTGATTTTCCAGGCTCAGGATTAGTGGGAACTGACCCCAGCCTAAGCCTCATCTCTGCTGTTATTTGCCGACTCAGTCGCCGGTGATATGATCCAGGATGGTCATTAATTGGCTGGTTTACTGCCTCATTTACATTTTTACCCATGATTTGCAAATTGTATTCAATTATTCTTGATTAGTTGGACAGTGAAAAAGGTGCCAGTTATTTCAGGGCTGGCTGGGTTATTAATTCCCATCCGTGAGCAGCAGACAGGGCTGTATTTTTCTGCTGAGTTTCAGCAATGCCACTCACAAAGGTGCAGAGATTTTGGGCTATTTGACTCTATTTCTAAAAGAAGGCTTTTCTCCTTCACTGGTTTGATTTTAAATATTCAGCTTGCCCTCTTCCCCCTCCTCCCCATGCACAGAGGATTTGGAGGAGTCTGGTTTTGGGTATCCTTAGCCAGTAAAATGGTCAAATATGGCTTCCAAAACATACAAATTGCGCAAGGGCTGCTTTTTACCAAAGGGCTGTTTTTTGCAGAGTCATTTTTTGCTTATAACTACGTCCTAGCAAAGCCTGAGGGACCTGTAAGAAGGATTTGTGGAGCCAGAGAGGTGGTTTGGGGTTGGTTTGTTGTTTTTTTTTTTTAAATCCCTTCAAATTTCACCTCTATTTCTGAGGTCGAATCATAAATAAAAACGAGTTTCTATTAAATAAAAAAAAAAAAAGAGAGAAGTGCAAATCCTTCTCCTCCAGCTCTGGCTTTACCCAGGTACGCGGCAATTTTGTTTCATCACGGAAGCATCCATCGCGTCGGGAAGCGTCGTTCGCGCGAGCCTGAGCCTGCGGCTGAGGGATGAGGGATGAGGCTTCAATTTCCCTCAGCAGTTCCCACTCTGGGTTGTACATTCGGGGGGAAAATCCTCCCCTCCACCCCGGGCACGCAGCGCTCGGAGCCGCCTGACGTTCCTTAACGCGCGCGAAGAAGTCGCGAGCGATGTCCCGACGGCGCGGAACAAAAGAGCCCAGTGTTGAGCCTCACTCGAGGTCCTAAATCATGGGCCGTGCTGTGACAAACTGCACGGTGTTTGCCAGTACTTTTAAAATGGGGCTTTCTTGCCAGGCTGAGAATCCATCGAGCCCGGCCAAAGAAAACAATGGGAGGGAGCCAGGGTTCTCCCAAGCCTTGGCATGAAATCCACAATAGTAGCTTTGGCTGAGCTCCACGGGCTCCAGCACATGCTCCAGAAGGTCACTTCAGAACACTATAATTGCTTGGTATTTACTTGCAGACAAAAATAATAATAATAATTAATAATAATAATAATAATAACAACACAAGTGCCACTGACACAGCTGAGGGGCTCTGCTGCAGCCCCAGCCTTTGGTGTCTCGGAGTGCCCCGTCCCCGGTGCTGTGAGATGGAGGGGGAAGCGTGGTCTGAGCAGCTAAATAGCAGCAGGGGTGATGAGCAGCACGGCAGGTTTGGGGAGGGAGGGTGGACTTTATGTCCCAGCTTGTCCTTGCGCCCCTCAGCAGTGTTTGTCACGGCCGCTCAGGGGCTGTTTACTGACCTTTGGGGTCGGATTTGGGGGTCACCGCTGAGTTCACCTGAGGAGAGAGTTTGCTTTTCCAAATATCCTGCTCTCTGCACCTCTCCTTACTGGCAGTGCTGTTGGAGAAGTCAGGAGCTGAGCGGATCATTAGGACTGGAAACAGCCCTGAGTCTAAAGTCTGGCTCTGAACAACTCTGAGCTGGGCAGGGGGAGTGCAAAGCCGAGCTTATTCTGAATTTCAGGGCCTGGATTGGATGGTGCAAAAACCCCTCTGATAGAGGATGTTTGGTCCTGATGCTCACAATTCAGGATGTTTGTTAGTGAGACCCTACAAGTCCCTTATCCCTGAAAATGATCCCTCCAGCACAAGGGAAGGAACGGGGCTGAAAATCCTTGAGCTGTCTCTGCTCTTAGCACGAAGTATCCAGGCCTCAGCCTTTACTATTTACATTTAAAAAAAGAAACCACATTTGATTATTCAGCATTCTTCTTTTACATTTTTATTGCCGTTTTGCAGAGCTCTGAAGACCAGAGGAAACCTTTCTGCTTGACATATTTAATATTTTAGCACTTCATAGTGTCTTTAGACAAAAGCATCCAACATGCATATGTATTTTGGCAGCTCTGCTTGTGGCCTCTGTTCTGTCTCTGGCCTTGAGAAGCAAAAGAATGAAAGAGGAAAAAAAAAAAACCCAAACCCCACACAACTTTAAACTGGGTCAGGATTGTTCCCTTCATTTTTTGTTGATAGCTCCATCCCAAATTTTGGGATTTGCATTAATAGAGGAGGGGTGAAAAAACACAGGCCCCGAGCACATGTCCTTGAAAAACAATGTCACATCTTCATTTCCTTGGGCTCGGCAGTGCCTGCGTTCCACACTCTCCGTGATGTAGAACTAATGAAGACAGGAGTGCAAGGAAACCTGTAATCAATTCCAGCACGCGCCAGGCCCAGCACACCCAGAAGCTCCCCCTGCGCCTGAAATTCGGGGTGCTGGGAGAGAAAACCCAGGCCACGCAGCCGTGGCAGCCCAGCATTTCTAGCTGGGGGTTATTTTAGGCAGCATTCTGCATCCATGGAAAAAACAAAAGCGAGCAAAAGCGCTCCCTTGGCATCGCTTTGTGTCAAATACTTGTCCCGGAGACCTTCGGAGCGCGGCTCCAATCCGCAAAAGCGCAGTTGGTAGGAAAGACTGGAGGCGTGGATTGAGGGTTTTCTTCTGGGCATTCAGGATCCGTTTCCCTGCGGTTTAATCCCCTGTGTGCAACCCAGGAGCTCTGTGCACATGAACCGTGTGTTGCTGATACCATGGTGATGATTAGTAACCCCAAAAGAGATCGGTCCTTTCAGCCAGCACACTCGGCCCGGGGTGAGGGGCTGCCCTGGCTCCCCCCACCCCAGGCCAGCCCTTCTGCCTCTTTCCACCTCTTTTCCTTTGGTTTAGGGCAGAAATTTCTCCTGGGAGAAGAGTTTTTGGACAGGAATTTGTGCACACAGTGATTTGCACCATGAGATCCCGGTGTCTGCGGGGGGTTCCTCGCTAGTGCCTACACCAGCAGGGGTAGAAATAATAGAAATAATCAGAACCTAAGCCAGCAGCTGGTGGGAGAAGCAGCAGCAATGTGGTGTGACCTCCCAGGTGTCACATAACAGCTCAGTGTCAGGGCCCTGAAAATAAAACCCCTGTGTATCCTGTCTGCCAGCCCAGTGCTCCGGGCTGCAGGGGACAGCGCTGGCTGGTGACATCTCCTGATCTGGGTTGATTTACAGCCTGTGCAGAGGCAGGCAGAGAGGAACCAATAATACACGCAGTCCTTTGGAACCGTGGGTTTTCATTTTTGCTGTGTTATTTTAAGTCCTAACCTTAAAATCCTGTTAACCTTCAACCCTGTTAAACCTAACCCTGTAAATCCTGTTATTTTCTACCCCTCACTGTTGTAACTTTAGCAGTATCTTAGCTGCCCTGTGTTTAAGAAAGTGAATAATCATTGGGGCATTAGCCCAGGAGCTGGGAATTTTTTTAATTTCCAACTCCCCATTGTTTTCAGAGATCCCCTGAAAGTCCCTCTGCTTCCGTGTGTTCAGGTAAAAGAGGAATCTCGACTGACACGTGTTAGATAAATGCACAGAAATGTGGGGGTGCCCCAAAGGTCTTAGCTGGTGGTTTTTATTACCAAGATTTTTTAACCTCAGTGATTTGTAGATGCGTGATCCCCTGCCAGGAATCTGGGACCTGCTCTGGGCTGCTTTGCCATCAAATGGTTCAGTCTTCCCTAGGAAGTTACCTGTCCTTAATGATCCTTTTTTCCCAGGAAATGTGCGGATAGAGGAACGCTGAAAGATTGTCAGTGTGTCCTCTAAAGGCTTTAATCCTTCCGAGTAAAAGTGAAATGCTCACCTCAACTCAGCTCCTCTCACGGCACTTTGGGATCTGCTGGTGCCCCGCTACTCCCTTGCTCCACATTCCACCCTCTAGGGCTGGACATTCCATCCTCCCGCTGCCTCAGTCTTGAAGGGAGTCACTCTGGGGAATGTCACAGCCCTGTGCTGTGCTAATTTTGCAGGAGTGTTAAGTCAGCACATGTTTGATGTTAGTTTTGGCAGGGCCAGGGCCGTATCAGTCGACACTGTGCCAAGCTGAGGAGAACTTCCCCAGCCTCCAGTTATTTACCTACCACTGACCCCGCGGGCAGACCCACATTTACACGGGGAAAAGCATGGAAATGGTTAATCTGAGATGCTTGGGCAGGCATCTCTCTGCCTGTCAGCTTTACTTCCCTCCCAGATGTGACACCTGATAGGGAACCGCTGGTGGGAACCGACTGGAGGATACCGAGGAGGCCGATAAGGAACAGCATGAAATTGTCTTTTGCTTCCCTGTGAGTGCAAGGGAAGAAACCAGCAGGTGTTTTGCAGGGGCAAATGGCATGAACTGAACACCAGAAACCCAACTCTCATCTCTCAGGATAGTCTTCCTAAGCCTCCTGTGAACCTCCCTTGGCGCTGGCCGGCGGCTCGGTCTGGTGGCTGAGCAGGTTCAGATATCTGCACATCTGTAAATAATGAACGACAGCAACTCCTCCTCCTCTCTGAGAGACAAAGCAGCACATTGAGCACTGCTGGCAGGGAGCAAAGCTCGGGAGGACCAAGCTTAGGGCTGCTGATTTGAACCGTCCCCTGCGTTAAAGGGACGTCGTAGCCACGGTGGACTTGTCTGAAACCCAGCACTTCCAGCCTTCCTGGTTCCTTTTCCTTCCACCTCTCTGTGCTGCTTACTCAGCCAAAGTAAGGGCTGACTAATGTTGGAAGGATTTGCCTTTCCACTCCCTCCATCCTTCTTTTGGCTTGCTCCTTTCTTTAAAAATTACTCACGGCAGCTTCGATGGCCAGACCTGCAGATGGGGAAACTGAGGCACGGGGAAAAGCCCAGAGCTGAAAGGTGTCACAGAATCAGTGCAGGAGAGAGCAGCAGAGCCAGGCAGGGAGCCAATCTCTCCCGATTCCATGTCCTGTGCCCAAGAGTTAGAGATGGATGGCATTCCACTTCTTAATAAATTCTTGCACGGATCATCCCTGGCACGTTCCATATTCACTTCCAGCTCGTGAAGGTCACCCAGGTCACCTTCTGCAGCGGATCTCAGAGCCTGCCTTCCCTCTGGCACATCTGGATCCCTCCCTTGCCCATCCCGGGCCCTGTTTGCATTGCACACACACGCACCCGGAGTGGGGGGGGAAAGGCAGTGCTGGAGCTGTGAGTTCACACCTGGAGCTGTGCCAAGGCTTAATGAGCAATCAGAGAGGTGAAGGAACGTTCTCGGTGCTTATTTGTCACTGCTGCTGCTCCCAGGGGCATCCTTGAACCCTCTGAGTTCAGCACTGCCTTGTGCAAGTTTGGGTTTTGTGCTCAGGGGAATGTGCAATTGTCCCTTCGAACAACTCGGAGTGTTCAAAGACCATTTGGGGAGTCGTGGGGGAAACCCAAGCAGAAAAGTCACTTTTTTAGGCAAGGTTCACACTGATTTCACTTTCTGTTTGGTTTGCAGGACTGCTGTTAGTGCAGGCACCTCTTCCTCCTGCACCAAACTCAGGAGGTGATCTGAATTCTGGTTGCCAGTGATCTGCCAGTGTGTCACCTGAAGGAGCCTCCCTGGAATTAAGATCCAGCTAAAATAAGCCAAGAAGTGAAAATAATTGGATTTTTTTACCTCAAGTTGGAATAAAAAAAGCCCAGTTCCTCATTCAGTATTCTGGAATATGAAGTGATATATTCAGAAGAGAGTTTGCTTGGGAGTATCTAAAAGGATAAAACGAAAGGAGTGTTGCTATTAATATAGAGAGATATATATATATATATATATAAAAAGAGAGAAATTTATATGAATAAATATAAACCACCACACACTGTTCTTCCCCTGCCCAGTCCTGCCAGCCCAGCAGCAGAGAGCAGGGCCCTCTCCCACGGGGAATGTCGATGTGGGGTGTTAACCCTGCAGCTCCCAGGAAAGCTGGGGTGGTTCTGCAGGCGCTGGGGCTGCAGTGGTGTGAGCAGAGAAACGCAGGGGACAGCCAGGCCAGCCCTGTGTGACTGGACACTTGGAAATGTGGCCCTGCACGAGGGGCAGGGCTGCAGGAGAAGACAGAGAGGGATGTGCTGGCTTGGAGATTTGGCCTTGGACCAGGAACATTGCTGAAGGCAGGGTGGAAGCTCCCCGCTAGAGACAAATGCAGCTGTGGTTAAGGTGGTTCTTGAGGGCACTCTTTGTTCAGGCAGTTTGAAAAGGAGCACGTAAACTTACACCTGCGAGGAGCATGGTGGTGTGGGGCTGAGCCAAGCCCCGTGGAGGTCGGCAGGAATCTTTCCACTGACTTCAATGGGCTCCGAGTCCAGGTCCCCGGCGATTGGCTTGAAGTGAGACACAGACTATTTCTGTCTGACAGCTTTTTCCCTCCTGCCTTTTCCAAAAACACCAGCAAGAGAAGAACAAGTCAGAGCTTCGTCTGTTTTGCTAAAGCGGGACTGAGGGTTGCGTTATTCACCCCATCCCAGGGCTGGCTCTGGACACTGAGGGATGCGGCGCTGCAAAATCCAGAGTTTTTTGGTGTTTTTTTTAAAAAAAATGAGATAAGTCCTCGGAGCCATTTGCTTTCTTGTATGAACTGAACCAATGGAAAGGTTCAATGGGATGGAAAGATCTCTGGAAGCATTAACAAGGTGCCATTCACTCACTCTGGCGGGCGTGGGATGCTTTCTTTCTAAATTTGTAGGAACAACCAACAAATCCTGCAATGATCTCTGAAAAGGGACACTTGCCACGAGGAGTCTCACACAGTGGCTGGAATTACAGGGCTCGCTGTGCCTTTCAGTTCTTTTCCCTTGAAGTTCCTTTTATCTAAACTTTAGCTCTTCACCCGTGCGTGGTGCGAGCTCTCCTGCAGCCCTCAGTACCACGGATCAGTGGAGGCCTCCGGCTCCATGATTAAAGCATTCGACATCAAATTCTTCTCTGCTGCCTCACTGCAGAAGTTTTCAGAGGAGCTCGGTTGCTCTTTTGTGGATTGATGTAGCTCTAGGGGCTCTGACAGCTGAATAGCCGTACTTGGGTTGGTACACAAACTTTCCTGTTCTGTAAAAGGAGCGTGTGAGAAAGCACTGACTGATGCATCTCTGGAGACCTCATGCAAGAGCTTAATTTAGTCCTCTTTTTTAATAGAAACTTGGATCTCAAGCACTACTCTTGTGTAATGACAGGCAAAAGGAAAAACTAACAGGCTGCCTTGCTTTTGAAACCTGTCAGTCGGCTTTAAAGAGGGGCTCTGCAAACAGCACCGCGTATAAAAGTGAAAAGATGACCAAAGTGCTGATGAAAAACATTTTAAAGGCAGCCAGAGCGATGTGATGAGTAATTTGGGACTGGCAGCCTTTCCAAGCAACACGTGAGGCTGTGTTTTCCTGTGGGAGCGTCCTCCCCAGAGCTGAGGATCTGAAAAACCAGGCAGAGACAGTGGCTCCCCTTGGGCCTGAGGGGTGTCCGTGGGAGCTGTGACCCTTCTCTGTCCTTCCCCTCTTTTAAACCTGCTGCAGCTGCTGTGGATCCACCTGCAGACGCGGTGTTGGGGTCCCTGGGTGTGGATCCTGGGAGCAGGATCCACAGCAGTGACGACCCTCCCCCGTGATGGCAGGTCCCAAACCTTTCCTGCAGTACAAGTCTGGCTTTTACAGCCTGTAGCTGCCCCTTTATAATTTTTTGCTAAATCATGGTCTCCCAGCACTCAGCTGACACTTTCACAATGCTTTGCAACTCCATCCCTAAGGATTTGTCTCTCTATTTAATGTATTTTGCCGTTTGATTAAATCTCCTGCTGACAGCCTGCTTGGCTGGGGCCACGGCAGCTCACAAAACCGGGTATGTGGTGGCAAAAGACGTGTGCTGTGCTCTGAAAGAGCTGTTATTGCTGCCTGCATTTGCAATCTCTGAGCTGGACCTCAGCTTGCAACTCCGCAGATTCCAAACCCCTAATTACCGGCTGCTGCCTCTGCTGTGAAACCCTTTATTAAGCCTTTAGAGTCATTAAAGATTTTCAGGAAATTTATGGGAGCTCAGGTCACGTTGCCCGTTTGTTTATACAGGCCAGGATCTGCCAAAAGTGTGGCCTGTAGATTTTCTCTGCTCACCCACGTCTGCTCAGGGGACTGCTGGGGACTGCCTGGTTTCTCTTCCACTGCCCTGTCCTGTCATGGGATGCAGCAGCAAAGAGCAGAGAGTGATTCCAGCAGTTTCAGTGAAGCTCTGGACTTGGAGCTGATTTCCTGCTGGGGAAATGGCCTCTGCACCAGCCAGAGCGTGGGCTGGGGCTGTGAGCTCAAATAAAGCTACCACTGCCACTCTGGGAGTAAGGACTGAGCTCAGAGCGAGTAAGAAACCTGGGGATTGGTCCCACGTGTTTTAAGGGACCATTGTTTCCTCCTACCTTGGATCTAAGGGAGCTGAGGGAAGTCCAGGGATCTCGTGGCTGCTTGAGCCAGACACGGTGTGGCTTTATCCGGGATCTGAGCTTAGTATTCACCAGGATGGCTCAGAGCAGCAATTCATATTCATGACACTGAGTCCCCTAATTTAATTCATCTGCTGCTTTGTTTTTTTTTTCTTTATCTAAAGGTTTTGCAAATGCTCTGTTGGGTCACAAACATGTGGCATCCAGCGTGGCTTGCCCAGTTGTCACAGAGAGCTTCTGCCACGCTGAGCCAGCTCAGCAATGGCAGGCGACCTCCCAAATGTGCTGTGTGGAGTTTGGGGATGTCTTTGCAAGGTCTGTGCTCTTACAGACCTCAGAGGTGACTTTTTACTGCACTGTGAGAGAGCTGCATTTTTAAAGCTGGACTTGTGAGTCCAGACTGGCAACATTCAGCATCAAATAGTGTCCTGGTCTGTTGAGCACCTTATTACAGGATTAAAAGCACTTCTAATGAAGAAGGTTGGCTGTGATTACAGTCTGGCCGTGGAGCACAGTCTAAAGATAACTTTACAGCCACCAGCTCCCCTCTGACACCAGCATGGGCTGTGCTGATGCCACAGCAGGGACCGGTGGCTGTCCCTGCAGGAAAGGCTGACCCCACTCTCAGGGAACAGAAAAACCCAATGTTTCTGGGGAGTCTGCACCGCCCCTCTGGGTGGCTTTGTGGCCAGACTGCCGCTGTTTATCCGTGGGTGCTCCCTGGGATTCACCCCTGGGATGGAGCCCGGGTTTCTCCCTGGTTTCAGCTGCCCCTGGCAGTGTGGATCCCTGCTGCAGGAGCTGATGGCCTCTGTCTCTCACATCTGGGTGGCAGTGGCTGTGCACGTGCAGCATCAGGCAGCCACGGGGTCTGTGGCCTCTCCCAGCACCCCACGGGATCTCTTCCAGAGGGACAACAGCCTCAGCTGGAAAGGGGAACCTCTGGATTTTGGGACTGCCTCAAGGTGCTCCAGAGGCTCCAAAGGCAGAGTAAAAGATGGGCACTTGCCCAGTTCCACGGGCACATTTCCCAGTGTTCTTGTGTTAGTGAGAGTGATAACCAGCCAGGCCCTGAGCCTACAAAACTTTCCGCCCTCGTTTGTCTTTGCAGCCCGGCAGACGTGTAATGAAGGCTGGTAATGACACTAATTACTGCCCACGAATTTCAAGGACGCAAAGCCCGTGCCAGCCAGCCCGGGATGAGATGGCTCCTGACTCTCAGACCTTTCACAGGCCACTGGTTTCTCTTTCTCCCAGCGTTAATCAGCAGAGCTTTGCTGACACAATGCCTTGGCAGCGTGCCTTGGAGAGCTCCAGGCAGGGGAGGATGAGATATACCATACGCCTCCATTTCCTGATTTGCAGTATATCGAGATATAGACAGACCTTCATTTTTTTGATGTGAAAGCAGAATGAAAAACTAGGTTAAATCAGTCTGGAGGGGATATTAAGCCGGTTCTCAGGAAGCCTATGCAATTATTATGCCTCATCCCAGCCTTCTTGATTGGGAACATGCCTTAAGAACATGATCAGCCCCAGGAGATCTCCCCCGTAGCCTGGGAATTCCACCCTGTCTGCTGACGAGGAGGGAGGTTGGGCCTCAGAAACTCTCCATTCAGAAGGGGAAAGCTTGGCTTCCTTTTTTTTTTTTTCCCCCCTCCCTTTCCCTTTTTTAAAATTTTTTTTTCCCTTCCCCTGGCAAATTATAAATGTGCACGTTGGATTCTTTTGTCAACCAAATCTAATGGGACTGGCCTGAGCTGAATGGCTGGTCTGTGTGATGCTGGGACTGGGTTTCCTTTCAGGTGCTCACTGCCTGTTTCCAGGAGATGAGGATTAGCATCTGCCTTTGGCTGGGAGAGCAGCTGCGGGCGCTGCGTCCCTTGGCTGGAGGCGTTTTGGGAGCTGGAATGGATCGTGTCAGACTGGCTGGGCTTTGGCTCTGAACAGGTGCCTCCTCAGCCCTGGGTTATCACAGCTCTAGGGCCAGCAGCGAGGAGGGTTTTTTTTTTCTCTTTTAAAAGGTGGGAAAGTCATCCAAGGTTTGGTTTTCATGCAGATTCCCTTCTGTTCCCTGCAGGGAATCAGGCTGCCGGTTCAGCTGGGATGAGCTGCTTGTGGGGATGAGGAGGGCAGGAAAAAAGTTAAGTAAACCTCAGGCAGGAGCACAATTCTCAAGGCCAACGTGCCTGGGATTTCCTTCGCTTTCTTGTGAAATTCCTGAGCCACTTGGTCCCGGGCTAGCTGGGCACCAGCTCCTGGAGCCTGTGGGGTTTTTTTCCACGGCGTTTAGAGAACAGATAGAGCATTTTATTGATCTGATATTCTGATAAAACCCACCCAGATCTGACATTCCAGGAGGAGAATAAAAAACCCCTCCAGCCACTACAGCTGGGAGAATGTGAAGCCTTCAACCTGGCCCCTGCTGGAGAGGGCTGCCCTGCTGTCCCCCTGTCCCTGACACAGCCCCCAGCCCCAGAAAGCCGAGCGGGACACACACACAGAGCCTGTTCTTTGGGAAATTTGCCTTTGGGAGTGCCCATCCATTACGGGTCAGCGCAGCTGTTCACGTGAAGACAGCTTTAAACTCTCCCAGAAACTGCTGGCACGCATCCGTGGGTGTCTCTCCCTCCACCCTTTGCTCCATCCCTCGGGGCAGGAGGGATGTGCTGCCACCTCCTCCACCCTCGGGGGCCACGGAGGATGGGCTGGTGGCTCTGCACACACCCCACCCATCACACCCGCTGCTGTGGCCACTCGGGCCTTGAGCCAGGTCCTTTGCCAACCCTCCTTGCTGACCCAGGCAGGGCTCTGCCCCTCCTTACGAAAAATATGTGCATTTTACGAGGTTTGACTTTGAAATAACAGCTTCTTCTGCTCTGATTTCACCCATTTCTGCACCAGCTATTGTAAAAGGTTGGAGATGGAATTAACTTCTACGTCCCACTGCAAGCTTCCACCTCAGGGTCCGTTTTCCTGCGTGTGTCCAGGGAAAAGCTCTCTGTGTTCAAGGACATGCAGAGCCCTCCATGCTATTACCCCCTCCTACTGCTTATTCACCTTCCTTTTATCCCTGCATGAAGTCACAAACCTTCCTAAGCCTGTTCTGACGGGTGCCTAAATCACCAAGAAGGTGCAAACATGCTAAGGGAACACATGAGCATCTGTGTTCCCCAGGAATAACCTTGTGTCCCTGTGGTCATTCCCCCACCCCAGAACCGCAGGAGGAAGGGGGAGGCCTTTTAGTTCTGCCTGAATAATGTTCCCAGGAGCAGGGGACAGCAGTGACAGCCCTCCCACACAGCCCAGGTCTCCCTGCACATCCCACTTCTGCTGGGTGCTGAGGGGACACTGGCGTGAGAGGGTGGCAGGGGCAGGGCTCCTGCAGCCCCCTGAGAGCCGTCAGCAGCCCAGACTGGGGAAAAAAAACGGACACCAAATAGCCAGGAACTATAGTTTAACATGTAAAGCAATCCAGTTGTTTCCAGCCAGCGGCTTTCCCCCAGCTGTTCGTTTCCAATAGGGAATTACGATCAGTAATTGATACTCTCAGATGTCTCGGTGCAATCCCCAGAGAAGAATGGCCAGGGCAATATATATATATATTTTTTTTTTTTTTTTTTCCCCAACTCACTGGAAAATTGAGCCCCAGCTGGGGCTAATAAGTGCTTTCATTAAAATACTGATCTTAATCCAAAGCTGAGAATAATGTCCCCTCTGTGCTGCAGCTCTCCCCAGCACTGACAGGGGCTCTGCTTTTTAACAAGAAATGAAAGAGCAGAAATAGACACTTCTCACCCTGACACCATAAAAGCACCGGTGTGGGATCCCAGTGAGGGCAATTTCTTTCTGCTTGCACCAGTGGGATGTGTTCTTGAGCCTTTTGTGAAACATTGATGGGGATGGAGTGTAAGGCCGGTGATCCTCCTGGACTCATCCTGCTGCACTGCCCATGGATGGGCTCACCAGGCAGAAAACGGGGAGCAGGGGAGGTTGTTGGACTCCAGGCACGACCAAAGCCATTCCATGGTCTCCTCACAAGGATTTGTTTTGTCCTCCCACTTCTTCATTTTCTTCTGGACAACGCAGAGAGATCGTTGGTGATATTTTACTCATCCAGAGCTTGTCAGAGAGGGAATTTGCAAACCTCGTCTCGGAAGGTTGAAGGGTTTTCCCCCCACTCTCACACAGAGAAAGAGGAGCCATCTCCCCTTTTTTTCTAGGAGTAGGGCCTGTGCATTTCCAGTCCATTAGGAAAATGTCAGTGACAAGAACCTTGTTTCACCTTTTTTTGACACTGACCCCTTTCCAAGGCTGGATTTGAGTCTGGTCCTGATCAAGAGCAGGATTGTGAGGCATGTCCTGCATCAAGTGTACCACAGGATGCTGCTCCTGTCCCTCACCTCCCTCCCCCCATTTGTCCTGTCCTCTCTCTGTTACCCCTTTAATTTAATCCTGCCCCTGCTCACATCTTTTCTACCTGTGCTGTTCTGCCCCAGAGCACTCAGATGCTCCAGGAGAAGCCTCAGATGTCACGGGAAGAGAGAACCTTGATTTGCCCTGCAAGCAAGGCGGGCTGAGAATCCCAGCAGAGCCTCCTGCACGTGCATCAGGATTCAGAGATGTGAAGCTGGTGGCTTTTGGGGGCAGAACTGCTGTGAGTCCTTGCTGGTGCTCCTGTGAGGAAAGCTCAGGGGCATGGGCAGATGATGTCCTGATAGCTGAGGTGCTTCACGAGCAACAGCTGAACTGTAGGAAGCTTCCCTGAAATGAACCCGAAATGAACCCTCTTTTTTCACCCATTCCCTCTCGGTGTCCAGCTTTCTACCTCTGGGGGTTTTTGGGGGGAAAAAGGGCATTCTAGGTAGCAGAGTCAGAATAGAGAATCCACGGGATTCCTCTGGGAACACGTGATCAGTTGCTCTCTGAGGAGTCACACAGCTCTGGGGATGGGTTTTTACTGCTTTAATGAACGGCTGCTCTGTGATTTATTCTCTTTCCTGCTGCATCTAGGATGTCCTCTGTGAACAGCAGCACCTTCTCGCACTCGCTGGCCAGTAAAAGTGAGAAGTCAAGTTTTGATAGTTTCACTGGCAGCAAATTACACATTATTTCCTAAGAGCTTCCCTTCTCTTCATCGACCCCACTCTTAATTAGTCCTTGATACTTTTTAAAAAACCTCTTGCTTTACGGAGCTCGATTCAGTCTTAAATTAAGGATGTGACATCTTGCGTGCAGGCTTGTGGATTTATTTATATGGTTTATAAATAGATTTCTGTGTTTTAGCACTGAACCTTTACCAAATCTTTGAATGGTGGCCTACGCCGCCCGTTCTCAGGTGAGGTGAAAACAACGCCTGTTTGACAGAGACAGAGATGTAGTTAAAACTAAAGCATGAGGGGTGTTCCACGTGGATTTAGGGAACAAAGTGGGAAACACCGAGGCTTCACAGCAAATCCAAAACGTTGCACGTAGTCAAAGCTAAAATTTTGACATCACAGCTGGCAATCAGCTGCACTCAGAGGCAGACAGAGAAGCACAGAGCCCTGGGGAGCTGCTGCTCCTGCTTCCAGGACTTCCCCATGCTCCGACCACTGCACCCAGGTCCGGCATTGTAATTGCCCTGCAGCTCACAGCAATCCAGGTATTTATCCTTCAAACCAGGCCTGCACATTTATCTTTGCCTGCAGCACCGCCTTGCACTTGGTCTGTGGGGTCTCCAGGGCACGAAATACCTGGCTTGGTTTCTTTGGGCAGCACCTGACCCTTCCAAACCAGCCCCACCCTGCCCTTGCCTGGCCCTCTCTGGGAGGGCAGAGGATGTCTCCTGTTACCACTGCGGGGTAACCTGCAGAGAGCATCCCCGACCCAGCTCTGCTGCCAGCTGGAATCCGCACGGTTCCCCAAGCAGCCCGAGGAGGACAAGCCACTCTTTTAGATGGCACGTAACCCTTTCTGAGCCAGGAAGCCGAGAATAGCAGAGAGAGGGGTTGGCGGCCTCCCCCGCGGGTGAAGAAGGAGCTGTTTGCTCTCGTAATTACTTGTCCAGGAGAGGGGTCTGTCCGACAGTGCTTTCCTGCAAAGCATCGTGTTTGCCCTGCAGCCAAATAAAACCTCGGTGTAAACTCCTGCCCAGAGAGAGAAGAAAAGGCAACTCAGAGGGAGTTTCTGTGAATAAAAAGGCTGTAACCATTTCAAAGCATCTCTTGTGCATCAAGCGAGCGGGATCCCCAATATCTCCCATGCCTAAAAGGCTCTTGAACATCCAGGAACAGGCAGAGATGGGGGGGTGTTCTCCCTTCCCCTCCACTAAGGCTTTTTAGCTCTGTGTACATCAGGCCCTCTCCCACCTTGCTCCCCGTGGGGTTCCCGATACTTTTTCCAAGCGATGCCAGCACTGATAACCTGTGTTCCTTTCCCTGGGCAGAGGCAGAGAGGAGCTGCCTTTGGGCAGGAGGGACCAGACAGGAGCTGCCTTTGGGCAGGAGGGAGCAGGCACTCTCCACTTGGCTTTTCCCACAAACGCAGCAGCGCTGGGATGGCTGAGAGCAGCCTGGCCGGAGTGGCCGCTGCTCGGCTGGTAATTGTGGCTTTGGGGTTTTGTGTTACCCACTGCCTAATCCTGGGCAATCTTCTCAGGTTTCCAGGGTTTAGTTCAAGCCAGGCTGTCCATATTCCCACTCCCTCCAGGATCTGGTGATGACATTTGGCTTTTTCCTTTGGGAAGGGGCATTTCACCACAGCCCTGACCTCTGCCAGACCGCCAGGCATCTGCACAAGTGAGGGTTGGGCAAGTGCCTCTTGATTCCGGAGGTTTTCTTTTGTTATTTCATCCACTGGAATCACTTTAGCATCATTTCCAGTAACAAATGCACCTAAATAATGGGTAGAAGGATTATTGCCCTCTGTGGTACGTGGTCTGAATTGCTCAGCTGTGTCCCACGGGCTCCGTTGTGCTCGAGGTCGAGGGAAATCAGCCGTGAGGTCAGAGTGGGGCAGGTCTGGTTTGGGAACAGGCAGACCTGAGTTCTTGGAGAGCCACTGCTGTGAAATCCAGAGTAGCTGGGGCATCCTGATCTCAGGAAGGAGTAGAGAACCTGTTGGAAATTCGGGAAGGAAAACAGCGTCCTGACCTCCCTGCAGTCACACTTTTGTTAGAAAATTCTTTCTCTGTGACTTGAGGACACAGAAGGAGCAGGTGCACTGTTTGGGCAAGCAGGAGTTAGGGGCTGAAGTAGAGCCCCTGAACACTGAAAGATGACTTTTGCAGTTTTCCAGCCTCTTTCTTTGTTCCCCTGATATTTCCTGTGGGAGAAAATTTTCCCCCTTCACTGGTGCAGCTCTCTGAAGTGAGGCCAGCACAGCACACGCACGAGGTGCCTGGAGCTGCCCAGTGCTTTGGGGACCTGGAAGGGGAAGGTGCCCGGTGACCTGATAGTGGTCTCAAGTTGATATAATTTCTGCTTTCCTTGGCTTCTGCCAAATGCTCGGTGGAAAAATAACAGCTGGGCCAAATCTCATTATTTCACATCAAGGTAATCAGAGTGGTCACTTCACTGGCTGCTTCAGAATGAGCTATTTCCTCTCTGAATCAGCCAGCTCAGCCTTCAGTTTCTCTCCTCTTTGAAGAGCAAGTGGGTCGGTGGCTGAAAGTCCAGATAAAACACCTTCGAACTGAGCTGGGCACGGACTTCTGAGGACATTGGTCCATGTGAGACCTCGCTGTGTGCCAGAGGCAAAGCAACCCCAGCAATCCATTCAGCAAAGGGGGGGTGTGGGAGGACAATGCAAATGAAGGAAGATGATGGGCCTCAAACTGATAGACAGCAAAATTCTGAGGACCTCTGAAGAATGCTTCAAATAAACATTGAAAAATTTGGATGAACATTTTGGCCGCTGACTGTTGTACAAAGCTGATCAATTCCTCTCAGTTTGTCAGTTTAACTGTTTCTAAAATCGTTTGATCAGCTTTTCAGTTTAGGTTTGTGAGGTTTTGTCAATGGCAAGTTGGAAACTGTTTATTTCTTTGGTTCCCTTCAGAATGAGTTCCCCCCTTTTCTCCAGGAAAGGATATAATTTCTCCTGCTACTCCCACGCCATCAGGTTGCCACACTGGTTTGGTTACAGGATTATGTTTTCAGACTCCTATCATAAGGTTTTTGTGCCTCATTTTCCTTTCCTGTGTGTTGATTCTCCCTGCTCAGAGGTGGATGCTGTTGGTGGAGGTGTGTTTAGCTCTCATGAAGTGCTTTAGGATTCACTGACGGATCATCCCTTTTGAGGGGGAAGCAACCCTTGGCCCATCTTGTGTTCCATAGGAGGAGGATATGATTTTTCTTAGCTTATAGGCCTCTAGAAAGGTGCCTCTCATTATAATGGAACCCATTTACACCCCCAGGCTAAGAAAAAGACCGAAGCTGTCATTCAGCATTTTGTTAAAAGCTTTCCATTGCCATCTCTGGTCTGTCAGCAACCCCTGCTTGCACGGAACCCCCATTTCTGAGTGAGGTCTGTGCTTTGAAACCCACAGTTAGTCAGAGTTTCGGGAGCTGTGCCTGGAGAGCATCCCAGCCCTTCAGAGCTAAGGTGGGCTCAGGTTAATGGTGCTGCTTCAGGTCCTTATGCCACTGAAACCCTTCAAGGACACTCTTCCTCCATCCCGGGGGATGCTGTGCTGTGAACTGGATCGGCCTATTCTGATGGAATTTGGCCTTTTGGCAAGGTTAATACAATAAGGGAGGCTGGAAGATTTTGGAGGGAGGTTTTCTGCCGTGCTGGGCACAGATGGTGGCTGGTTCAGGATGAAGAGGAGGGTGGGTGGCTCATCAGCAAGTTGCTGCTCTCGTTTGTAGGAGAGTTAAAGAGATTCACCATCCCTTTTGGGACAAAAACACCCCAAATCCTTGTCTTTCCAGGGGACTGGTCCTTAAAAGACCCTCTCCTGCTTTTCACGGCCGTGGTCAGATTTCCAGCCGGGGTTTCTGTGTTTGCTCCATTTGTCACGTCGGGCCGGCAGCGCTCAGCGCTGCGACTGCAGAGCGGGCGGGGAAATGCCCAGACAGCCCCTGAGCAGCAGCTCGATGCCTGTGCAGGTACAGAATGTATTTATAGCTGAATGCACGGTCTGTGTGCGTGCACGTGTGCGCCTGGGAAAGTTTCGGAGGCGGAGGACAGCGCATCTCGATTACAGCCCCGTCTGGAGCTGCGGCCCCGCTCAGGAATTGAAAAGCTGCAAAGAATCCACCGAGGTTAAAGGCACCATTTGGTTTCCTTCGCCAGAGGGACGCTCGTCAATATCTCTCTCTGTTAACAGCAGAGGGTTAAAGCCTTGGCAGTGTTCTCAGCCACCAGATGCAGGCAGAGCTCAGATGCAGGCAGAGGGTTTTTTTTTGTGAAAGGCGATTTCATTGCTGCTGGGTTAGAGCTCCAATTTTGCCTGATGCTGCAAGTTTCTTGAAAGCAGGGAAGAAGTGCACAGACTGCTGGCTCTTCCCCTTTGTACGTGTCCCGTGGATGAACTGGCCTCTTGTTTTATCCGAGTCGAGACAGATTTCTTTACAATTTCCTCCCTGCTCGGCATCACGTGGGATCTTGGATTCCCTGAGGTGAGGGGCTGGTGCTTTGGTGCTCGTGCTGCACCTCTGGACAGTGCCCAGCACTCCAGGGTCACTGTAGTGGAGGAATTGGGAGAGGAGTTCGTAAATGAAGCATCACCATCTCATGCTCTGCCCAACCGAGCTGATCTCAGGACGAGGGTCCTTACTCAGCCTTGAATTTTTTCCTGTGTCAGGATTAGAAGCCACCTTAGCACTGCTGGATCCCATTTCTTTCCCTAACGCATCTCTAATAATAATAAATGACATTTTCTCTCTCTGCCTGACAAAGGACACTCCCTCCCAGAGCAGATTTCCTCAGCGCAGACCCGCCGTGCTGCTCGACCCTGCCTCTTAAAAATTTAAGCTACTTCCCCGAGGTTACACAGCAACTCTTTGGCTTCCCACTCAGGGACTGAACCACCCCTGGCTGAGTGGTGGTTGTATTCCCATCTCCTGGGTGAGGAATTTTCTCTGTCTGACACCCCCAGAGCCCTCCAGCTGCCGGAGGGGTTGCGCAGCACAGCTGGGGACACCTGGCCCTGCAGACCCCCTGCTCCTCGGGGGCTCTGCAGTCCAAGCAGGGACATCTGCTCCGAGCTGAGAGCTGGCACCAGGAGGGGTTTGGCCTTGGAAGGGAGGTATTTGCTTTGTACAGCTTTTCTGTAAACCGGCATTGACTGGAGAAGGCCAGCAGGCTATTTAGTCTAGGAACAGCAGAGCGTGCCAGTGCCTCTGGAAGAGCACCCCCCCAAGTCCAGCTGGTTACTGGGACAATACTTTCCTGCAGGAGGGGAAAAAAGATTGCTTTTTTCCTCCCTCTTGGTCATCCTTTGTCTACAGCACTGTACCTTTGTCTGTCTTGCAGGTCAGGGTGGGGAGGGAGAACAAAACCTATTCGTTCTGTGGAAATGCAGGAATTTTCATACAGGAGAAATCTCTCCTCGGGATAATTTCTGTTCTTCTCAGCAGGACCTGCTGCAGGAATCTCTCAGCGTTGCTGCTTTGTGCCAGCCACGGCTAAACTGGAGTGCACCCTGCTGCAGGCTCTGCAGAGGTTCAGCCAATGGGTCCTGATGGCAGAGCAAGGGTTGAGATCAAGTGGGAGGATGAAAAGTTAATACAAGACCTTTAATAAGGAAAAACCCAGCCCTGTGTGGTGTGAGCGGCCCTTGGTGACAGGAATGTGCCCATGCCAGGATGCTGGAGCCAAGGCAGGGATCCCTCATCAGACTGGGAAGGACCAGACCAGGTTCTCCATGGAGCTGCAGCCTCCAACCTCTGTCACAACCCCAGAGCAAATCTCCCAGGGTTTACGGAGTCCCAGTCCCACGTTTTGTGCTCTGTCTCAGGGCAACCACTGATCACACAGGGAGCTGCTGGCCTGTGCTGTGGCAGAGCAAAGGGGTGCCAAGGGCAGTGCCAGAGCTGGGAGGGGCACTGGAGAACAGAAGATCCCTGAATGGGGGAACGCGGAGCCAGAGGGGTGCCCTGGGCAGGACCCTCAGGAGAAGGAGCTTGAAGCCCTGAATGGTGACGAGTTTCACTCATCCCACATCTCCAGTAAGGATCTTGGGGATTTCACAAGGCTGGACACAGGCACAAGAGCAGGGTGTGGGTGTCCTGGCGGGATGACCACGTGCCCTGGGGACACGGTGCTGGCCAGACCCTGCAGGGCATCTCAGGGCTGTGTTTGGGCTTTCTCAGTTCAGAGCACACACGCCTGGCTTGGCAACCTGACTCTGCAGGCTGGGGAATATCCAGGAGAGGCTGTGACCCACCTCAGGCTCTGCCACCTCATTTCAACCCCCTGGATGCAGCACGAGGGGTTTATCCCGTGCAGATCATGAGGGAAGGAGCAGCTTTGCACTGGGCAGGGCTGGGCTGCCTCTGGAGGGTGACACGGGGCACGGGGACGTGGCTGGCGTTCCTGGGACGGGGCCAGGACGAGCAGCTCAGGGTTTGGCTGCCCTGTGGGGCCCATGCAGCGCCTGCCTGGGCTCAGTTTGGCTCTGCACGGAGCTGACGTCTCCTGGTCTGTGTCACATTATGCATTATGTGATAATTATAAAAATGTGAAAATAGAACTGGCAGTACCAAGCAGGCAGCACGCAGCTCCGAGCGGTGCCATGTGTGTTTCCCTGCTTCCCCTCCGAGGATAAATGGCCCTTTAGAAAAGAGCCTCGTGTTTGGTTGAAGTTTCTCATTACTTCATAGGGGTTCTTCCTCGTAGGGCTCTGGGAGCAGGATTAGCTGGCAATGGGTGGCACAGTTCCCTCGGTACACAGCGATCCAGCTCTGCTTCCAGAAGGGCTCGGGGCTGCTGCAGTCGCCTCTTATTTCCTGCCAAGTGCCCAGGGGGGGTTGATGTGAGCCAGTGTAAACGCTGGGTCCATCCTGGGATGGATGGGATGGGATGAGCTGCGGTTTGCCATTTGTTCCTCCCAATTACCCACACAAAGCCAGGTCCCCTCTGAGCCACCTCCTTGGGGAAATTGTTCATTTTCTCTTACTGGGTGGCGCTGGTTTGTTTTTCAGCACGGGTTTCCTGTTTCACTGGCAGCTTCCAAGGCCAGCACGGAGTAGGAGAGGAGGCTTGGGACATGCTGTGCGGGGGGATGAGTCTTCCTGTGGTCCCAGCAGACAACAGGGTGGGCTGGCCTGTGGCACCACGGCAGAGAGGGAGCAGCAGGTGCTGCAGGACATCTCCCCCGATGCTCTGGGGGCTCCTCTCCTGCCACTTAGAAATCACAGAATGGTTCGGGTTGGAAGGGGACCTTTAAAACTCATCTCATTCCAACTCCTCGTTTATTTTCCCGTCCATTTCTGTAGCGGCCTCTCAGCCCCTGTGTCAAAATCACCACTTCTAACCCCTCTCTTTAAATCTGCAATCACAGCCAGAGGCTGTTTCCAAGATAGGAAAAGGGGGTTGGAGCACCCTTTAGCAGCACCAAGCTCAGAGAATACATTGGTGTTCATGCTGTGGGTTATTTAACGAGGAACATGGCCCCATTATTTGGTTTCTGGAGGAGCATCGACCTGTACAACAGCTTAGGAGAGTTTTCCTTTAGTACCTGTTCCTCTGTGTAAAAAAATACAGATTTTGGCTGCGAGCTCTTATTTAAACTCATGGAGGGTTTTTTTCTGGATAAAACCAGGAGAGTCCTTAGGGAGCTGAGAGTGAGCTGTGGAGCAGGAAGAGAAGAAGGGGCTGATGTTTCTAGATCTTGATATCTAGATCTTGTTTCTAGATCTCGAAAGCAGTGGCAAAGGTAGGTACTGAGAACAGGGATCACTGCACTGCTGGGCTCCTTTAGGGTGAGGAGGGATCCCTTGTATTGGAAAGGGAGAACGGGAAGCTGGAGGAAGGCAAGTCTGGTTCCCAACAGAGTCCCCCCTTTTGCTCCAGACAGAGGATGGGTTACAGAGAAAACATCTCTGGCTGTGCTGGGCTTGTGTTACAGACGAGGGGGACCCCTCCTTTCCGAGCTGGGTTCAGTTTCTGTCGGCACAAATTCCCGGTTGTCCTGGATAAACCCTCCTCAGGAGCTGCCCTGGGAATGAGCAGAGCCTCAGGGGGCAGAACTGGGAGCTGAAAGGGCTCCTGAGCCTGTTCAGTGCCCACCTGCAGGAGGGAGCTTTGCCCCCCTGCTGGATGTGGTGTTGTGCCGGAGCAGGGAAGTGCTTGGCTTTCCCTGGATGTGGGTGGGATGGTCACTGGAAAGCTCAGACAGGGAGATCCTTGGGAGATCCATCCAGCTGCTGGGTTGCTCCAGGCATTTCCAGGGCATTTCTGGGGAGCAGAGCTGTCCTGGAGGGCATGAAGAAGGTGAGCCACCCTGTGCTCCATCCTCACGTGCATCCCATCACTCCCATCCCACTTCCCTGATTCTGGACAGGAACACAGCGATTCCAGGGTTATATTTCAAGTGTTAAGAGTGAAAAAGGCACAACTTTGATCACGACTGAAATGCCAGGCTGGGACACAGCCCACCAAGGACAGGAACTGTGCAGTGCCCAGCAGCTGAGGGGAGGAGGAGCAGGAGAGCCACAGGGATCACGAGCCTTTGTGTGGGATTGTGGCCATTCTCTGCCTCCTGAAATCCAAGGGCTGACCCATTTCTTTCTAAGACTGACCAAAAAAACCCCCCGTCACCTTTCTGTTCAAGAACAGCAGAGATGAGGAGAGGAAGAGGGCAGATATTCCTGTCAGGCTCTTGTACCTTTGAGATCTCTCTGCTTTTTGCTTCCCTCTGTGGGCTCCTCCTTTCCCCCAGAGCACGCTGCACCCACCCTAGTCCTAAATCTCATCCCCAAAGGCAAACGACTTCTCCGTGGAGAAGCTTCA
Organism: Mohoua ochrocephala; assembly: GCA_013398855.1. Taxonomy (NCBI): domain Eukaryota; kingdom Metazoa; phylum Chordata; class Aves; order Passeriformes; family Acanthizidae; genus Mohoua; species Mohoua ochrocephala. The sequence goes on along the minus strand of VZTA01021679.1, from coordinate 10,129 downwards.
GGTGTGACACTTGGAGCGTCACAATTCAGTTTCTTCTAAAAACAGGAAAAAAATTTGCCCTTTATTCAGAACCTCACTTTGTGTTGGGAGGTTTCAGTTCCACACGGGCCCCGTGTGCCTTTGCAGCATCGAGAGGAGGATTCCAGGTACAGATCAGTTCGATAAATATACTCCCTGATATTTTTTTTTTGGATTTCCTAAAATACAGGCAATATGTCATTGTCAGGAGACAGCGATTCTCTTCAGATCTGTGGGCTGACTGATTACCTGAAAGGAGTTTTTTTTTTAAATTAAAAAAAAATTATTTGAGGGAAGGAGAAGCAGCATTATAAAGGATTTTAAGGCAGGTACGATCTTCCTACCCACTGATGTAGGAAGCTGATATGTCATATGTGTGAAAACAAATGAGAACTTAACAAGGGGAGGGCATAATGACTCAAGAGAAGTTTTTGCTTGTTACGCAACCAGAAATCCCAGAAATCCCAGAAATATTTGAAAGTATCACATTTTCCCCCTATTCTTTCAAAAAAATAAGCAACCCCTCCTTCTTAACACCCATTCCAGAGGCAACCCAGTGCTACCTCACAATCTGAAACTGCAGCTTGTGTGTTAGCTGGGCTGAAAGAGTTGAGTGTTGCACAATTCTCAAGCAGGTTGAAGAGGAGGGAAATAAAATGCTGAGATTGTTTTGGTGTTTTTTTTAAAGAAATGTTATTCCCTGGTCGCGTTCACAGTCTTTGCGCTTTCTGATTTGTTGCCGCCCTCGAGACGTGTGAGGCCCACGAAACGCAGTGCACACGGGGCTTTTTGGTGGGTGAAGGGCGGCATTATCCCCTCCTGATGGAGCAGGCAGCGCCGAGAGGAGTGAGGGGATGAAAAAGTGTTATTGATGAGCTGTTATTGATAGCTCTGATAAAGTGTTATTGACACAAACGCTGATAAAGAGTTATCGATGAACTGCACTCACACACCATCCCTTTAAGAGGCTGCAGCCGCTCGGTTGTGCCAGCATGACACCGTTTTTTGCAGAATTATGACTTTGGTTTGAAAGAATCCGACTCTTTGAGGAGCTCAGGGGGTGGGTCCGAGATAAGGAAGGACCCGTGGGCAGTGAAGCTGCCGAAAGTGATGGTTCAGGGGGTGCCAGACCTGACAGCGAGCAGGGTCTGAGGCTCATCTCTGCTCCCTCCTGAGCAAAACCCTTCAGCCCAAGTGCCAAAGTGAGGTCTCGCTTCCAGGGACAGCTGAGTGTGGTCACTGAAGCTGTCATCAGGGGTGGGCCTGTGGGCAGCAGGGCAGGAGGAGGTTTTCAAGGCATTGCTGGAGGTGCTGTCTCTAAGCACAGCTCTGTGCTGCTGCTGCAAGTTATGTTTAGCCTCTTGGAAATATTCCCAGCCCACCAGGAGTCATTTCTGACTAACAGGCACCCCTTAATCTGTCTTAATCCCCCCCTATAATTTTACACCTATTTAGCCTCATCCAAATAAAAAACCCTCAGTTGCTTAAGTAACGATTGACGAGGCTTTGCATCTCTGCTGGGAAATAAATATTATAATCTCCTTTTCTAAACAAGCAAACCGGCCCTTGATGAGGCAAATAACTTCTCAAGTGAGGGAGGGGCAGGTCTGACAACAGATGCTCTGCCAGCGCCCCGAACCAACCCTAAAACCCCCAGTGAGGATGGACACCAGCCCTTCTTCCCCAGAGAGCTCGTCCCCATGGGCTGCTTGCAGTGCTGGGAGCACTTCTGGGCCAAGTGTGGAAGGGGACAAACAGCCCCTGATCCCGGCTGGTGTAAATGGGAGCATTTCTTGTGCGTTCCTGGCACAGCGTTGGGAAACACTTGTAAAAACAGAACGCTCCAGGGCTGCCTCCTGCATGCTGGCCCTGATGTCTGAAGAATGTGGCATTGTCAGCAAGCTGTAAAACACTCCTGCTCGTTTGCAATGTGATTTAAAAATCCCCAAAAGGTGCAGAAACCTCGGGGCTGGTGGCACAGCACCTTGTGAGTGTTGGGAGCCAGGGCGGGATGGCACCGCTGGGCCGCTCGGCTCTGCCCAGGAGCTTTGCCAAGAGGTCCCTTTTCCATCATCAGATCATCACAAAGCGACCCCTCTCCCTTGGCACGGGGAAAGAGCAGCTCCTCTTCTTCTGCTGCTGTTCTGCAGAGCTCCTGGGATGAGGGATGAGCCGTGGTTTTGTGGGACTGTGTTACCCAGAGCTCGCACGGAAGCTGAGCCCGGTTTTCACCCACTGTGAAAAACAGCAGGAAAAGTTGCCAGAAAAATCCCTCAGGTTGTGTTTCCTGAACACCAGAGAGCTGCAGGCTTGGGAGGAGAGGAGTGAATCCCCACGGGCACTCACTGGGAATAGCTGAGCATGGATTGGGAGCAGCAGGAGCTGTTGAACACAGTCACCGGAAGATTTGCTCTTCCCACATCCCGTGATGTTCGGGGTAACTGAAGAGGCCTCAGTGCTGCACATTTCCATCTCGAGTACCCAGCAGAACAAATAGCACTGGGAGGGAAAGGGAAAAATTTGGAGGCTGTCAAACCAAATTCTCCTTCCTGGTTTTATCACCCGAGTCCTTAGGTCAGAAAGCTGCTTGTGTACAGCTGAGGGGAGAATTCGGCCTCCTCGTACAGAAGTTTTCTGCTGTGGTGGCTTCCTTTGTGCAGCACAGAAGGGTTGGCAGAAAAATCAGGCGTTAAATTGATGGCTGTGCCTGACAAACCTCTCTCTGCTGTGCAGAACCTGTTCCAACAATCGGGATCTGGGGATTGGCTTGGCCTTGCTGCGGGACGCTCGACTCCCAGCAAACACAGCAAAGGTGATGTGGCACCCCAAAAAGGGCCACGCTTGGGGGACTTCTCCCCTTCTCTGACAGTTCTCTGAGCCAGATTATGGCTGTGGAGGTTAGGAGATGGAGCAGGGGTGGACGTGCCCCCGAGCATGCAGAGCTGCAGGGAACAGAGCGAGGAAACTCCAGGGGCGTTCTGCGAGTCCCTGCTCCATTCAGGAGGGGGCTGCCTGATGGATCAGCGACTCTCAGTGATTTATGGAGGGCTGGTTCAGTGTCCAACGGGAGCCTTTTGATGCCGGGAGACTTCGGTTGGAGCCCCAGCCTGCCCCATTCTTGCCCCATCTGGGTGCGTGGCAGGCGCAAAGCGGCGCTGATAAAGCGGGCGCTGACAGGGAGGCAGAGCTGAAAGGGAAAAGCCTTCCCTGGGACAAAAGCCTGGCTCGAAGGTACCGTGTCCCTCAGAGCCCTGAAATGCACAAACTGCTGCTTGCTTTGGGGGCTTTTCAGGGTGGTGTTTTGTTTTTTTTAACGGACAGTCTGCTCTCGGGGCTGTTATTACTTTTAAGCCCCCGTTGGCCGGGGGGGGGGGGTCGCAGCAGTGATTTCATTTGCATTTATTTAGATGTCTGCCCCAGAATCAGCTCTGATTGACGAGCTCATTGTCTGGACCTTCCCAATGACTCCGTGGCTCCGCTTATCTCCGTCGTGCCCATTCAGCTTTCAGCAACCGCGGTGGGTTTGGGGGTGAGTGTTGGGGCTGGGTTTAATCTTCGGGATGTTCTTCAAGCCTTAATTCTCACAAGGTCACTTTGGAGAGGTGGGGGTGGGGAGGTTGTTGCTGCTTTTCCTAAATTGGGGTGACGGTGTAGGGGGTTTACAAGCGTCACCTGAAGTGAAGCGTGGAATCCCAGCTGGGATAGGAGCAGAGGAGGTCCTGAGTCCATCCTTTCCTTTTGTGCTTTCCTTTTCACTTCTGGCCTGATGAAGCAGTTTCTGGATGCCATGTGGACGCACGACGAGCCAGGTGAAACAACTGCTGGCTGACACTCACACCCACACTGTTAAAAGGCCAAAAAAAAATCACTTTTCCGTCAGCAACATGTGAATGTTTGGAATATCTGCCCCCACAAGGCAGTTACAGCTACTTGGAGATGTGTCCCCACACTGGGCTCTGGGGAGACAGACCAGGCAGCTGTGAGAGCTGTGTCATTCAGGGGCAAAAGCCCATTCAGGGGTGACATTTTGCACAAGCCAGGCCTATTTCAGCATCTGCAAAAACCCTGAGAGGGTTTTTCCACCTCTGAGTTGTTAAAGCCTGAAAAAAACAAGGTTTTTTATTACGCTGCTCTTTAAATAATAGCAGCAATAATTCTATCCCCAGATACTTCATTTTCAAGACCCTTTGGTCTTTAAAAATCACCCCTTGCTTGAAAATGGCTGATGGTAAGAAAATAAACTTGAAAGGCATTTTCCTGCTTCTCCTGGTGCTGGTGGAGCTCTGGACTTCACCTTTTGTAGGCAGTTAAAACCACAAGGATAACAGATAGGGGAGGAGGGGTCAGTTCCCAGCTCCTGGGAGTTTTGGTGTCAGGAATTCTCTCCCCGTTTCATGCGCAGTTCTTTGTAGGATGGGTGCTGAGGTGGTGCTCCCTGATCCCAGAGGTGTCAGGATTTAAATGAAGGACAAAGCAAACCCCACAAAGGCAGTGAAATTCTGCAAAACTCTGCCTGCCTTTGGCCAGCCTGGATGTCTGTGGGTGACAGAGCTGTTCAGCACCTTGCAAATCTGCAGCCCACGTGAGGTGCTGGCTAAAAAGCTGGAAAAGGAAAAAATCCATGTTCCTTATGTGGCTATTTGTAGAAATTGGTGCAGGATTGGTACCTAGAGAGGCACAGAGGAGAAAGGGAGTGGGTGAGAAACACCTTGCATCAGGCTCAGGCAGCACAGACTGTCTCACAGGGGACGGGACAGCTGAAAATTCCTCCTCTTTCCTGTAGCTGGATCGGATTCCTTTGGTGGAAAGAGGGCAGGGTGCCCCGGGGAAATATCTGCATAGCCCCAGGCCCCCTCTGACATCGGGTCAGACATTCCGGGTCACATAACTGGAGGCCGCAGCACGAAATTTAATATTTCAATGGATCAAGTGCTCCTGGCACATGGAGCTCCTGCCTGGATGGACTTGGTGAACTCAGCACGGGGAGAGCAGAGGGCTCAGCCATGGCCTGGGGTGGGAATGGTGGAGCCGAGGGATGGATAAACCTGAGCTGCATTTCGGCAGTCACCCACTGCCAGCGGTGGTGGGAGATGGAATTTGGCTGGGGTGGAAGTGGGACAGGGAAATGATGTTGTGGTTTTCTCTGCTCTGTATGGAGCAAGGGGAAAAAAGCTCAGAAAATGAAAAAAAAGCTCAGAAAATAAAAAAAAATTGAGGAAAGAAAAAAAAAGTGAGCCTTGATATGCCCAAAAGGAGGAAGTGCCACTTTCATCTCGTCCACTGGCAAAGTCTAAAATTAAAGCCTATTTAATGTCCAGGTCTAGAGGGTGAAAAAGTGAAAGATTGCACATATTTAAACATCACTGACAGGCGTTACAGTGAGGAGACTGATCCTGCACTGGGAATCTCAGGTGCTCTGTTCCCTCTTCCAGAACAGCAAAGCCCAATGAGTCTCCTCCAAACCTCATTTTCAAAGCTCAAATCACTTCAAATCAATTTCTGCTGCAGGTGTCCAAATAAGCTCCCGTTTCTACCGTCTCTTTTGGGTAAAAATAGCTTATCCTCTGACATCTGCGAGAGGTGAAGGTGTTACCAAGCACTGAGCTGTCAGAATCCCTGTCATCATTTTATTTCTGGTTGTTTAAAGTCCCATTAGTTCGATTTTTGTTCTTCTTTTGTGCTTGTTGCCATCCTGTGCTGGGAAGGAGAGCGCGTGGCTGATGGGGAGGACTCCCATCCTCTGCAGAAGCGGCAGGGAACGTTCCACAGATGCATCATCCCCCTGCCTGCAGTGCAGGCCCGAGCTCTTTAACATCCTCAGAGCTCAAAGCAACGTGGAAAAGTGAGACTGAACAGCAAATCCCGAAGCAAATCTCCCTGCAGATTTGCTGGTTCACCTCGTAAAGGGCTCAGAATTCCCAGAACTTTTAAGACCTTCTGGAACTTTATCGCCGCTCAGGCTCGCCCTCTGATTTTTTTGGGAGTGAAATCCAGATCTTTGTGTGAGCAGTGTTAGGAGGTGTCTTTCTGCAGAGTGGGAAGCGCTGGGTGCGAGCAGAGGGAATCTTAGAATCACAGAATCGTGGCATATCCCGAGTTGGAAGGGACCCACGAGAACAGGACACCCCAAGAACCTCACCCTGTGCCTCCTGGGGCTCGGGCAAGGTGCTCCTGCTGCTGCATGTGCGGTTTAAATCTCATTTTCTGTCTCTTCCTCCTAGTACTCATCAAACCTTTTCCTGAAGAACCTTGTTTAGGGGTACCTGTGCCCATTCAGACTCTCTGCTCTCTGCAGAAATGCTCTAAAGCCTCTCCAGTTTCTTAAATTTCTGATGAAAGCCTTAAAGATTTTGCCCAATTCTTTGCTGTGCATCAGCTGCTTTTCAGTGAGGGCAATTTAATTCCTATTATGAGCCAGTATCTCATAAACTCGTTTCTTTTGGAGCCCTTTTCCAGTCCCCAAGAACATTATTTCCATGCCTTTGTTTCTCTTGGATGGGCTCTCACATCGCAACTGCCCTCGGTTGATGCCTGCAGAATTCTGAACTGCTGGTTTGGCTGGGATTATTCTCCATGGATCACCTCCCAGTAACTCCCAGTGCCTCAGTGTCCTGTGGTGCCTGAGCTCTGCCTTCAGCTCAGTTTCTTCAGCTTCCCTTTGATTTCACTCTTTGCAGTTGAGGCGAAAGCTCTCACAGAGGTAAGGGATGTCATACATATTACATCTACCAAGATTACAAATTATTCATCACAGCTCGATTCAAAGGCAGCTCTGTCATCTCTCCTACTGCTTCTCAGAGATCCCGAAGCCTCCAGAGCAAAGCTCTTCTGCTGGGAGAGGTTTTTCTTGTAGGCAATAGCAGAAGGAGCTGAGCTCCAGAAGGACAGACTGGAATCCCTTCATCTGATCCGGTAGGAGCAGGGGTCAGGACAGCAAACCATCTCACAAACGCTGCTAATGGTGAGATGACTGAAAACCAAAGCAGAGGCCAGATTTGTCCTTAGACCTGGAATAATCCTCATCAGGAAATACCCCGGGGCCACATTTCTTTATTACGAGCTTGGCAGATTTCCCCGACTTAGGGACAGTGAGTACTTCTCTCAAGTGTCTGTTCGGTGGACAAAGGGCAAAGAAACCTAACATTGAATTGAAAACACACCCAGAAGGCTGCTTCCCTGAATTTCTCGTGTCTGCAGCATTGACCAAAAAATCCATTGCCACTTTATACTTTTCCACGCAGGCTTCAAGGGCTCCCTGTGGTGGTGCAGCCTTGCCAGCCCCTGCCACCAATATGCTACCCCTGCCTTGATACAAAAGCTTTAAAAAATGGCTTAACTGACAGGGACTGGGGTGAAGTTTACCCTCCAAACTTCCACTTTTGTTTCATGTGGAGGAGACTGCTCTCCCAAAGCACAGGAAACTTCATTTGAGATCCAGCGAGTCTCATAACCGGATAAACCTTTTACATCCCACCCAAAAAGCACTGCAGCCTGGGGGTGAGCTGCGTTTGGAGGTCACCAACCCCATTTCAGCCCCTCATTTTCCTCAGCGGCCCCACAAGCGAGAGCGATGCCAAGCAGCAAAATCGCGGCGACTCGGGGACGGAATTTGGGTTCAGTCTGAAAACTGTGATTTTTCTGCCTCAAAACCCCTCCAAAACGCAGAAGTCTCATATCTCAAATCCTGCCTGGGGTTGTCTTTTTGACACAACTCCTTCCCTCCCGTTTCCCTGCTCCTTGCAGAGCCCGGCGCTGCCGGAGCTGCTCCTGCGGCCCCGCACGTCGCCAGTGGCGGCCGGGGCTGGGGGGCCAAGAGGGGCTCGCTATGGGCTGACCGGGCCGTGCTGTTGCCACAGCAACCCCCTGCCCTGCCCTCCGGACCCCTGGGGCTCCCCGGCAGCCACGGGGGATGGGAAGGCTCCTGGCAATCTGCTGGAGATGGAGCCACATCCCGGTACCCGCGCCCGTGCCCTCCCGGTACCCGCGGAACCGGCGCTGGGCTGAGCGCTGGTTGGAAAGGGGAAAGGGGAAAGGAATCTGTCCCCACAATAAACCACTGAGGGGGGCTGCTGGACACCCCCGTCCCCTGAGTCTCCGTGACATCCCTGGAGGAAGCGGGGGGGATTTTTGGGAGCGGTGTCAGCCTCGGGGAACTGTCAGGTATCACCTGTGGGGCCGGCAGCTGCCAAATCTCACTTTTCCAAGGGGCTTTGCCTGAGTTTGTGGCTATGTCCAGGGTGCTCTGTAGGAAGCAGAGACTCGGGGAGGGCTGGAGATAATCAGTCATCCCTTTCTGCAGGTGAAGCAGCTCAGCTTTTTCCCTGGGAGGGGATTGGGATGGGGAGGGAAGGCAATGGCTCAGGTGTTCCTTGGGTGAGGTGAGGTGAGATGAGATGAACTCCTCCACTGAGCCCCTGCAGCTGAGCCACAGGGCTCAGAGAGTGCCAGAGCCTGGGGGGAGAGGAGCACAGAGCTCTCCAGAGCAAGGTAAGGCTGAACTGGACTTTATTAGGGGTTCTTGAAAGGATTTGTGTTACTGGGGTGCTTTTTGCAAGGTCTTGCGTGTGTAGGGTGGTTGGAGAAGCCAGGGAGTGAAGGTGTGGAGCTCAGGCTGGCGTTGCAGAGCAGCTCAGGAGCTGCTGTTGGTGATATCCGAGGCTCTTTTTTCTTGGTCAAGGCGGTCCTGGCTTTACTGGAATGGCAGAAGTTGGGCAGAACTACCTGGAGGAAGGACTAAATGTTGGCAGGAGGAGCTGGTGGAGGTGAATGCTGGTACGGAGGGGCGTGTTTAATGTCCTGGTGTCTCACAGGGAGGGCTTTGGGGGAAGAGTTCCCACTGTGGCTCCTTTTTTTGCTGCGGTTGTGCTGCCCCCTTGTAGAAAATGTGAAATTTTAGGAGCGTTCTTGGAATCGCGATTGTTTTATCTCCCTTTTGCAGAGTTGCAATGAAAGATGAAACTCACGGCAATGGTTTTTCTATTTCTGTTAGAAATGCCTCCCGAAATGGGTATATTTAATGTATAAAGTTGCTTGGAATTCCCAAAGGCCCCAATTCAGCAAACTGCAGCCATCTGAATTCTTTGTAGAGCCAACACCTGAAATGCTTTGGGGTTTGGGTTTTTTTTTCCCCCCTCTTTTCCTGAGTGAGCAGGGATCTGTTATAAAGACCCCAGCGCAAAAGGCACTGAATTTTGTGAGTCGGGGAGATGGGATCGGTGAAACACGAGGTCCTTCAGCCTGTTCGGGTGGGCTGGACTTGTTGCATTTCGCTTTTGCCCGGTTTGTCCCGGCGCTGCAGGGGTTTTTTGGAGCCGGCTGCCGGTCCGGTGGCTGAGGTAGCACATTTCTGTGTGCACGGCTTGGATGGTGTCTAGACCGGGGCTGCTCACTGCCCGGTCATGTTGCTGAGGCTGAGCCCACAACTCTGCTCTGTTGTGGGCTCGGCACCTGAATCACCCAAAATGCAAGAGCTGCAGCGATGGTTCTGATAGAATCTCACGGCACAACCCGCTGGGGCCACAGGCACCTCTGCTCAACCTCAGCCTTGTTCACCCCAGCCCAGTGAATTGCGGATTTAGGATTTGCAGCTTCGCATCAGACCGCTGTGGTTTCGTCCCTGATCGCTGGGGTTGTTCATTTCTCTCCCCTGATCCTGGCATTTGTTTCCTGTTGCCAAACCTCCTGAGAAATGTCAGTGTCTGCTGCGTTGGACAAGCACGGTCAGAGCTCATGGAAACACTTCGGGAAAGCTGCCTCCACACCTTGCTGAGTTGATTCACTCGGGAGGCAGCGAAAGAATCTTGGATCTGCTGGGGATTTGCAGGGAGGGATTGAGAAATGAAGCAAGAGTTTACCTCCCTCTTACGGCCGAGTTCCGAACAGCCGCGCTTGGAAAGGGAGGGAAGGAGCAGGAATCCTGCACCCGGGGGCTGTGGAGAGACCCCGGCTGCTCAGCTCAGCCGAGCTCTCTTTAGGGAAAATGCTAAAACACGTTTTTCACTGCAGTATAAACCACAAAATAGCTGTGAAAGAGTTAAACCGCTGGGAATCTGAGCCCAGACTTGCTCAAATATATAATTATGGACTCTTAGAATGGCTTGGGCTGGAAGGG
>VZTA01021678.1:0-19378 GCA_013398855.1 Mohoua ochrocephala | reverse complement strand
AGGCGGGGCGGTGGCCGCGGCTCCTCGGGACCGGTACCTGTTACCGTGCTGGTGTCGGCGCTCCCCGCAGGTCCGACCCCGCTGTAGCGCTCCAGCCGCTCCCCGGTGCGCGTTTAAACGTAACGGGTTTGGCTGGGTGGAAGCGGAGGGCGAGGGGCCGCCCGCGGTTGTGCCCTTTGATGAGTCTGGGTGCGCAAAGGAAAGGGATGGTTCGTTTCTCGTGTCCCCCCTTGCTGCCAGCGCCTCCCTATGCTACTGGAAAGAGTAGGAGGAGGAAAGAAAGAAAAAGAAAAACTCACAAAGCCGACCTTTTGAACTCCGTATACAGCACTTAACAGATTTGATTTGCCATTTGGCTGAAAAATGTTGTGGTTTTATTTTTGTTTCCTTTTCCTTGTCTTTTGATTTTATAAATACTGCCTCGTCCAGGTGTATTTTCGTGTCTTAATACGTGTAGAAGACTTTTTTTTTACTATAAACTGTTGGATAGAAAACATCCTTACTGGCTTCGGTGCCAGAAAGGGTGTCAGGAGTCTGTCGCCGTAGGAGAGGATTGATTTACTGAAATCGAGCAGAAGGGTCTGAATTCCGCGGTTGCGGAAGTTCTATTGTGTGATGCCCTGTGGTTTCCATATCACCACTGCGTTTTCCAAGATAACAGCAACTCCTTGGTAGGAAAGCGTCTAAACTGGAAAAGGGGAAAGTGGTAAAATAGTTTTTGGAAGTGTTACTTGATGCTTCGGTGGAAATTGAAAGTAATTGGAACCCTAGAAGGAAAGAATGCAGGTGGAAAATATCTAAGGACATACCCACCTTTACAAGCAGGATTTTTTTAGACAGAGAACATTTTTTTTTATTGTTATGCATTTTTAGCTTGCTTATTTTTATCTCTCCTATCTTGTTAACAGTAACATGCATGTAACAATATCTGATTAGCCTGGTGTTTCTAATGGTTTCCTTAGTGCTTTGAGGAAGCCTTTCACTGGGAACTGGATACATTCTCCCCTCTTCGTGCAAAAGTACACGAGGAAAGTTAGATCAGTATCAGCACTAGGGAAAGAGAACTGCACTACTTACATACTAATGGGTGATCTTTTTGTTCCACCTGGCCCTGGTCTGTGAATTCTTCAGAGGGGGATGCCTTATAACTTCTCGCTCATGCAGATAGCTGTAGATGGTTTTGTTTTAACAAGGAGTACTTTACTCAGTATATTGAGAACCATTTTAAAGACCTTTTAAGTCTCTGCTCCATGTTTCACATAAAAAATTTTAAAATTCTGTGAAATGCATCCAGTACATTTTCTAATTGGCTTTATATTTGAGCATTCTAGTGAAGCAGTTTTGGCCAATAGAATGCCATGCTGGCAGGATACTGTATCATCACTGATAAGGACAGTTTTATTTCACTGCTGGTGTTCCCAACAAGTCAATACAAAAATGTGCTATTTTTGCCTAGGCAATATTAAAGTATTTCTTTTGTAGGCTTTTCAGACCCTGTCCTTGCATCTGAGACCCCTTGCACCGTGGTCTTGTTACAAAGTGTTATGATTTTCTGTTTAAGTAACTTGTTATTGTCACAATACACAAAGAGAAATTTGCGTTTTCAGTTTGTAGGGAAAATGATGACTCTTTGTTGATGCTTGCTGGCAGCTGTTCAGAGAGGCTTTGTATTTATTCATTTATGTATGCTGTTGTCACCTCTGTGAAGAATCCAGTATACATTGAGGTGCAACTGCTGTAAAATCTATGCTTCATCAGGTTTAATTGAATTTAATGAATATGGTAATCAATTGCCTATGCTTGAGAACATAAAGAGGCAATATTAACCATGCCTGTATTTCATTAATTCAGTATACGTAGTGTCCCATATATTCTGCATATGCTAAAAAGTTGCTTTCCAGTTTCTGAAGCTAATGTAGGATTCCAATTGATCTTAATTTAAGATATTTACTTTTGTAAAACTTTTTTGTAAAAGATGATCCGTTTGTTTCATTAACAGAAAACCTCCAAACAAGCCCCACCAGAAACAGCCTATGTTGTTGTTTTTGGAATGCTCTTTACCAATCACTTTTGAATACGCTCTATCACGTGCATTTGTCAGTAGGTGAAACCATTATGGATAATTTAGGCCCATTTCCCAGTTGCAATTATTAGTTGAATGTCAGTTAACATGGATATTATATCTTATGCCGATGTAGGGCTTCTTACAGTGTTACAGAACATTATTAAGTATACACAGCGAACAGATTGCCAGTTCATGGCATTTTAAGTTTTCTTAATACATTAGTGTGATGTGTACAGAAGGTTAAAAGTAGTTGAATGTTCAAAATTCTGTTTTCATAGTTAATTCAAAGTACATGATGCTGTTCAGCTCTATCACAGAACTTTTCTTCAACGTACAGAGCCACTACATCTTTATCTATTTTTGATGCATTCAACATTTTGCAAAATTTCAAGAGGCTAGTAATGTCTTTTCAAAGTGCTTAGAGTCTTAATATAAGCCTGTGCAATACTGCCCTTTTATTTTTGCTTTGAATGTTTCAGAACAATTTTCATTAGCATAGCTTTTAAATGTAAATGTCAGGCATCTCTTGCTTGCTTGTTACATTCCAGGTAGTCGGTGGAAATCTGCTTTGTTCCTTGTGGAACAGTGCACATTAATTTTGTTTGTATTAAATCCTTAATTTGAATCCATTCTCTCTTTTGTCATCCAGAAGCTCTCAGTCTAGAGTCTCTTGGCTGATGTAAACAAGTGCTTGATATTAATTTGACAAGCTTGCATCCTGTCAATAAAATGGTAGGGTAGCCTTTTTTCCCCTTCTTTCTTCCTGTCCGCTTTTTCTTTTTGTTTATTCTCTTTTCCCTGTTGGTCATTGCTCTCTGGCATTTATTTTCACGCCCTTTGTGTGCTTAAGAAAGTGATGTATGCAATAACAAAATTGCATTCGTGACAGTGGAAAAACACCTAGAAAAAAATACCTAGAAAAGCACGAGATTTTTCAATTTACTGTGAATAGTTTCCACTGCCTTAATTTTGATCACCTTAGTTCTCCTCCTGGTAGTAGCCAGCATTCAGGAGGTCACTGGGAAAAATGGAAGAGCTCCTAGAATCTGCAGGCAAAGCAGAAAGTTTAGCAGTAATTAGTATCTCCCACTTCCTGTGTGGTTTGGTTTCTGTTCCTGCATCACGAGTGCTAACACAATATGCCTACCTGAGTGGTAGCCAGAAAATTGGGGAGGAAGATGACATGGGATAAAATCAAGTACTAAAGGATATCTCTAGCCCAGACAAATCCAGGCCAAAGTGTTAGATTAGACGTTTCGAAATACTCTTTTTAGCAGCTATAAAATGCATGTTGTGGTTACCTTGCTGCTTAATTGAAATAGATTTAATTTTAATCTCATGCAACTCCAAGCCAAAGTTTGGGCCAGGAGATCACTCTTAAGATAGGCATTTCCTCTGTATCCTCAGAGCACTTCAAGTAATGCAGGAGCTGCAGGGCAAAGCCTATTACTGTCTTTTCTATCTTTGGCATTTCATGTTTCCTAATCCAGTGCTATAAGCATTAGCTTCCAAGGTATTATCTGAAATGGCTTTGTGAAATAGTAGATGGAGTATCTGTCAATGAAAGAGAGAAGGTTTCCTTGTAGAAACTAAGTGATCAGGTGTGAAAGAATGATCAGTGGAAATGAGTCATCTTTCTATTTTTGTGAATCTTTTGTCTGTTTAGCTAAATGCCTTCTGTGATTACAGTGGAAAGGAGGTGATCAAATAAATTTTGGATATTTTAAAAAATTCTCCCGCCTGTGTATTTTAGTGTTTCAGGAGTGGACAGAAAGAAAGCACAGTTGCAACATGCCAGCTGTTTTCTGGCAACCAGTGTTATCAAAGAAGGGTAGCATAAAGAGTGGCGAAATGTGTATATAACACATTTTTGTTCATTAGTGTGGGAAGAATCAAATTTCAGAAGTGCAAGCTTGAAAGGGATCATCTTTAACTGCCATTTGTTCTTAGAGAGAATATGGTGTGTTTGTCACCATGTACCTGTCTAAAATTCCTTGTGTTTTCTATTCTAATGTTCTAACACAGAAGGAAAAAGAGAAGATGATGAGGCTTGGGGTTTTTTTCCTTCTTTTTTTCTTTTTGGTTTGTTTGGCTGTTTGTTTTTTTGTTTAAGTCACAGCTTTCAGCTACCTGTGTCTTTAGAACTTGAAAGTAAATTTAACTTGCTGTTTGCTTAACAGTATTTCTTCGATTTGCCAATAAAGTCTTAACTCAGTCTGTGTTCTTATTACTGTGAAGGGATTAATAAACTTTAGCACTGAAATACAAAAATAGTTAAATCTACTTTGAGCTAAGCTAGTAAGCTCTTTGAGGTGTGAAGATTGTTGTATCATGTATAGAAGGACTGGTTTTGGCTTCAGGTTCCTGTCATACAGACTGCCAGGAGACTGCAAAATGAGAAAATCAGAACTAAACTTCCCACTGTGCATCTAGAAATCTATGATGCCATTATAAATATATTCACTGTAGCAGAATTAGGCCTTTCGACATGTAATCATGCATGCCACTCTACTTCTCACTAGCACATTATTGCTAAAATACCTAGAAGCAAGCTCGTTTAAAGGCCAAGGTGTCCTGTAGTGGGTGGTGGTGTTTATGGAGATGTCTCTGCAGTGCATTTTGGACAGATGTGCGGCTGCTTCTCCAGTACTTCCACTATGTTAATGTGCCACTAAGCTGGTGCTGACAGATCCCACTTGTTAGCGTGGATGTGGCACAGGAGGAGCAGTCACGTGGCTTTTTGCCATTTCAGAGTGCAGGCCGAGCAAACAGGGGTCATCTTGGCCTGCAACATGTAGACTCAAACGCTGGTGCCTCAGTGCGTTGTGTCTGCCTCAGAGGAGGTGTCTGAGGGAAAATATTCTGATGACAGTTTTGGTCTTGCTCATGCTTATTGCTGCAGTCCACAAAAGCATTAAGCTGGCCAGCTGGGGAGGGATTCTCTGCTAATGTAAACACAAATACGGAGAATTAAACCGAGAGTTCAAAATGGATTTGCTGATGCTAGCATGACACTAGAACAGTATTCACTCTTCTCTCTGAAGCACGAGGTAAATAGAAGGTATGTAATGAGTGTCTTAGCAGAGCTAAGGACTTCTTTTCATTGCAAATTAGATAGCATAATCTCAACCTATAGATATGTTTAGGACTTGTGTCTGCTTTTAGAATCCTCTGCTCTAAGTTGTTAGAGTTCACACCTTCAGGATGATCACATAAACACAGTGGAGACCTTGGGTGCTGTCACTTGTGAAACTTGCCTTTCACAGCACAAGAAGAATGAGATTTTAGGCAAATTCAGTCATAAGATAAAGCAATATCCAGCTACTCCAAAGAACAGAGACATTTTACAGCTGCATCTCTTCTTGAGGTTGTTGCAGAGCTACAGCAGAAGAAGAGTAACCCTGTGTTTTCCCTGAGTAGTTTCATCTGTTGAGCATATAATGTTATGTGCTTGTGTATATAGTGCTGTGATAAATTAAATGACTGAAAAATATTCCATTTCTAATTTTTTGCACAGTTCTCTGGTTCCATCCACTACATAGCCCCAAGAGTAGGTATCGAGAAAGAACTGGATGGTGAAACAGGAAAGAACTGCTTTGATTGGCATTGCCACTGAGGAAAACATCTACAAACATGACATAAATGTCTCTATTTTTAAATGGGGGCTCTGAATATAAGTGATAGTAGTTTTTTAATCTGGAAACACAAACTACGGGTGATTAGGGTTTGGGGAAGTCAGCTTCCTTCATGATGTTTAAATAATCTCATCCAGCCCTTGCCATGTAAAAGAGACTTCATTTTGTCCTGTTTTGTAGAGTGACAAGGTGAAAATACAAGATACTTGGGTTGTTTTTCAGATCTGGTAATCACTTGCTGGGATTTTCCTTACAAAGTGAGAAAAAAGATTCTTCATAAAGGCTTGTTTTTATTTAAAGGCATAATTTGGATCATGGAGTAACATTACTTTGACAAAGTCAGGTTTAAGGGGTTTGAATTTAGTACATTGTCCTAAAAAGGATGATCAGTGATTCTATATCAATGAATTGTCAAATTCAAATTCAGTCTTTAGAGAGGTTGTGGACTCTGCATTCCTGTAGTGGACTGGATGGGGCTCTGAGTAACCAGGTCTGGTTGGAACTAGATGATCTTTAATGTCTCTTCCAACATAAACCATTCTGTGATTCTGTCAATAAAACTGGTAGGAAGCTTCAGGCATATTGAAACTAGGGAATTCATATTAAACCCATTTGGCTTGCTTTTTCTGCACAAACTGCAAATAGTATAGGCTTGACAAAATGATCAGGTTCTATAAATAATGATCCTGTTAGGCTGTTTTATCCAGCGATCGGTCAACATCATTCCTTTTCTTCTTTTTATCCAAAGTTTCAAGAAAAAATCACTTTTCCTGAGTGCTTAGCTCTCATGCAGAGCTCTGCATGTTTTTAAGCTCTCCAGATTCAAGTTGGGATGCTATAATGAAGTGTTTTCCTACTATAACGAAAACAAAAGCACCGTTGTGAAAGATAAGATCAACAGGTCATATACCTGCAATGATATTTGAGCTCCTCACTTCTCCTCAGCTGTCCATCTCCATCTCCAAACATGTTTTATCACTGCAAATTACCCAAAAAGTAACAAAAAAGAATAAGCAAAGCAATTTCAGAATTTCTTCCTCTTAGTGTAGAATTTCGTTCCTGGAAACCCATGCTGATAAAAACTCAGCTATCATCCATATCTGAGTCTCAATTCCAATAGGTATTAATAGTAGAGGCTCTAGTGTGAGAGTCCTGCAAGCCTGTAGCCTTGTGATTTATATGACTTTCCTTTCAAAGGTGACTATAAAAAATGTCCTGTGGCTCTTGCACCTGAAATTGTCAACACAGAGCTTGAAAACTGATCCCACAGGGAAGGTCTTTTGTGAATCGCTGAAAAGGAAAGCAATGAAACAGTGTAAAATATCAGTGGCAGCTATGATTCATAGCATCTGATTAAAGCAGTGCAGGACATGTTGTGCAACAGTATGCAGACAGCAGCTTTGATATGGAAATGCAAAAATAATACAAAGATATTCCTAAAGCACTTTTCAGGAAGGCTTTGAGCACCAAAGTGAGTCAGAATATAGTCACCTTTGAGGTTATTTTAATTATCTGTGGAGATAGGTTTTTTGTGGGTTGTTGTTTTGCTGTTTGTTGCTTTCAAAAGTCAAGCTTTTTTCTTTCCCTTCAGAGCTTAGTATTTCTATAAATGTGACCTTTTTTCCTTTCTGTTATTTTTCAGGGAAATACTTCCTGTCTCTTTCCAGCGTTGAAATAGAAGCTGAGAAGCAGAAAACATGTTGGAAACAATTGGTAATTTTTTTTCATTTGTATCGCAGTATTTTTGTGGCCAAATCAAGTGTGTGTGATAGATTTGGGATATGGGTATATACTGCTGGGAGAGATTTTGAAAAAAATTATCTACTGTGCTTAGAAATGCATGTTGTCTTTGAGTTTTTGTATTTGAAAACAAAAGTTGTACAATCATATGTTTAATGTATTTAATTTCTAGCCTGTTGTCTTGATGTAATTGTTTTAATCTTTTCTTGAATTAAAAGTCTGCATGGAAAAGACAAATGTTTTCTATTATGACTATTTATGCCACTATTTATTTACAGTGGACTGGAGCCACAGTTCCTGTAACTGAATTTTAATGGAGGCTCTTTCATTTTCGTAACCCACTTCTTGATGGACAGAAATACAATTTTCGTTGGCTTCTGTTTTGTGCTCTGCATCTGACTTCCTGCTTCATTAGACATGTTTGGGCTGAGATTTTTGTTCAAAACAGAGCCATTCAAGTTCTCTGTAGTTTGAACAGTAAAGAGGGTTACATATAAACCTGTTACCTTGTGTGGCTGTTTCTAGACTGCTACTGACTAGGAATGATTATTGCTGCAGATACACATCGCGCCCTCCAGGCCATGGAGCGCTTACAGGCAAAACTTCGGGATCGAGGTGACATTGCAAATGAGGAGAAACTGAGCTTATTAAAATCAGTGCTGCAGAGTCCTCTCTTTAATCAAATTCTGAACCTTCAGACTTCTGTTCAACAACTGAGAGATCAGGTAGGAAAAGCAGTCTTTCAAGTGCAAGGGAAAACTTGCTAAGGTAATGCAAAGATGTGTGTGTTTCTGCTTGTTGAACAGTAAAATAGCTTAAACTAAACATCTGATCCAAGGGTTGAGGGACATACCCCATTGACATTTCGGGGCTTTGTGGAGGCCATATTTTGTGTATGTGATTTTTATGTATATGCTCATTACTTAAAATGTGCAGGGTAGGGAAATGGTGATATGGGGTGGGGGGTTAACATAAAGCTTTCTTTCTCTGCCCTTCAAAAGGAGCATGTTTTCTGTGAGGTCTAGGACTTTTTTCCTAGGAGCCTTTTATTGCTCTTTTGTGTCTTACCTTGCTAAAAAGAGGTTTTAGAGGGAAGCTGTGGAATGGTTGACTTCAGAAGGACATGAAGATCTATTTTGTACTTCGTATAGGAATAAAAGATCAAAGAGAAGCCAGAACTCCCACCTTCTTTTTGCTTGCTCAGAGTATTAAGTATTAATTTTCTGCATATTTTCAATGAGCTTGAGAAAAGGGTCAGCAGCTTGGCTATATTGACTTTATTTGTTGCTATAATTTTCTTGTCAACAGAATAAGAATTTGAAGACTATAGGAAGTAGTTCAGTAACTGAATTAGGACTAAGCTGTGTATCTGGCTTTGCAAGTAGTTGTTCCTGTTGACTCCTTCAAATGGGCAGCTCTGTCTGGTATGCAGAATTGCTGAAGTGGGAGGGAGCAGACTCTGGACATGGACCTTATCGTCAGTGTGGAGCCACGTCTGGTCTCTGACCAGACTGTGATGAGGAGGATTCCTCACAATCCTCGCAGTACTTAAGCTGTGTGGCAGAAGGGCGCACTGTGGCCCTTCATTGCTTCTCATGGATCATTTTGATGCTATTTTGCACAGATAAGAAATAAATTAGAATGGTGTCTATGCTGTATTCATCACCATCTTTTTCAGATTTTGTCTGTTTAGTGTTTAGAGACTTGATGACATTGGAGTAATTTTTAAAAATCTTGGTAAAAAAACTGTCCTGAGGGTTTGTTTGCATTGCTATTTGAAAATGAGAATTTAACAGTGACATCCAGAAATTGAGTGAATTATGTGGTGAAAACTCTGGGAACGCGTAGTGAGAAATAAAAGTATGCCTGAAACATTAATAGAAGTTTGGCGAAATGGCAAATTAAATTTTCACTTCTGGGTATTAGCTGTGAAATTAAAGGATACACTTGCCTAAATTAGAAAATGAAACAGCTGATACTAGGATGGGTAATTTAAGACATGTATTTTTTAAAAAGCAAATAATAACTTCACCTTCTGTCCTGACTCTGCAGGTTTATCTGTGAAGTAACGTTAGTGATCTGTGCATGTTGCATGGTACATACCCTGTCCAGTTGACAGGGGAGCTGTTTGGATGTGAATTCCCTTTTTTTATGTGTGCTTGTATGAACACTTACACATGTAGATATGTTTCCAGCGTTCTTAGATTTGTGTCAGCTCTTTTCCTGTATTTTCTCTGTAGGATTTCTTCCCTACAGTATAACATGAGATGGTCTGGTTTCATTTTGTTGTATTTAAATATTTACAAAGCATGCTGAAACAGGACAAAGAATAAAAGCGTGAAATAGGCAGTTATGTTAAAGAAAAAAAAGTATTTTCAAAGGTTCACTTTTGAGGACACCCTTCAAGGACACCCTTTTTACAACTGGCAGGGTACTGTGCTCTTGAAACTCTTCAGCTACAGGTTGATGAAAACTGCAAGGCATGTGAGTGGTGACCAGGTCTTTTGGCCAAGCTGTGTCAGACTGAGGAAGGAGACAAGTTGTGTCCCAAGCAGTTGCAGTCAGAACTGTGTTTGAGACCGGATGACAAATGGTGCTGAGTTGTGCAATGACAAGATGTTTCAGCCTCTACCCACTCGAGACTAAGATGGCTAATTTTTTTATGTTTAATGATGAGCTGCAATGACAGTTGAATAGGGGTCTCAAGGTGAAGTATGACAGTCTGTTTAACTGCTTCTGTGTTTTTAATGAGTTTTTAAAGAGCTACAAGACTACTGCAAAATTCTCGGGGAGGTCATCTTTTAGGAAAGTGTAGATTGAAAGAGGGGATGGGAGCAGAGAAGCCGGAATGGCAGTTTACTTTACAAGTCAAACAGATTCCTTGCAAGTATCCCAGCAGAAGTAGATCAACCAGTGAGACCTCATTGTGGGCCTCTAGGAGTGTCAATAAATTTGAAGGTAAGGATGTATTCCTGGCTTGAGGCACTGTGTTTGCAAGGCATAGAGATGACAGTGAAAGTCCTGCCCTCTGTTTGTGCAGTGTGTGGACTGAGTGGTATGTTGCTTTATCTTGAGGCATGGTGCTAAAGTCAGCAAATCTGATGCCTTGGTTCTTATTGGTAAGTGCTTGTGGATTTTTTTTTTTTCTTAAATGAGCAAGCAGGATTTGTTTGCACTGCAAAACTGTCATTGTGAAGTTAACTGAAGTGGAAAAGTCTAGGCACAACAAAGGGATGTTTTTTGTGAATTACTGTTCTGACTTCTCAAGTCATTTGAGCTGGGGAGCCCTGAAGGAACCAGTTTTTTTCCTGTCTCTTTCTATCCTTTTTCTTCAGTGAAAGCTTGTTTTCTCTTGTTGAAGAGCGGTCTTGTTGTTTGAAGATAAGGAAGAGACAGAGAAGAAAAATAGAGATTGTGGTGTATTAAACATTTCAAAAATATTTTATTTTTGTCTGAGCACAAGAAAGTGCTCAGACCATGCTAGCATTCCTGTCCTGCTTCTCTTCCATTCCTTTTTGTCTCTCACTTGTTCACCTCCTCCTCCCCACCTCCTCCTGCCTCCTTTCCTCTCAGAGCTCTGCCAGAACAAAATATCCTGTGGTTGGCTCGGATGGCAGGGCTGCATTCCTCAGTTTTGGTTTTTGGTGTGGTGGCTTATTGTTTTGGGGGTTTTTTGTTTGTTTTTTTGGGTTTTTTTGTTTATTTTGGGGTTTTTGTTTTGTTTTGTTGTTGTTGGTTTGGTTTATTTCTGTTGTTGGTTTTCAGTTTTGGTTTTTTGGTTTGTTTTTTTTTCACTTGTGAGTTTGACCATAGTTTTTCCTTCACAGTGTAGTGGTGGGTAGTGGCTGGGTGTCAGAGAGGATTTAGGGAAGAAGTGAGAAACTTCTTTTCATATTGCCTGTGAACACTTGCTTAACTCTGTATTTTGCACAACTAGAGATGTTTAGTTTGTGTTTTGAACCCCTTTTGGCAACAATACTGTTTGCTCTGTGTTTTTAAATGAAGTCATCATAAGAAATGCTAATTTGGGATCTGCTGCATCTACTCTGAGGACAGACTCATGAAGGTGCAGCCAGCAGAATGGTGCTGGTGCCAGTTCCTGCTCCTGGGAGGGCAGGGCCTTTCCCTGCTGTTGCGCTTGCATGGCCTCTGGCTTGCACTTCCTCAGTTCCAGTGTGATTGCTGTGGCAGCTGGCCTTTTTGCTACTCAGGAACCTTGCAGTCAGTTTCGTGCTGCTTGGAGTGTCCAGGGCGGCTGCTCAGTGGGTGGAGCGCAGAAATACCGAAAATTTTGTCTAAGTTGAGACCTAGTAATGTTGAGGACGTTGCTTTAACGGGGCAAACATGGCTTATGTAGTTGCTTTTTTTGTTAAAAAAGTATTTTGAGCTACTGCATGGAAGCATTGTATTTAGTGTCTGTCTTGATTGACATTGTATTTAGTGTCTATCTAAATTTTGTCATACTCAGTGGTATTTATGAATTTTTCGCTTTATCTTATACAAATTCTGTCCACACTGGAGATGTTTCATACCATAAGGAGAAAGCCAATCAAGGAAAAAGAGCATAAGCCAGTTTATAAAACAGAGCAGTTATGTTTCATACAGTAGTTACACAATCACAGTGCTAGAAAGCTACTTCTTAATGGAATTAGGGTGATTGTATTACTGCAAAGTAGTGCAATTTATAAGTTACGAAAAATATTTCATTTCAAGATTTGCACTTGTGGTTTATTGCTCCCCCTGGAATGACCTATACTTCAGTGGTTAGCAAGAATATATAGCAGTTATTCTCTACTTTTTCATTCTATAAGCCTGGATTTCGGGAGGCACATGGAAGAGAGTAGTCATCACATTTCTGCTAATAATTTGTCTCGGAATTCTGAACTTCTACCTTAAGTACTACTATAAATGTCATTATATATGTCATTTATAGTTTTTAAAGTGTAACCATGTCTGTTTCAGAAGAGATGTGAAATGTGAGGTTTTCGCACACACACATACACAAAACTTTACTCTGTTAACAGTTTGACATTTTTTTCTTTATTTTTTTCTTAGAGTTCAGAGGTCAGCTGACATTTTATGTGAGGTTGGCTTCATATGCTAAGCACATCCTTCACTGAACATGTGGCTGTGTTTGTTTAAAAAAGGTGTGATGAAAATGAGGTATTGCTGTCAGTTGCTCTTGATGTGACTGTGTTCAATACTGTTTTGTAGCTGTGCTGTTGTACTGAAATTTTGAGGAAAAGCTTTTAAAGTTCTAGTTAAGCTAGTGTGAATTGGAAGATTATTTTTTCCTTTTCCTGCAATATGTATAGTATGCAGCACTTCTTTTCAGTGGTATTTTAGCCATCATGCAAATAAAAATAATCCAGTGTTTTCGGAATAAGGGAGTTGTTACTTGGTTATGTGTCTTAGGAAAACATGAACAACTTCCATCTTTTGCTTTGAAAGGCAGAAGGAATGGGAGAAGTCAGTCAATTCCTATATGTCTGCAGTGATGCCCCAGCTCATACAAGTATGGAGAAAGGATGAAATTTCAAACAGAGAAAGTTGGCACTATATTGCCGGTTTGAACAGGATTTGGTCAGTGAACACATATAATGTAAAACTAAAACAATTAATTGGCCTGTAACTACTTCTATTTCAGCATGAGAACGTGCAAGTTTCTCTACCAGGGAGAAAACCATAATTCCTTAAGGACATTGCCTTATCTTTTTTGAAGAACTCCTTCAGTACTGAGTAGAGAAAGACAGTCACAATTTGTTTGAAACATAACCCGAGAGATTCCTCACAAATACAGATAAAGAACATAATCAATGTGATACAAAAATCACTGAGTTCCAAACATCCAAATTTTCTTCTTTACAGTTATGTCAGAGCAGGCTTATAAATGCTGTTGACAACTTTTCTTTCCAATGCTGCCTTGTGGTATTTTTTTCTTTAACTTGAGGGCCTTCCCAGGCACATAAGT
Organism: Mohoua ochrocephala; assembly: GCA_013398855.1. NCBI lineage: Eukaryota > Metazoa > Chordata > Aves > Passeriformes > Acanthizidae > Mohoua > Mohoua ochrocephala. The sequence continues at coordinate 5,967 of VZTA01021678.1, read as the reverse complement.
TTTTCAACAAATTACGTTTGTTTTATTGCATTTTCCTAAAACACTCAAATGAGATGGAATTGTGTGATGGAGTATTGACCTTTTAGTGACTGGACTGTTGGAGGATTGATATGATAAATCTAATAGAAGTAACGTGCTTGAACAGTTGAGACTGGTGCAATAGACATTTTAGAATATGTCTACTGTTTTGAAATTTTTATTTATACTTGAAGTGTAAAATATGACTTTAAGGAAAGGGAGCCTTAGGTTTCTGTATTGTGATGCAGAATGCTAGAAAGTGTGCATTGTAAAACTGTGAAAAGTGTTTGAAGTTGCAATATTGGTTAGTGTGCCAGGCAATGAAGCAAATTTATCTGGAGTAAAGCAGTACCAATTGACAGTCCACAGGCGAGTGGGACAAAAGAAAAATTAGGGTTTCTGCTTCACCTGAGCTTTGTATCACCAGCAGCCATTCATTAGATTGGTTGGCACAGATCTGCTGGAAAAGAGGTAATTTACTATGGCTGTGCCAAACGGAGAATTTTCTTACTTTCTTTTCTGTTCTAAGAAAAGTGTATTGTAAAGTCTGTGTAAATGTGTGATTGTGACTTTCAGATCAGCCTAGTGGTTTTAGCCTTGTTCAGTAATCTCGTATTTAATCCTAGCTCCTGCAGATAGTCACATTGGTAGCTGTAGTACATAGTGATGCGGAAACTCTGAGCAGTGAAGTTTGTTCTCTATGTAGCTGTGAGATTTACTTATTTTTTCATCAATATACACATTCTTTTTTTTTCTTGTAAAATAACTGATTTTTGTTTTTTTCTTAAATTTTGTTTTTTTCTGATACTTAGAAAAAGCTTGTTCATACTTGTTTACTTCTAACATTGTGATGGAATTCTTCAAGATGCTATGATGATGGGAACAAATGAATTCTAGACAGAGTGGGGAAAATAACTATAGGTTGTTCTCATCAATTTTTTTTGTGTTTTATGCTTGTAGTTCACAACTTTACATTGAGTATAAATATTGAGGATAATTTTTCTGCTTAAAATGTCTGTTTAAAATTGCAAATTGGAATTTCAAGTACTTCTAATGATCAATTGGCTTATGACGATGTTCTTACCTAATGAGAAGGTTTCTGCTGTGTCTATAAATCTGTGTTGCCTTCAATCTTTTACAGGTAAATATTACACCTTCCATACATTCCAGCGGTGAATTCCCTCAGCTTCTCCATCATGGTGTGAACGTGGGGTCCTTGCCACTTAATGAGTCATATTTGTTGGCTCAGCAGAATGGCAGTCCAGCTAATGTGCTAGAACCATCAATGAGATCCATTACTCCTCAGATTAATGGGAAGTTCTCCAGTGATGACTTTGAGCAGCTGATCAGAAACATGTCCCAGGTAACCTTGTCATATAATAACCACAAAATATAGATTACTGATTAGCTGAAGATTAAGATACATGTACATTTATTTAAATGCAATGGAGTTACTACACAAACCAGAGCTCACTTACTGTATAAAATAAAAGTAACCTTTTAGTTTGAGAAACAATTAGTAAATGAGAAAGCAGTTGAAAAACTAGCCCTGGCACTGTCACCCGTGAGCTACTGTCCTTAGCTGACCAGTATGTGTATTACAGATCAGCATGCCATTATTTTTCCATGCTCATTGTAGAACTGCTGCTCTGTGCATGAGGGAGATATACTTGGTCAGAGCATGCTGTTCTATGTATAGTTGATGAAAGCTAGTTCTGTGACTTTCTTGGAAATAAAATGGAAAATTTTGACCTTGCTATGCGTTGTTCTGTAATCTTACTGCTTTCCTGTAGTAGGCAGAAATGGTGCATGAGTCCCTTCAGTGCCTGGAGCTGGGAATGCCCAGGCATATATTCTAGGATGTATCTATTTAATCTGTAATAGAGCAGCATAGGAGATGTCTAATGGTGTTCAGGAAAACCTTTTGCGTAGTCCAACTTTTTTTCATCTTTCTGAAATTCATCTTCTTTTTCTAGTTTTGCTTGGAAGTTGTCCTGTACCCTCTAAAAAAGATCTATATCCTACTTCAGTCACTACTAAACCAAAACTCATCATATTTATCTTTTGTTCCCTGATTTCCTCTTCTGGGCTGTAATAATATTTATTTCTCAAATATTTTCTGTATGATAGCAAGAAATCAGAAATAAAGAACTATGTTTCAGTTATTAGCTTGTGTGGTCTTGCCCAGCTGTAGCTGTCATTACAAATTAATTTCTGAGTTGTTTACCACATTTATTATTACTGCTTTTCAACTTTTTTAACCTTTGTTCATTTTTAACCTTTTGCTGAACAGGGTCGTCTTGTTGAGACAATTGACCTTATTAAACCTCTAAGTGGTGGTCTGGGCTTCAGTGTTGTGGGACTCAAGAGTGAAAACAGGGGAGAACTAGGAATATTTGTGCAAGAAATCCAGGAGGGAAGTGTGGCGCATAGGTAAGATTACTACTGAGTATTTTACTATACCGAGAGTTAGTGTCACTGCAGTGTGACACTGCAGTTCAGTTGTGTTGCTGCTGTTATTTTTGTGGTACGATGTTTCTCTCCATGTTCTGAGCATCACTGCAGATGTAAAATTACTTGCCACAATTTATGTAATGCTGGAACAGGCATCGTATGAACTGTTATGAATTTATAGAAACTACAATTGTCATTTCCCCGGGGTTTTTAAATAGGAAGAAAAGGGAGGCTGCTGTTCTGTGCATGTCTTGTAAAGCTGAAATACATATTTTGCTGTCCTTGAATGCACTGAAGAACAATTTGATGCACAAAAGTCAGCTGTATCTGGCAGTTTTACTGGTTAGGTAGAGTCCCATTGAGCAGATGTGAAACCCAGCTTTAAAGTCAAGCAAGTCTTGACCTAAAGTCAGGGACATTCACAGAGATACTCAGCTGATATTACAGAAGCTCAGCAATCATAATAGCTTGCTGAACTCAGATTCCACAACTAATGTTGAGTGAAATGCCCGAGGGAGCACGCAAACTCAGTGGTAAATGGCAGCAGCACTGGTTTACTGCAAACTGGTGAGGTGTATCACTGATCAGGATCCTGGCCCAAGCTGCTTTGTGGTACACTTCGTATTTTGTGTGGGGAGGCTGAGTCATGTTGGTGCTGTTTCTCACTGTGCTTTAGGGAGAAATTTTCGGATTATTTGTGATTGGAGCACTGTAAGTCTAATAAGAACATGGGCAAGAGAGGCAAGAACATGGTCTACAGAGTTAATTGTAGTTAATCAGTTACAAAATGTGACATGCTTTATATCTCTACAATATTTTTTAATCTGCCTAAATTCCACTTTCCCTTTTTGTTTGTTTGTTTTTGTTTTGGTTTAGGTGGGGTTTTTTGTTTCTTTTTTTTCCTATTTGTTTGTTTCCTTCCCATTTGAGAGGTGTTTGCTTTCACTTCACTTACTGCTTGGAGGTGAGACCTGTCTTTACTGAATCAGGCCCTGCCCGATTCACTGTCAAGAAAAGGAACATTCAACGGCTGTTACAGGGCTTATAAATGATAAACGCTCTAGCAATAAGAAGTCTTTGAGAGCACTTGAAAAACAGTTCAAATTCACGAGTGAAATACTATGGGTTGAAGCTAAATAGTTGTTTTCCTGAATGCTCCACCTGGGTTTCTACCGTGTAGGTGTTCACAAAAGCTGGTGTAGTAGAGATCCTTGTTTTCCTTGCTGCCCTTTGTTTTCAAAGCATTGTCACTTTGAGATGCAAAGAAGTGGTGAAGGAAAGAGAGGGTAATTCAACTGTGTAGGCTTCATACACTTCCTTTGAAGTAGATCTGGGAAAGGACTCAGTATGTAATTTTACAGTGATGCTTCCTTTGTCAGAAAGGGAGGAGGTTTTTTGAATTTGTTCAGGGCTTTTTTCCCCCTTGTATAAAAGGGATCTATTTTATCATTTTTGTTCTGTTTCTTTCTTTGTCCTTCTTTTTTTCTTTTTTTCTTTTCCTTTTTTTCCCCCCTTGTTTTTCAGCAAAACAAAATTTGTTTCTGTAACATATTGATGAAAGTGTGTTCCACTCCATGGTTTGATGAATATTCAGAATGGGTGCACTGAACAAAGTGGGGCACTTGGTCTGTAAAGCAAGAGGCTCAAAGTCAAGGATAAACATAAGTTCCCAGGCTGTGGTTGGGAGCGACTGAGATTAATATGCTTAGTCTCGCATGGGGGTTCAGGGAGAAGAAAGCTGGCTAGGGGGTAGTAGCCAGGGGAGAGTGGCAGTGGGATTAGCTTCAAAGGGAGCGATCACCAGGGTGCCACATCAGCTCCTTTCAGCAAAACTGCAGGGGGGGATTAAAAAAGTGGGGGGAATAGAGACCAGGTTATTAAAAATACTGGAAAATTGTCAAAATACTGCAATTTATGTGGCAAAGCTTCCTTGATTTTTCTTACTTGTTTTTTTTGTCATCCCCCCTTCCCTGTTTACACCTATGTGACAGAGATGGAAAGCTGAAGGAAGCAGATCAAATCCTTGCTATTAATGGACAAGCCCTTGATCAGACAATTACACATCAACAGGCTATCAGCATTCTGCAGAAAGCAAAAGATAATGTCCAGCTAGTTGTGGCTAGAGGCACTTTTCCTCAGCTCATCAGTCCTGTAGTTTCCCGGTCTCCATCTGCTGCTAGCACAGTTTCAGCCCATTCCAACGCGGTGAGTATACCCCAAACATCTGTGTATTCAGTTCTGGGCATGTATGTACTTCCTGCATATAATCTTTTGAGTAATTTTTTGTAACTTGTATGTACATTCCTTCACAGTTCTTGAGGTTTTTCTTCTATTTTGTCTTTATTGTACCTTTCCCCTACAAAGAATAGAAAATATTCAGGCTTGCTGGGAGAAAAATCTTCATCTTGGATGTATTCTTTCTTCCCATCTGCCAAATTATCTGCATCCACCAATGCAAATACAGCATGTTTACCTTACTTGATTGACGTAATGACTAAGACAGACTCAGACCAGCAGGGAATCTGAGCCATTTATTCAAAGAAATGAGCTGGTTTTTTACACCTCTTCAAGACCCAGTATTTCCTTATATGGTATTTTTCACTAAGCAACCTATCACACGTTGCCATGTCAGTAACACACTTTCTCAGTGTCCCTCCCTATATGGGGGTGATCACGCGCTGCTCACCCGTCCGGCAGCTTCTGGCAGGCTCCTCTCCGCAGGGCTCTGCCCTGTGGCATCTCCTCCCCTCAAGGTGAGGTGGAGACAAGCTGCTTTGTCCTGCCATGGCGTTCTGCGGGCACATCTCAAAGCCTGCAGTTCAATTCCGTCTTATCTCTTCCCACACTTGATGAAGCTTTATTTTGAGGTTGCAGTAAACGAGATCTTTTTTTTCTTTGCCTTCTCCTCAAGCAAACAGTTTTTTGAGGCATCGTAATCTGATCTGTACCACCAGCTGGATGGGTGCTTTTGTGTTTGTTTCTCTGTTGTCTGTTAGCATGGGGGCTCCAGTAAAGTTACAAGATGCATTTAAGGACTCCCCAAATAACAGCTCTGCTACAATGCCTTTCTTTTGAGAGCTTTTGCACATCTAGGGGTAGACAACACCGTTCAGAAACATGGTGCTATTAACTGTACTTTCTCTTCCTCTTACCTTACTCATGTAGTGGCTTGTCCTGGGATGAAACGGCTTATATGCAGTTTCTGTAGGTTTTACTGTTCAGTCGTCTGTGGCCTTTCTTTAAGGGAGTCAGTTTCCAGTCGGTCTGGAAAAAGGAACTGTTTTAGTGGGTTTTTTTAATCATTAGCGTAAAACCTTTAGTGAAGGAATGTCAGAAGTATTCTTTTTATCTGTGTGCAGGAGTGCAGCTGACTGACCTAACTTTTCCTGCCAGCACACAGGAGAAGCCTGTTCTCCTCCAGTATTGCAGTGGCACACTTCCTTCTCAGTGTGATTGCCTCTGTATTCACTGGACAGTCCCCTTGCTTGAAAAGAT
>VZTA01021664.1:0-13292 GCA_013398855.1 Mohoua ochrocephala | reverse complement strand
AAGCTGACCCTCCAAGCGACCCAGAGCAAAAGACAAAGACAAAGACCAAGAGACAAAGACCCCGTGGCATTGTGGCTAGTTGCTTTTATGTGTCCTCAAACTCCTCTCCCAACTCAGCTTCGTGGGCCCATTTTTGGTGGGCATTTTTCTTCACTTCATTTGTGACATATGTTGAGGCACATATATTAGTCCCTCTCAGATGGGTAATTTAGTTAGCTCAATCTCAAAGCCCTGGCTGACCTGTCATGCTAACAGGAACCCAAGAAACTCAAGACAAGAACCGGAAACTCAGAGTTTGTACCAACTTTTTACGGTACGCACCTTCAGGTTTAGTGTTGCCAGTGATTCAGACCGAAAGCTTGCTAAAGTATGTACAGGCTCCCATGCAGCCTGTGTATCTTTTCCATAGAAACCAGCAGTATACAGAACCAGAGTGCTTCCACGTCATATCTCGGACACAGGTGACTCATGCTTCTGGATGTGGGGTCTGGGAAACCTGCATCCCCTTTAGATACAGCCAGTGCCATCAGCAGCATCTCTTGCCTGAACAAAGACTCGCACTGGGATGCACATATGGTGCACAGAATGACCACACATTGCTCTTCCCTTCTCTGGAAGAGCAAGACAAATCACTTCTGCGTTATTTGGGATTTTGGGGAGAAGGGCAGGTAACTTATTTCTGCAATACAAAACCTGTGAGATATCTTACTTCTACAGCAAAGATGAAAAACATGCAAACCAGAATTTTGCCAGAGATTACATATGTGATGCAATTACTTCGGAGAAAAGAAGAAATCTGGTGTGTTAGAATGCGTAATACATAATGCATGTTTCCAAGACGAATGTATTGTTCCAGTCCTAAGCCACGTCTGCACAAGAAAGGGGACTGTGCTAATTATACAGTTTTGCTCTGCCGACCAAGAGGTTCTCTTGGATTTAAAGAAAAACTGTTCCAAATGGTGTTTGTTTTCTTATAAAAAAAATTTAAAAATTGTTCTCTTCTATACAATTAAACGATAACTTCAATAGCCCGTTAAGTGAAATTCAGGAAGTGTTTAGGCTTCAAGGGAGTTTCAAACTACAAAACTCAATCTGTGCAAACCAGACCATGGAGAAATGCAGTGTTATTTCCTTATGACTTAGGGAAATGAGCACTTTAAAATTTTAAAAAAAGAAGCCCGTATGTTTAAGAAATATATGTTCAACAAAAAAAACCCCAAACCTCAACCAATCAAAGTGAAATTTTACAGTAAAGGAAGGCTATAAAGAATGGTAGTTCATTTGTGAGTTACTCGTCCAGGGAAAAATTAAAATACCTGGTGGAAGAAAGACTGATTTGGTGACCTCTTTTGAGAGAAAAGAGAAAAATCCTGTCATGTGAACAGGCTTCAAAGTGAAAAAAAGTGAAAAAAAAAATCTTCAATCTGTCAAGAACACCTTCACATCCTGGAAAGCCCCTGAGTTTGGCTCGGAGAAGATGGCAATTAAGATGTGAGTTAGGTGCGTAGTTTTGTCCATGGCGATCTTTTTTCTTGCTAGCAGTGACTGAAATACGCTAAAAGTTTTGCTTCTTTTAAAGACTGGGGGGTTATTGCTGCTGCAGCTGACCAAACCTGAACTTGTGTCCCATGGGACATGCAGCTGCACAGCAGTCAAGGTCCTACCAAGCACCAGGGCAGAAGTGTGCCCAAGGCAGAAGTGTGAAAACCACGTTACTCTGCTGCCCCGATAGGTAAACACTTGGTGCGTACGGTGAGAACCTGCTCGTGCTTAGCAGGAGCTAGGCAGGGTTAAAACTAAAGCTAAAGTATTTGTTCAATAACTCGACAAGGCAAACAAAATTTGGTCAGTCTGGGATGGACAGTGGTGGGAGAACTTTGAGCACAAAGCCACTCATGTTGAAGTAATCCTGTCCATGAGGCCGGCGTTGGCTAGGAAAACATACTAGAAATAACAGCTTTTGGTACTTTTGGTAGCAAATCTGGAGGAAATAAAAGAAAAGACAGATAGGAATATGCTGTTGGGAAGAGCTTGGAGGAAGACCAAACATGGAAGGATGGTAAAAATGTGAGTCTGAACTCAGAAAGAGTGGGGAATAAATTTTAAAACTATATACAGGGAAAAAAGAGTGAAAAATGGATCCTTAACCAGCAGGAGTGTGGATGCCAACAGATAGCAGTGATGCTGGCTTGCATGCCTCGGCTCAGCAGAATGCTGAAGGGTCGTCCCGCTCCACAGACATGCTGTCCAGCCTTGCAGAGGGGAATACAATTGTGTTTCCATACTAACAGGACTGGGACTGAGTAGTGGTCAGGTAGGTGATTCATTAGACTTAAGAGCTGTAATTGATAGCTTTATACTCAAGCATAATAGTCTGCATTATTATATAATTTTTATATTGCCAAGATAATTTATTCTTTTGCTTCTCTACCAATTTCCTAATGGTTTGCTCGTTAATCAACAAACATCCTAACCAGCTGGCCTCTGATTTAGCTGTGGGAGTGTGGTACTGTGTCTGCAAAGTGGTGTTGGAAAGCATGTTGTCTTTCAAGGGCTAAATGTGTATTACTCTGGAAGATCACAAGTGTCTCACAGGGCGATCATGATCTGATGAGGTCTGTCTTCTCTGTGGTACCCCCACTTGTCTTCCACAGTCATGGACAAGTATAACCTAACACATATAATCAAAGTAAGACTAAGCTTTCATCTTACCATTTTAAGAATTAGTGCTGCTCTTGAAATGAAGATGTCTTTTTGCCATGAGCGAACTGCAGCTGATGATGCATTTGGGAGTGAATGTTAGCTGTCACGTAAGGCAACACACAAACGAAACCCCAGTTGTTTCTTGTTCCTCAGGCAACATTTTGCAACATTTTATTCAAGATCAGATGCTTCTTTATTCTAGGGATGCTTGAATCAACTACTGTAATGATGATTACCCCACGGATTTCCATACTAGTGGCTAGAGTGAGAGACTCGGTGGAAGTGGCTCTTCTGATTTCATCTAGCTTTTTCTCATTTGTGTTAGTCAGGCGAGAACCTGTTCTGTTTTTACATGCTTTTTTACACTCCTCACTGTCTCAATTATGCTGCTTCTGTGTTAAAATTATTCCACAAATAAAAAATGTGTTATTATCTGTGCTAAATGCTTCAGTCAGGGTTTTTTTTTTCCTCTGCTTTTAAGGACATTTTTCTCTTTAACAAACAAGGATTAATTTCAGATAGTTTAAAAACATTTATAGTCTTTAAAAGACTTTAATATACTCTTAAAGAATTACAATTTGTAAGAGATTTATACAGAGAACAAAAGATGCTACAATGACAGGGAGGAGAGGATCATGAGAATTACTTGAACAAGAAGTGCAGCTGTATTTAATATAGGCTGACTGTCCATAATTTCCTGTCTACTAGATACCCTTTGGATTGTGGTATTAGGATCTCTAACTTGCTGCATGAAGAATCTTCTTTTAATATTACTTACCTTGAAATAAATAAGTAAATACTCATGTTGATTTGAATGCATGCTTTTGCCTTACTTTTAGGCACTTTATTGACTTGCATGCAGTTAGAAAAAAAGCACCACTGGCCAAAAAAAAAAAAAAAAACCTGCATCATTAACAGCAGCATTCTCAGGCAAGCACATGTAAACTCAGACTTATGTTCTGCTCTGGCCTCTGCTATTTGGAGTTTTTAGATACCTTGGTTTCTCACAGGCTATAACTCAGCCACACCTCATTGTGAAATTTTACAGCCAAACTTTGTGTCAGTCCTCTGATGAAAGTTCATGACATGCTGGCAGAAGTATCTCACTGGGAAAGGACTAATTTAAGGTAGTGATAGAGAAAGAAAAATTTATACTTTAAGTTTACATGTCTTTTATGTGGGATGGAGTGAAAAGATCTAAGCTGAGAGTCACAATCATTAAACAGCCAATAGCAAAATAAGCAGCTGGCATAAAAACTGAAGCATGAATATGTCTGTACATACATATATATTGATTCAAAGTGTCATGGTAGTTAATTAGACACTTTGCGACTTCATTCACTAACTATAGATCAGCTAATAAGCAGTGGCTGGTGGAGAATTCTAACTACTCGATCATATGCGCAGTAAAGAGACATGAAGGGTCGCATCACATTTGTTATCACAAGGCTCTGTAAAATTTAGGAAGGTATCCTTCAACAACGTCTCTGTTTTTCGCTCAGCTGTAGAGGTGATAAAAATCTGGACTCTTGTAGCAAGAACTGCTCTAAAGGAATGATATTATTACATTGCACTTGATCTCCTATAATTTTTTAAATTCTTAATGCAATTTTTGATAATAAAAGGAGATAATTGTTACATGACATGAGACCTCACAGAGATCTTTGCTTCTACCACAATAAATAGTCTACATATTTTCTTTGTATTTCTGTGTAATTCCTAAATCATATATGAAACCTTTTCATCACAGCAGAAGCAAATAACATCTTTGCCCTTTAACCCGAATGGTTGTCCGGAAGGCAGTAAACTCTGCCTTCAAGTACTGGATTTGTAACTCTTGCTTCATACTTTTTCTTAGCTAAAATACACATGCCATAAAATTCAGAGCTTGGTGTGTCTTCTTACAATCAATGAAATACTTCTACCTCTGCCTGACCTAGCTCTGATCTGCTATCAGCCTTAGGCAGCTTCTCTGTTTGTAGCGCTCTTAAATATGTAAAGAAATGTAACTGGTTTCTTTCAGTGAATCTGTATGTCTGAAAACACCTTCAACAAGCTCATTTTATCCTTGGATGGATTCATTTTAGGACAGTCTTGCTGCATAACAGTATCTGTACCAGAAAGCTTAAACTAACCTAAATGGGAGATGAGAGGCAGATGTTGGATAGTTGATTGGGATAGCAGCAGAGCTGCATCAATCATCACACCAAACCTGAGGCTAATTTGTAGGCTGAACAAGTTGTCTGTGCTGACTTAGCTTAGCTAAGATTAATATACTGCTTCATATCCCCAAGACAGATAATCTCACATTTCCTCTCATTTTTCATTTGTCTTCTTGATCCTTTGGAGCTTTGTTTTCTTTTTTTTTTTTTTTTTTTTTTTTTTTTTTTTCATTATTGGTAGAGCTGTTATAATCCACTCTTTTCCCACTTTTAATTCAAGGGAGGCTGACTTTCACCTCTGTCTGGGGGCTTCATGATGTCTTATACAGCTCTTGAGACCTCCTGCTGGGGAAGCAATCACCACAGCAAATCAGGAGGAGATTCAGACTCTGCTGCTCTTCAGGAAATAGTTGAAATGTACTGATCACCCCTTCCTCTCATCTTTCATTGTGTGCTCAGATCTAAAGAGTGCTTCATATTCCTATTTTGAAATCCCTGTACAGGACCAGTGCTGAAATCACCGAAGCTTATGTACTTCAGGCTAGTTAGCATTTTGTCCATAGCTATATGAAGGGAAAGAGAAATGTTTCAATGACTTTTGGCTGAATCATATTAGTTAGTTGGAAAGACTTGGATGATCCAGACTGGATTTAGGGTGAGGGGAGCTCGAGGTACTTGGGTTGGGAGATATGAAGTGCAGAAGAGCAGGAAGAGGGAGCTGCTCTGGGTTGTAAATGTCAGAAGTACCAAGACCCAGGTCTGCCAAGTTCAGACATGACACGTAAGCCTAAATCTGTCTTAATTCAGCAAAGTGCCTGGATTTGCTGTCACTGAATGAATATGAATTTACTGCTACAGAATGGATCCATGTCCAAATCTACTGTTCTATGACCAAGGCAGTAAGGGTAAGCAGGGACCTCAAATTCCCACATTCGCTCTGGTGACCATAATTATTCCATGGAGCACTGGCTGCTGAGACCATTGTCCTCATCCTTTGAAACAGCAAAGTGTCTTTATAAAGATGAAATTAATAAAGCCATTTATCCAGTAAGAATACTTAACATTACCTTTTACAGTAGTCAAACAGTACTATGTGACTTACAGTCAGCTCCCCGGAGTTCATGCTGATTTCAATGGGAGAACGATTGGTAAAGTAGGATTTGTTTTAAAGTACTAACTAGATAGCTGAAATCAGTTAAGCAACTTACATAGCATACACTTACTGTCTTCAGTCAATATCCTACAGGGCTGTTTGTCCCATCCTCTGACAGATGTTTGAATTTATCTTTCTCTGCAAACGTCTGATTTCTCTACTGATTTAAAGGGACTCTGGCTGACTAGATAAAACAAATTCATAACTTCTGGAAATTTTCAGCATGGTGCCCTTCATTCCAGTCCTAAAGAAAGCAGCAAGTCCTAAAGTGGCTTTTACAAAATACTGAACTTGCCACATCCTGGACCAGCTGTAATACAGTTGGTCCAGAGGGACTTGTTCTCCTCAGAGTTCTCACCTGGGTGTGATGACAGACCTATGTCAGCAGAAACATGCTGTGATGAAAAGAGGAGTTGTCAATGTCTTCATATCCCAACCACAATCAAAAGAATACATTTTGTTACATTTTCTTTTCCCTTCCTATTACTCACACAGTCCATTCCCATTGCACAGAAGCAGAGATGTTGAACTTCATTGCATAATACTGAATTCGAAGAAAAGAGCTGAAAAAGGAGTGGACCTATTCTCTCAAAATAAGCATTGCTTCTGCTAACAGAGCTGATGGAAAAAATTGCAGTGATATGCGGTCTCAGATGTTTGTTACCCAGCCCAAAGCTGCTGTGAGGCATCGTCGACTCTTGGCCTGGCAAGCCCTTCTCCAGCAGATGGCATTCATAGCTCGTTTCTCCTTGATAGTAAACCAAAATCACACTGATGGCTATGCCCAGTCAAAGCTGTCTTGTTTCTGATCAGTGTGCAAGGCTGCCTGTTTCATCTCTGCACTAAAAATTGTAATCCAAGCATCAGTTTCTTATAAAATAATAAAGGAAAATAAAAAGGCTAAAAAAAGCACTTGTTTTTTAAAATTTAGTTGTGGAATTTTTTTCCCTCAAAATAAAAGCCTTGGGCTGCTATCACTTTTATTTTCTTTGTACTATGATGATTGTCAAGTGTTTTTTTCTGGAAAATAAAAACAGATCATGAAACTGGTGTGTATTTGTGCATGTCTGCTACTATAAAATAAATCTATTTTTCCCCTTTTTTTCATCTTTCCATTAGCTAGGGATTCCCTGATGAATCTTACTTTATATAACACAGAAAGTCTTAGGAAAATTCATTGCCTTCAAAAAGATGGGGTATTAATCACAATTTAATTATAATAAAAATGATAGTCAGAGATTATGGTACATTTGCTCATTTTACCTTGATAGATAATGACAAAGTCCTTTCTGAGCTTCCGTCAAGGTCTGCTGTGTTGTATTTCTTTCAACAGGCTCCATGTTGACAGGATGGAACACGCAAATCAAGGTCTTGCAATAGGCAAAGTGAACATTACTACTTTTGTGGAACTTTATTTTCCTGTTTCAAAGAATTTGGAACTTGAAAACAAAGGACCAATCAGGGACAAACACTTGCAGCATATATGGAGCTGTGTATTAAATTAGCATTCCAAAATATTTTGTGCTATTTGTTCCCATTACCTTCTAATGAATATTAATTCAGCCTTCCAATTTTGTGAGGAAAGGAAACACTTATCATAAACATAATTCATGCACACACATAAGCAAAAGCTCACATTCCTGTCAGACTTAAATTAAAAACACCAGAAAGGATAATTTAAACAGAATACCTACTGTGCTAAGTGAATACAGAGTGAGGGAAGAGTTATCCTGATCTTTAATCCACCTAGAATTTGCTGCACCTATTTAGAGATAATAGTGTGCACTAAGTATAATGTTAATTACAATTGTTCTTATATATGGCCTCTCAAAGTGTTATAGTGCTTTTGAATACTGGACAAAAGATGCTTCCAGGTATCCCTGCACGGAGGAAAAGTGCAGCTGGGTAAAGTACAGTGGTACTGCAGAGCGTGGCACTTTGGTGAAAGTAACAGCTGATTAGGAAGCTCCTAACACAATATAGAGACTTGCCATTCTCCTACATTGCTTCAAATCTACCTCTCTTTAGTACTGGCTGGGAGCCTCTGGCAGCTACTGGTCATTTATGTGGTCTCTGTGAATTGAGTTGGCCTCATTTAAGTTTTTGATGCAGATGTCAGACTTGAGTAGAACAGCAAATCAACTAAAAATGATGGGCAGTTTTCTGTCAGAGGCCTCAAAGAAAGGAGAAGGCTGGGGGAGTTAGAAGCCAGACTGCCAGTCTTATGCTTGAAGGAGCTGGATGTGGATCCTTTGTGTATTGTAACTTCTTCAGCTGCCTGAGGACCGGTGATTTTATATTTCTTGGCTTCATTTCCTGACTTACAGCCTGCCCATATCAATGCTTCTTTGCTTGTAAAGGATTCACTCATGTTTTTTTTCTATTCCAAGCCACTGCAATACTCATTGTGAGTACCTTATCATGTTTAGATGAGAGTTCCTAGCTCAGAGAGAAATTATACCTGTGGTTATTATACTTAGAAAAGGAAGAGAAGATCTTTTTACACTATTAGTTTGGCAAACTCAAAACAGTTATCCACGTTCCTGAAATATGATATCAGGTTGTTTTACATCAATTTTTATTTTCCAATTCCCCTTAATAATGAATATGATTAAAGGGTAATGTAACATGTTTGGAGACTGGAGGGAAATTTTCGGTGATTTAATTCTGTCTCGGATGTCAGGAAAAACTTTCAGCTAAATAATTCACCATTCTTTTTTTATCTTTCTCTATTTTACAAAAATGCAGAAGTGCACTATGAGGTGTATCTGGATACAGTGAAATTGTGCACACAGTAGTTTTCTCTGTGCTGTGATCCATACTCATCTTTAAGGTCTACCCTAATACTAGCAGCCTCTGATAGACATTGTAAGAATCAGAGTCACTTAAGTGCTGAATATTTGGAGTTTTGCCATGAAGTTTGATACATGCATTAGCCAACCTTTGGTTATTTAATATGTTTTCTTTTCCTTTGGTGATAAAGCAGGTAACTACACACTAAAAAAGCCCAGCTCAGCTGGCAGGCTGAGAATGACTGTCATGACAAACTGGATGCAAACTAGACTATGAAAATCAAATTCAGATTTCCAAATGACTTAGGAAACCTGGGAGCAGGATCTCATTAGACCGTTCCTGTCACTATTTCTGAGTTGCCAAAGAAAATTTTTGCAGCTGATTTAGCATGTTCACTCTCTAGGATGGAAGTAAAGGCATTTAAGCTGGGTGAAAGACTTTCAGGAAGAAGTCAGAGAGATGATTCTCCCCACATGCCTTTGTTATGTTGCGCAAATTTGAAATTTCAAATTTCCTGCAACTGTTTTCAATTTCTTGTGTTTATGAAATGTATTTGATTCATATGATAATGAAAATGTTTAACTCTGGGAATTTTCCGGTTTTGTGATATTTGATATTCCAAAAAGGAGATTTGGGGAAGGCTGTAAAATGCTGTTTTGAGGTAATTACCCTCGAGGATGTGAAGGGGCAGCTGTGTTCCACAGTTCTGCTGTACCCTTTGGGGTGAATAACTGGCCTGCCTGCCTGTGATCTCTGCATACTCTCTCAGCTTTGCATCTACCTTTTCTGCTTTTCCTTGCAGTTTTGCTTTACAAAAGACTTTGTAAGACAGAGCCACCTTTGCAGTTGCTGCAGTAATTGTAAAGTTCTCGTTGGAATATTCTGATGATGATTCAAAGCTGGTACCATTTGGAGGGATTTCTTTTCCCTTCTCTGAACAGCTGTTTCAGCATGAGTAAGGTACAGAAAATACTTTTTGCTATGTCTGCTGTTGGTGCATTTCTCTCTATTGCTTTTCTGTTTTCAGCAGTTCATTTGCAGTCTGTGCTTCTGATTTTTTCCTGGATTCATGTTATCATTGAGTTCACTACAGTCTGTTCCTTATTTTCTCAGAGTCTGATGCTGAGTGGCATTTGTTGAAGGCTTCTCAAGAATGCTGTGCCTTATCTGCTTTATTGACAGGGTGAGGTTTGAGGCTTTTTGGTTGCACACATTTGTAAGCATTTTTCCCTCACTGCTTTTGACTGGTCCATTTCTTCCTTTGAAATTTCCACATGGAGTTTCACTTTTCCCAAATACGGTGCTTTCTTATCACAGCAGTGCTTGCTTCAATTTCTGTTTCCAATGTAGATCCATTTATCTCGTCTTCCAGTCACTCCTTGAATTCAGTGCTTGCTCATATGTGTATTCTGCTTAGTCTGATACTACTTGCCGGGTCTCAGCATGGGGATTTGTCCTGTCACAGCTTTTGCTTCCCAAGGTCTCTTGGCTTATCTGATCCTTGTTCTGAGTCTGCTGGTGTCCAGCTGTGCCTGCAGTGGTTTGAGTCATACTGGTTTTGAACATTCTTTGTTTTTCTCCAGTTCCACAAATGTATACATTTCCCTGCTATGATGGTGTCTTGGACCTGTTCTTCTACTATAAGGAAAAATCCCCATGTAATCTGTGTACTGTGAATTTTGAGTTGCTACTTGTCCTTGTTCTTAATTATGAATTTTTTCTTTAAATGTTTTTACTTCTTTTTAGCTGATCGGTGTTTTCCTGGTGTTTTGCTTTTGACAGATGACCAGATTGGGAAGACAGTTCACCTGTGGTTGATACAACCACATATATTGTTATCTGTTAAATTCAGTGATATTTTTTTTCTTTAATGAGAGAAAGTGTACTTTCAGCTCTACCTTTGGGTATAAACCACAAATTAACAGTTTTTTAAGTTCTTCAGTTAGTGATTCCTAGCCACTGTTAGCCACCTGTTATGCCTTTGGATAACATACTGAGTGTTAGCACAAGATGTACTTGTCCCAAGAAGTTTGAGTGGTCTGCCATCGCAATTCCGGAGGTGGTTCTTTTTGTATGCACTTTGGACACAAACCTGCACAGAATGGGTAAGGTTTAAGAGTCGTGTTTGAAATCTTGCGTTTGTCTTATAGATTCAGAGCTTTCCATTAGATGAGTGACTTTTTCCACAGGCTATCACAGTGAGAGCTCCTATGCTGTATGCTGCTCCTCTGTGTGCGACAGGGCTAACACATTGTTTCCACTCTTGCATCTGATCCAACTTGCATTTCAGGTCACTCGTGGTCCATCTCCCTCACAATTACTAGTTTTTTGGTTTTGCAAGCCCCCCTTCATAATTAGCAATTATCAGGGTACGCATTTCTTTTCAAGCAGCACAAATGTTTTCTGTGTCCTGAATTATTGGCACTGGCCCGAGCAAGGGGTGGTTGAAAAGCACTTGCTGCTTCTTGAAAAAATTGAGTGGTGCAGGGTGTGAGGCTAGTGGAGGCAGTGACACTCGTACCCACTGCCTTGCTGTCTCCAGCTCCAGCACCACAGTTGCAGGGATGTGCCCCGAGCAAGCGAGGCTGCCTGGTCTTCTGATGGTCTTGCCTGCTTGAATTGTGTACACCAGTGGGGCAGACTGAGAACTGAACTTCACATTTCACTATCTCTTTGCTAGACATTTTAATGAATGGTCCCATTTCTCCACTAATAATAATGACACGAATGTATTTGCCATTTACTTAATTTACTTCAGTACTCCTTCAGAGGACTGGAAAACTAGACTCAGACTTACAGCACACGTGTGTTACGGGATTTTTTTTTCTAGGGAAAGGCAATGTTGGGGAGATTCTTGAAGTAAAGTTAATGTTTTATTGCAGAGCTCTCATTGTCTGAAACAAGATTTGAAATGAAGTGTTTTGTGATGGTAAATGAAAATGTTTTGTGATGGTAACTCAAAAAAGCTTGTTGCAAACACAGTAATCTTGTAAATAGGTTGCGTAGGCATCTAGAGACATTTACAATGGCATGTTACATTTCTGTTCCTTTTTGTTTTGACCTTTTTGTAGTATCCTTTATAGCCTGATTCATAACATACAGAAAAAAAAATTAATAAATGTTAAATGTCCTTAGTTTTCCTGTCATGTAATCCTTACCCTTTTTCTAAACAAACAGTAAAAAACCAATTTTAACCAGGGATGTAAAAATACATTTCCCTCTATATCAATATAATTTTGCTGTGATCTATGGCATTATTTTAATTTGAATTTTCATCCACTCTCCTCTTTTTGAGAAATGTCTAGAAACTGATTAAATAATAGAAATAATACTAGGAATAGTAATTATATTCTCTAGGATAGATGAATTATCTAAGAATTGTGCATTAGCCATACAACTTATTGTATCTGAGGTTTAGAAAGGAAAATGGAGACTTATGATTATTAGTTAAATTATTTATGTGGTTATAAATAAATAAATCAATAAAATATCTACTCATTGGTGTAGTGCTGGATAAAAGAATTTCAGAAGTAAAATGGATCTAGCCATTTGGATGCTAATAACCAGCTTCAGCTTGCACAGCTGCGCTGAATGACTGCTTGTTTTACCATATCTGAGATTTGGGAACTCATCAAATAATTGAAAAATACACTGAACTTCTGTAATTTTTAATTGCTAGTTAACTGCTATTTACACAGCTTTTTCAATTGCTCCTGCATATGGGGACAAGGGCCCTGTACATGTCATAAGATATGTCTGTAAGCCACAGCTATTCCTGCAAATCCAAATCCACCTAATTGAAATTTTCTCTTCTGCAAAAGTACAAAATGTCCTGTGAGTATCTATATGGCAGATGTGCTACTCCAAATGACTATTCCTAAATGTCATCTTAAAACTTAATTGACAAATCTAAATAGAAGGAGTTGAAAAAGATATGGGATGCTGACCTACAAGCACGATTTTTTTTTTGCTGAGATTCATGATACAGACTGAAACCTTGAGAAGATGATGCTTATTCTGTAGTCTTCTCTGTGGATTTTTAGTGGCCATGGATGCTAACAGACATATTTTTAAAATTAAATTAAGCTTTTCTGTAAGTGGGCAGGCATTAAATGTGTACCAGTGTTGCTTTCCACCCTTGGTTTAAACACTAGTGAGCAAAAAATGCTTAGAAGAAAGGAAAAGCTGGGAAAAGAGTACCTCCTTAGAAATTCATGAACATGTGGGGATGCCAAAAGTGAATTTAAGGGCTCAAATTCCTCTCATGACAAAGCAAGACAATATCAAACTTGTTCTCTTTCTAATGTCTGATGTCACTCATTTGCTGCTGGTCTCTCCATTCCATTTCCTCTCCCTTCATTTTCTCTTATTTGTGTCTACATTTCTAGTTCAAACATTCGGAAATACACTTTTCTGAGAGCTTGCTGACATCTTACTTATTCTGTAGAAAGTAATTTCAAGAAAAGAAAAGAAAAAGAAAA
>VZTA01021610.1:24211-66606 GCA_013398855.1 Mohoua ochrocephala | reverse complement strand
TTAGTTGACATCTGGCTTTTATACTAAAATTAGCATAGTCTGTGGACATTCGTTAATTCCACTTTAGCCAACCAATAATTGGTGTATTCATCAGTCACCTATAAATTGTGTGCATAACCACACAGTTAACTCCCTGCTACCGTGATCTCTGTTAAATTATAGATTATTTTTATATAGATCATTATAGCATTAAATTATATTGTCTTTACTTAACTTTGAAGATGCATGTATTTAATTTAGAAAAGAATATTTTCAATGTCTCAGCAATTCCCTTCCTCTTTCTACTTGGTAGAAGCACATTCCCATTTAACAAACTGATGCATCATAGGGCTTAATAGTCTGTTATTTAATTATCAAAACCAGGACGTGGTCTATGTCAAAGGTAAAAGTGGGCTTCCTTATCTTTATTTTACTTAGTTTTTGCCTTTCAAATCTAAATAGCTTTCTTACTAATCTCAAAAAATTGCTAAACCTAGAGCAAAGGTATATGTTATACACCGTGTATCCGCTTCTGTTTTTCCTTTGTGAAATGACTACTTTTTCCTTCACAGTCTTTGTGGCATATTTGTGCCCTCATTTCTTCTCTCTTAGATCTTTTTGTAGTTGAGACATGCCTCAACTCAACATCCTACAGGCAGCATTTTAGATGTCCTAGTTGATTTTGTACTTCGTTCCCAAGATCTCCAGTGGTGTAGAGGGATCGTGGACAGATTATGGCTGGCCACCGTGGGTCACTGGTTTCCTTTCAGCCTGTCACCACCATGTTAACATTTGCTAACTCTTCATAAGCCTTTGTTAATACATGTTCATTCACTAATGTGTATTTTTCTCATTTGGCTTTTCTTTAGTACTCAGGATCTCATTCTTAATTTCCTCCTCTAATGATATATTTTTCCTGAAGTAGAAGATAGACAACATGTAATTTCCTCATAAAATCTGTTTTTATTTGTGTTTGATTATCACCTGTGTTAATTTTAATTTTCATTTGTGTATTCCAGGTAAAGGAAACTCCATATTTCCAGAAGAAAACTACACCTCCATTTGATGAGCATGGATCTAGGGTCTTTACATCTGATGGAGGAGGTACTGGTTTTATTCCTTTCCTGTAGCTTTCTGTTGTTTATTGATATATTGGGTGGGTTGTTGATGTATTGGTTAATTTTTCTTTACATCATTTTTAGCTGTTAAGTTTTGAGAACTGTGTTCTGGAATCAGGATAGCAGGCCAATAATTCCCTGTTTTACTTAGTTTGAGCTAATGTGTTGCTTCAGAGTTTGGTCCTGCTGTAGAAATGAAGGAAGAAAGCCTGCATGTCTCTGATAATGTGAGCTAATGCTGCTCAAGGACTGGTAGCGATACTGTATTAAAGGAAGTAACAAAATTTAAGCTTAGAAAAATGTAAATCCCACATATTGAACTATTTCCCTTTGATTACACATTAATTTATGGGAACTTTTAATGGTGTTAGATGTGTATTTCAGAAAGTAAATTTTGTCTTTCTGTGACGTGTTCATGACAATTGACCAATGAAGGTGATGGGACGAGAGAACTGCAAATACTGTAATGCCTGGCTTGCTCTGGAATGCACCTCCTTTTTACTCCAGAGAAGTCAGGAATCTGTAGGGTCTTAGTATGTGCCTTTTCAACTGAAAAAAAAGAAGCCTTGACACTGGTTTTTTGATAATTTATTAGGATAGCTGTTGTCCTACCTTTTTTTTTCCTTTTGTGTTAATGTTATACGCAAAGTTGATTTTGCTGGAGGTGTGTTTCTGTAGTTTGCCAAGTTTCAGTGTAATGTAACTCTTGTTCAAAATTGTATTTGTTTGTTTTTTCCACCCAGGGAAGAGCATGTCACTAAAGTGTCTTCTGCTTGTTTCTGCATTGCTGAGTCTAGTTTCTTCCTGTCACGGCCACTAAGTTACAGTTTTTTAAATTGTGTTTATTTTTGCGTTGGTGCATGTGTAATTTCAACATCTGGTATATTGTTGTATTAATCTCGTTTGACACTATGAAAATTGGTAATGTATTGGTGTTATGTGGGTATTAGTAATGTTGATATCGTGTCAGGATTTACCACTTACCTTCTTACAGTGTGTGTGCTTAGAGGTTGAATTCTGTCCTTTGCAATGTTTTGTTATGGATAATAATTTGGGACTAAAACGTTACGTCTCTTTCTCAAATGCTAACAATCTTGGGAGCTTAACCACTCAAAAAAAAACTTTATAGGTCTTCACATGCACTCCATCCCCAGCGTTAAAAGGCTTGAAAGTGGAAATTAATTGAAAGAGTTAGTGTTGGTTGCTTAGTTTTGTGGGTTTTTTTTGATAACTAAATCTTATCTGCAGGTCTTCCATCAGGTGCGAGTGATGTTGTCAAAAGCCCTTTTCAGATGCTCCGCCAGCAGATCAGTCTCACAGAAATAATGAATACCAGCCGTTCAGATGCCTCTCAGTTCTTGGAAGGTACAGAGGACACAGGGCTCCAGGAGCACACAGATGAGAACTGTCTTTACTGTGTCTGCATTCAGATTCTGGGTTATCAGCCTAACACCAAAGTGAGCTCTTCGTATAATCGTGCAGGTTAGTGTTCCTTCTGGAGAAGCGTGATAAAACTGAGTGAACATACTGGCTTTTGTTCATCTTTAAATAATACGGAAAGGTTTTTGTTTAGTTGACTATTGACCTTAAAATTGTTTCTCTAAATAAGCTAATTGTGCAACCAGTGGTATTGCTCTGGTCATTTCCAGCTTTCCACTTTTTAGTGTTAGTAGGAGTAGGTGCCTGCATGGTTTTTTAAATAGTTCTAAGAGCATGTCAAAATACAAAATTTGAAACCTTATTTAGTACTTAAAATGCGTGTTCTGAAAACTGACATTTTGCTGTTCAACTAATGAAAAGTCTGGCATCAAATCAAGTCTGTGCCATAAAATACAATGAAGGAAATCTGCAGAGTCTGTTAAAGTTGAGCTGCAGTTTCTGGGATTTAGTCATCTTCCTCATATTTTGAGATTCAGATGAGATTCAGAGTTATTTTTCCTAACCTTGTCTGCAGAGCTTGCAGTTGCATGCCTTTTGTCAATGCCTGTGATGAAACGATAATCCTGTAGGGGATGCTTAGTAGGAGTCCTCGCTGTTTTACAGCCGTGTTAGACATTTATTAGTAGCCATGTTGGCAAGGGGGCGATGCACAAATTTGAGGAATGGCTCCGAGAGCTGAGCTGGAGTTCAGTAGCGAGAAGGGATGGCAAATAAAATCCCAGCTGTAGTTACAGGTGCAGCAGAGCCTGGCTCTCGCCGGAGCCCTTTCTGCAAACGCCTGTGACAGTTGTGTGAACAAAAGGAAGTCTGCACATGCAAGAGCGCCTGTAGTGTGTTACATAAAACGGAGCACGGATATTTCAGTAACAGCACTATGTATGATGGCTTCTTAGGCTTCCTTCAGTGTCTGGAAGTACACATGTACTACTTAAAATACTCATGTATTTTAAGATTTAAAAGAAAAATCAGTTTTGGAAGAGTTTTAGTATGATTTGTCCAAAATCCACCATCTAATTCTGAGCTGATTTTATGCATAGTACTTAGTGCATCAGTATCTTGCATGTGTGCCATTGTTGAAAAATAACAAAAGCATGTGAATTGCAGAAAAGTGTGAATAACAAAGATGCAACATCTTGTTCGTGTCAGATTTTTCAGACATTCCATATACTGACTGGTGTGGGCAGACCATTCACAATCACTTAGATGTGCATTCCTCCAAATTTTCTGGAATTTCAGGCTGTAGTGATGCAGTATCCCATGGTTCAGCCAGCAGCACCAAGAGTACGGAGCTTGTATTAGGTAAGTTTGAAAGCCTTATGATTATTAGAGACTATCACTAATAAAGTATATTTTAGGCATTGTGAAAAAATTATATTTCACTTATGTACACTGCAATAAATTAATGCTCTTTACTAGACAAAAAACAAACAAATCTGAATTAAAAACATCATCCATCTCCAGGTGGGAGAACATAGTTCTGAATTCGTCTCCCTTTGCTGTACAGCATTTCTGCAGGTTATTCAATACCTGACATTACAAGTAAATTGATTGCCTTTTTTTTTTCTACTGATACTAGTTTAAAAAAGACTTCCAAGAATTACTGTAAAGAGAAAGGCTTTTTTTTCTTTTTATCCTTTTGTATTACATTTTGAATTACGATAGTTTCTTACGAAGTAGCCGGTTTTTAAGTTCTCCACTATCTCATAGAAGCTCATCCAATTTGCAACATGATTTAGGGGTGGCAATGCCACTGTAAATTTATCTTGCAAGTTTTTCTTTGAAATGGTAGAAATATTTTTGAAAAGGTAAACTGTTTAAATTCGTTAAAATAGTTGTGGCTTAAGTTTTAATTTCAACAGAAGCCTTTTTGATAGCTCAGAATACGTGTTAATATGTGTGTTCACGTGTGCGTGGAATGCGTAAACAGACTTACGCGGCATAAGATCAGCGCAGTCAAAGACAATTCTGTTTCAATCCACACTGATTTGTTTTTCCAGGAGTAAAGGCAATCCCAGATGACACACCAGTGTGCAGGATTCTTCTGCGGAAAGAGGTCCTACGTTTAGTTATCAATTTGAGCAGTTCAGTAGGAACTAAGGGCCATGAAACTGGACTTCTGACGTAAGTTCAATACATTACAGATGCTTTAGCAACATTTAGTCGTATGTATTCTCTTCAGGCCTCGGGACAGTGAGTAATCTGACTTCTCAAAAACTGTCAGGCACATGTGAGTGAATGTAACGTAGAAGCTCAACAAATAATCTTAAAATTTTTGCTCTGTTTAGTGTTTTACTCTTAACCAGACTTTAAAATCAGTAATTCAAGAGTAGTGATTACATACCTAGTATAGCATGTATCTTTAAAAAAGAAACTTAATATTTTATTATTTATTCTGAATAATAGAGAAGTACAATAACAAACTGAAAGTGACTTCTTGAGAAACACAGCTCTACTTTAAGCAGGAGTACAACTACTGAAATTAATTTATTAAAAAAAAAAAAGTTGAAATATAGGAATATAAATCCAGGGACTAAATGTTATAACCTGTAGCTTTCTGGGCCAGTGACGTTGGAAACTGGCAACAGCTGAAAGAATATGCAGAAATGCATGGTTTCGTTTCAAAAATAATTACAGGTTTAAGAGATTAGTTTAATCTTTTTTCATATTTTTATGACTGCTGTACATGTGGATGTCAATTATGTGATACACTGTTCTCTTTCTTAGTCTGTTATTTTAAGACTAGGCAATCCTAGTAATTCTGTACAACTTACAGGTTGTGTATTCTGTTTCATCTCATTAGTGTAGATTTCTTCCAGTTTTGTAGAAAGTAACGCTGTCTGTTTTGATTTTCTTGCTTTGTCAGTTCTAGGATTTGTAATGCCTATTACTGAAGAATTAATGATGACAATCTAATTGAAAAGTTTGGGGTTTTTTTAATACGATAGAAATCTGTTCAAGACTTACGAAATGTTGTTTATTCTGTTGTTCAGAATTAAGGAGAAGTATCCCCAAGCATTTGATGACATATGCCTTTACTCTGAGGTGTCCTACTTGCTAGCACATTGTACATTTCGACTTCCATCCCGAAGGTTCATTCAGGAGCTCTTTCAAGATGTTCAGTTCTTGCAGGTAAGTGGAGGGTGCACATGCGTGGAGTGTACCAAAATGGCTGGCTGGGTGCAGCTTCCATGTCCTGAGTAAAAGATGCTTTCAGATAGGTACCTCCTAAAGGAAACCCATTTTGTGATGTCTCCTGAGTAAAATCTCTAGCAATATTAATACTCCGTCCTTTCCTTTTAGATGCATGAGGAAGCAGAGGCTATTTTAGCAACCCCGACAAAACAGCCTGTAATCGATGCATCAGCCGAGTCCTGACCTCTGCTGAGGCAGTGCTCTGCGTACAGACTTTGAAATGCTCAGACAACCTCCCACTGACTGGATAAAAAGCTTGGAACATCATCTTCGAAACCTTCCGGAAACTACTGGTACCTGAAGACTGAACTGAAAACATTTTCTTCCTCAACCAATTACTGGCACAGTCATTTGAGCCCTTTGGGGATTTATTAGACATTACCATAGTTTTAATAATAGTAATTACCAGTATATGCAAGAGCCAAGCACTGAACACCTCCACAAGTTTTCATTTCATTTTCTACCATAAATTACGATGAAATAGGACAACTTGCAGAGACATTTTTAATTGACTTCCGATTCTGTTCCAGAGAAGCAGAATGATGCCTTGCTTTTTAAACCCTGGATACCAGGAATCAGAGAGATGGGGGTGCATTCCACTGCCAGCAATGGGGAGCCATGCTGTAGTTGTGGGCACCAGGGGATTAATGTTAGCCCTTCTCTGTTGATTTTTGTACTGTTTATAACACTACTTTGGGGATTTGTAACTTCAGACAGAAAGAGATTCCTCTGAATCTGAGGTTTCATTAAGTTATTTTAATATTGCTATAGTTGTAAGACATTTTATTAGCAGTCTCTTCGATTTCATTGCATTTACATACATGTATCTTATCTGCACCAGTTAAGGATTTTCACTACAATTTGATTTTTAAAAAACCAAGTCATTTAAAACTTAAAATGCTGAAATCGGATTGTTTTCCCTGAATACTATGCATGTGTTTGCAGTTTCTACACTCATGCTCATATAGTACAAATGTGGATCTTACTCAACTACAATCCTTTAAAAAGCATGATTTGTATCGGATAAGCAAATATTGTATAAACTGAACTTGAAGACATTTAATCATTGCAGGTTTTGTGGGGAGACTTAAGTTTGAGTGTTTTCCAAGTTCCATGGAAACAGCTTTTTATAAAAACAAAGGTTCATTTGAATTTTCAATGGATTAGTGATCAAGCATCAGATAGTACTAATAATTGTAGTGAAAAGCCTTAAGTAACAAATTTTGGAGCAGCCGTACTTATAATTTTGTACTGGTATTTAAGACTTGTTGCAAAAGTTAAATGATACAGTGACTGGTAATGATTGAAGTAGTTGCCTCTATCATGTTACTAGTGCCGTTTCTAAACTAGTAAGTTCAAGCTAAAAAAAAAAAAAAAAATAGGAATCCCTGTCACTTTTATCATGGATCTAAAGATTCAGAAGCCTTTATATAAAGGTAGTACAAATATATGCAAATGTGTATATACAGTAGCATGGCCACCTTTGTTAGAATGCCTGTAATAGAAGGGATTACCCTTTGATTTTGATATAGGTGAATAATTCAGCTGGACTGTACTAAGTAGAACGTATTTTTATCCATTCACTTCTACCATTTTTTATAATTGTCAGATTAATACTTAAGTGAAATTTATCCTGATGCTCATAACTCTGTTCTTCCTAGCTATGCTACTGGAGATTTCAATAAGTAGTCCTGTGAACAGTAACACACAATTCCTAGTGAAACGTAGAATTTATTTGTTCTTATCGGAAATTTCATCATGCCACATAAGCACTGCTTTGCAGCTATCACTTCACTGAATTCTTATGTGCACTGCATACCACCATCAGGTTCTGGTAAAGCAGACTGTAAGTTGCTGCTCATAGTCAAATTTAGTTCCTAAGATTATCTTTTCCTGAGTTCCCACTGAAAGTAGCAAAAAGAAACTGATAGAACTCTTCTATGGTCATTGACACAAGTAATACATTTGTGTGGCAAGACATGTTTGAAATGTCTAGGAAACACACCACACCAGTAACTATTGGACTTCTGGTCATAAGAAATAAATGCTTCTGTAAAACCAAAATGTCAATCACAGTAGACCAAATAGTGGTATAAACTCCAAAGGAAAATAATGTAGTTTTCCCACAAATGGGGATAGCGTATGTTATACAGTAGTTTCAAACACTACCTCAGTTAGGTTAGAGTAGAAGAGATTTGTTTTAATAACTAAATGGGGTTACATCAAACAACTCCATGTTATTTTTCTGCAGTTAAGGCAAAATAAACAAGTTTTATCACCTGTATTTAAAAAACCCACCTCTGTTCATTTGTTAAGTTTAACCCATAGCACTTAATGTAGAAAAGCATCATAGGAAGGCCTCTGATTATAAAAAGGTAAGCAAATATACTTTCGAAAGAATCTCCATTCTGAAATGCTCATGTGTTCTGAATTACTCGCTTGTGTGGGGATCCATGGCAACAGAAACTTGACATAAAAAATTACGGCTGCAAATTCAGTTACAAAGCGTGATTTTTCTTCTGAAAGTGTATGAGTGTCAGTAGATTTCAACAAGTATGCATCAAGGATGTAAAGTCTGTATTGTACATAACATACATTTCTAGAAAATTAATTTACACACTGACATTAAGCTCACATTGATGTTTCACTTTAATTGGCAAATGAAGGGGATACTGTTATTGAAGGAAATTTATATTGGCTTAGTTCTAAACTGTGAATTTCTAATTTTATAGTTCTCTCTTTTTTTTTAAATGTCCCTTTTAAAGTCCTTATTTTGGGGTTTTATTTGTATCATGATAAAACTTTGAAAGAAAGCTGTAGTAAATAAATGATTGTGCTTATATTAGCCCTAATAAAAAAATCTCTTCCACCTCTCCTAGGGAAGCTGACAGACCACCCACTTTTTATATTTCCAGTCTGAGTGATAGGTGATACTGCTCAATAAAGGGTAACGTGTGCAGGACTCACTCACACTGTGGGTAAACGCAGTTCGGTTGCTGTGGCAAAGAAAACTCCGCAAGGACTCAGCTTGCTCACACACAGCTCAGAGGCAGAGGCCGCTCCGGGAAGGAGAGGTTGCTGATGGAACCGGTCACAGTTAGCATCAGCTGTCTGATTCTCTTGGTCTGCTCGTACAGGCAGGGCCAAGGGGAGCCCTTTCCAAAGGGCAGAAAGTGACTGACAGGCGCCCAGGCACCTCCGCGAGGGCCTGGTCTTCTCCACAGAGGGAGGGAGGACAGGGCCGGGTGCTGAGTGTCCCCTTTTGGAGAAGCAGAACTTTTCACTTCTCTGAAATTAAGAAATGCAGAACGCTCCCAACTGTTGTGGACATCACTTGGAGCTGGAGATGGTCAGGCTTTGAAGTTCCCAACTTGTGTGTGGAGACCCTGGAATGTTGTGCTTGAAAACAGTTGCTTTTTCCTTATCTGACAGTTCTTACTTGACTGATGCCTGACAAACCTACCCTAAATGTGCTCACTTTGCGGGGTGGTGGTGGTTTTTCCACAAGTGGAGTTCTAAACAGTTCCATAGTTTTGGATGCAGTGGCTCAGCACACCAAGGTAAGCTGCCCTTATAAACATTTATAAGGCACCGGTGAGAATCGTGTTTGTCTTTTTCTCATTTTACTTTGCAACGTACATAGGTGGTCTCAAAAGAGAGTTGTGGTTTGCAGTGAGACTGAAAACAAAACCAAAGCACCCTTCCTAGGTGCCTGAAGAGTTAGGTAGCTGTTCAAGAAAGAGACAGTAACCAAAACCGAGTGTGGGACGGAAGAGTTGCTGCTTTGTAGTCTGTGCCCTGGACTCGGTGGTTGGCAGTTTGGGCTGCAGGAAGCTGGCGAAGCCTGTAAGCAGATGTGAGCTCAGGTGGAGCAGTTGCAGTGGAAGAATTCTCACCAGGCTCTGAGGTCCTGCTCACCTCCCCGCAGTCCCGCTGCTCTGAGCGTCACTGGAGCCACGTGAAAGCAGGCCCAGCAACTTTTTTTTAAGTCACACTTTTATTATTGTGTGCTTATGAAAGGTAAATGATGTGAGAGCAAAATCTTAGAACTGTAAAAGACTTTTGAGGACATGCTAGAAACCACGTTTGTGTTTTCCTGGAGGTCTCCGATCTCCTTGGGTTTTGTTTAACTCCCAGTGCTGGTTCCGTGGATAGTTTTGTTTTCAACAGATTTATAGTCATTAAAGAATGTGGATTTTCTTTGGATTATCTTTGTAGCGTAGACGGACAGCAATGCCACAGCATGCGGAAATTGCACATTTTGCTTGAGTTGCTTTTTAAAATACACTATTTTATTTGCAAAATGTAATTTTATGCCAAAAAATGTAACGTCATTTTGCCACTGAATAGGGTGTTTCAGCATGAGATGCTGTGTCTAAAGGGGGGAAAAAGGCTTCACACCTTGTAAATCTAATTGAAAAGTTGTTCCAGTACTGGGCTGTCAGCATCCCTAAAACTGCATTACAAGAGATTATCTAAATTAATCATTCTGATCTGAGGGAAGGGATCAAGAAAAATCTCAATACTTATTCTTCCTGTCCTGTGTGGTCTTTTTTTTGTTCAGTAATACGCTGCTACAAATTTGGAGGTTCTAGTGTTTGTAGGTCACTGAACAGACATTGAAATCTGATTTATATTGTATACCTGTAACATAGAAAGAAAAAGTATTTATATATTTTACGTAAGAATATTGCATTGAGCTGTGTATAATTTAAACAGAGGCTTGTCCCAAAATGGTATTGCCCACCTTGATTTTTCGTGTTTTCTTTTTTCTTTTTCTTTTTTTTTTTGTATACTGTGTACAGTTCATGTCAATGAGCATTAAAGGCCTCCTGAAGCGTAGTCTTATCAAAGGGATGCGTTGTTAATAAAATTTACTTAAACTTCTTATAGTTGTTCTGGTCTCATGTGTACCTCTCAGCATCAGAAGGGGGTTGGAAGTGATTTATATTTATAAGTTACTAGGTAACTAGAACAATCAGAAGCTTCCCAAACAAAAATTTTTGTCAAAAATATATTTTACATTAATGCTTTATAAGAGACAGAGACTCTTTAATAGTTCACACGCCATTTTTATTTTAGAAGTTTAGCATACTGAGAATGATTTTCTGTTATGTGATAGTTTAAGTATTAGCATTTCAACAACAGCTGTGAAAGTTGAATTATGAACAAAAGAAAAGGAGTACAGTTTTGGCCTCATTCAACCATTAATGCAAGACAGATGTTTTAATATACAAAAATGATACGCTTCCCCACATATGCCGAAATACTTCAGTTCTGGTGCCCAGACTGTGCCCTTAGACTGGCACAAAGGCATTATCCTTCCTGGAATCCTCCATTTGTGTCCTTTTATGCACAGGAGGTTTCACAAAGCACCACCCACTGGTGCCAGGAAACAGAAAGTTTGTAGGGAAAGAGGAGCCAGCTTCTCCCCTCACCCAGCAGTCCGGAACGTGGTCAAGTGTGTCACTGCGTCCAGATAACGGAATTTCATCAGAGCGGGATCTCCCTGGGAGCAACCAAGGGACTGAGGTGGGAACTCGGCAGGCCCATGTGCCTCACCCCACCATCGGGAGGGCACAACTGGCTGAACCCACACACACCCCTTTGTTCACTTCCTGGGTGGAATTGCTACAGCCAGGCCTCAGTGACAGCAGCTTTTTCAAAGCAGGAGTTGTGCCTGGTTGCAGCTGTCCCTTCTGGCACGGGGAACTGCAGCAATGTCAAAAGTTAACATGTTCTGTGCAATACTCTGATTTCTTTGACAGACATCTTTCTTTTCTGGCATCTGTATCTGAACTCCTTAGCTACGTAACTCTTGATTTAGGATACCTTTTCAACATTTTAGAATAAATACACCTTTTTCTGAAATGTACAGCTCAGAAGTTTTGTAGCAGTAGTGACAAAGCAGCCCCCTTACGTTTATTGGCCTTTTTCCAGCAGTAAAGCTTTTAAGCTACATGTGATGAAGCAAGTGGAGAAGAAAATTTGGAGAAGCAAATGTTCCAAGCTGTAAAGATACCGTGGTATCAAGCTTTCGCATGCATTGTAACTCACAGAGGTTAAGATAAAGGGAGGAAGGTTCCCTGGGATGTATCTGTCAAATAGCATCAGCCTTCGCCCTTACCCTCCCTGTTCTCTTGCCCTTCAGCAAAATGTACCCAGCTGTGTGTCCTTACTCTGCTGGCTGGAGGCTGAAAGGAGGGACCGTGCTGCAAACTCTTCTCTCCTCCTCAAGCCCGTGAGCCACCTGCACCGGTGCACAGCACGCGGAGGGACACGGCACAGTGTGGGCTGGACACCTCCAACCACATCTGCCCATCTCTCTCTGTGTCTTTGTACCTCCCCTTTTCCTGGCTGAAGACTTCTCCCTGTTTGCAGTCGGTGCTTGTCTCAGCCCACAGGCTGTGCAAGGTCCTACTGGTTTTCCTGCTGCAACACGGCTTGTGGACATTACAACAGAATCTGTAAGCAACAGTACAAAAACTAGATGTGGTTCAGTATCAGAACTCACCTCTGTCTCCAGCCGCTGGGTTTCTAGGAGTGTGATTAGCTAGTTAAACACAGGGAAGGCAAGTAACTCCATTTTAGCAAACTAGCTGCACATCAAATTGTCAGACACCCTTCATTTTTTCACCTTTGAGAACTGCTTATGCTGTGCTGTTAAGTTGAAACCATCTATTTGTGACAGATTCCAAACAGCACAAGGAGGCAAAACCAAAGGGTTCCCTGTGCCCTGAGGTAAATCTGATGAGACTTTCAGCTACAATTCCAACTGTACTGCTTCATTACAAATGTACGATTTTCTAAAATCAAACTGAAAGGCCAAATTCATTGCTGCCTACTGTAGGGATTTTGAGTGTTACAATGATTTTTTTTGGTTTTGTTTTTTTAACACACGCAAGAGTAGTGTTGGGAGACCTAGCTAGTATGGAGCCTGAATATGATGTTCTTCACAAATGGCTCCTGTGCTTCTGACCAGCCTGTCTGCTTGGCTGGTTTGTTGGGGCTTGCTACGGAAGTACAAGGGTCAATGCCAAAAGTTCAGTTCATGTGCACAAGCAGAGAGACCACGGTACCACCTCTGTCCTTCTGGAAAGGTAATTCCTTTCCATCTCACTCCCTCCATCTCGTCAATGTATAGTTAAGACAATTTTAAAGGGTCAATCTTTAGGCAGAGGAGGCAGAAGCTGTGAGGAGCCCCAGTTATGAGAAATGAAAGCAGGGTCTTCCCTATAAAAATCTGTCTTCTGTGCTCTTTCACCCATCATGTGTAGTTAGGACACAGGTGAAGTAAAAGCAGGATGATCACTGGATTTGCGTGCTCTGGGCAGCACTCTGGGAGAAGTCGAAATTCCTTCGAATCTTCTGGGAATGCGCCACACTGTGTGCAGGTAACACTTCCACGATGCTTCCCTACATGGTTTGAGAGAGAGAAAATACAACCCAGCCCCCAGCGTGACTGGGCTGGGTAACGCTCCACACCCAGCAGCACAGTAGCCACTGGCTGGGGTGGCCAAAGTACACAGGACACTGCAAGAGAAATACACCCCTTGAGCAGAACAACCTTCCCCCTTGTTTAATTTGCTCCTCTACTTTATGAATAAAGTTCTAATCTCTGCAAAATAAAGCGGTTCTCTGCATCAGTCTGTGACAGAGTGCTGTGATGTAACTGTCTGCATAATACAGGCCACAAACCAGCCTATAACTCTCACCTAATGCCCGTAACTTGTAATGGAACCACAGCACACGTAACTCCTGTGTAAGTCAGTACTCAGAACTAGTCCAGAAACAACAGCTTTGCCGTGCTAATGGAAGTCAGGCAGCTGGGCTTGTGAGAGCCCTAATCGAAAGCTGTGGTTTTAGAAATTCTCATTTACAGTGTGTAGCCAAACACTGGATGGACTCCCTGGAGGACAGAACATCAAAGCCTCCCACCCAGGGAGCGCACATCTGTTTGTGAGATGTATCTCAGACTCTTCCTTC
The DNA here is from genome assembly GCA_013398855.1 of Mohoua ochrocephala. NCBI lineage: Eukaryota > Metazoa > Chordata > Aves > Passeriformes > Acanthizidae > Mohoua > Mohoua ochrocephala. The sequence continues at coordinate 52,891 of VZTA01021610.1, read as the reverse complement.
TCTCAGCTGTTTCTCGGGTGGTTGAGGCTGCACCCTCACGAAAAATATCTAAATAGCATTGTGGCTGGTACAGCATCACTGCTGTCCTGCCTGCTTCCAGCGTCTCCGGTATTTGGCAGGGATCAGATTCAGCCTCAGGTGGAGAAGAATAAGCAAAATTCTCAAAACAAATATGAGTCTGAGGTGTAGGTGTGGGTGGAAAGTCTCTCGCTACATTTTCACTAGGGTAAATCCAGGAAGAATTGTGACCATCAATCTTCTCTTCACTTGGTGTTGAAGACAACGGGCTCCAGGTAGCAGGATGCAATTTCTGAGCTTCAGCATTATTGTCCATGGCTAGCACGTCAGGAATGCAGTCATTTATCTTCAGCACTTTCTCAGAATCAATCTGCAAGAGAATCAGTAAACAAAAAAATTACTCAATGAAAGAAGCTCAGAGTAGAGAAAAGGGAGTGATTACTTTGAGGAATTCTAATATTCCTACACTTTTTTTTCAGTTTGCGCTTTTCAAATAAATGAATTTGAAGGAAAACCTATGTAGAGGATGTTCAATGGAAGCTGTATTTTATGTGAAATGTATCAGACTATTTATTTAGAGATTTCTCTTTTAAGTAAACTCACGATGACTATATTTGAGGGAGGAACCATGTCCCTCTACTCTAAAGACTTCGCCAGGTTTTTGATGCGTGCTGGTTTTAGCGTGAGGCAGACACAAACGGAAGACAGCAGCAGGGGCTGTGAGGTGTACTTCACTCCTCGCTCTCGCGCTACTTCCAGTGAATGCCAGCAGCTCCCCATGTGCCAGGCAAAGGCTTGTGAGCCCCCTACATGCAGCACAGAAGCAGCAGCTCCCAGTTCAAAGGGGCTACAGAAGAGGCTGAAAGCCTTTTGCCAATCCTGTTCTCCCAGCCAGGCCTGGCAGTGCCTGGCAGAACCCCCTGCATCCTCCCAGGGCCAGCAGGTGCACAGCCCTGCACTGTCCTCCCGTGGGAATCGGGGCAGGAGCAGTGGGCACACAGCTCATGGGCTGCAAGGAACTCCAGTATCCTCTGGGCTGCTGAGTTCAGACAGCGCAGGAGTTTGAACAGTAACAGTGGAGGAATCACCTGCTGATCAAAAGATTTAATTTATTCTCCAGTTGTGCATTTGCTTTTTGCAGTAACAGGCGGCAATATAAGCTGGTCACTGAAGAGTCACATGAATGTCAAAAGGAGAGTTTTTCACTAAATGGTAATACTGAACTGTGTTAATTTTTGTATAATGATTAAATGTAGTCAGCACAAAAACTGACAAGAAGTTAGTTTTTAAATGCAGTCGACACAAGAATAGTATTTTTTTGAAACTCTACTAAGCAAAGAATGGACAAATTAAAAACTAGATTTTCAGTGATCTTACCTTATACTCTTTGAATGACAGCACTTTGCTCTTGTTAGGACTAGGTATTACAGGACAGCAGCACTCCTTCACCCTGGAAATAAGAGAGCAAAACAAATGACCTTTTTTTTGTCTTACCAAAGCACACTCTACCGGCAGAAGCCACCCACAGGCGTTTACAGGCACAGCAGCAGATGACCGGTGTCTCAGAAATGCCACACGCCGAGTACTTAAAACATCCACGCAGTCAGCCAGCCAAAAGGAGAGATGAATGAGGCCTTACAACAGGCTGGAAGCAACAAGCTGCAGCAGTGGTTTGTGAATTAGATTAGTTATATTCTCTGCCTACAACAGAAACATGCATTACAACTTACCACTTCATCTTCCAGTGGCATATAGCTGCTACTAGGGTTGGAACGATCACTAGCAGGAATACAAAGTACAGCATGTTTGCTGTGAAAGAAAAATACTTCAAAATTTTGTTTTTAACTTCTCACATGTTAAAGTCAATAGAGCTTGAGTTTCTGGGGCAAAAATAACTTCAAGTCTGCATGGGATGCCTGCCACTATAACTCAGCAGTAAAACTGTGTGGTCCGTGGTAGCAAGGTAGTTTGGCTGGAAGTTCTGGGATATATCTGTAAGCCTTTGGACCTTGATTCCCATTACCAGAATTAAATGATTACTAGATTGGTTTTTATTTGCCCTCATATTGGCACCTTAGCTGTAAGAGTAATGTGCAAAAGTTAAGGCAATGATAACCTTACTTAAGCATTGTTTTAGGTTTTCCCTCAGACCCGCAGAGAAGACAGATTTTTACTGTGTGACATGAACAACATCTGTACTTCCATTTTGGATGGACTATAGCCAGAGAAACACTACACAGGTGCTCAAGTCTCCTAGGATTTATGCTTATACAAGGATCTCAGTATTTCCTTCTGGCTGGAAGACAGCCTTGGGCTATCCTGTTCACAAACAGCTGAGGCTGTAGGTGGGCTGAGGGGAGCACTAGTTAGTGCCTGCTCTCCCTCTGCCCCGTCCAGTGCCCTCCTGCCCTGTGCCAGAGAGTTTGCGAGTCCCCACCACATACACCACAGCAGGGAATGGACACAGGTTACATTCTCCTTGTATCTCTTTTGGATTAATTAAGCCCTTGTTTTTATTCTCTGCTTGGCTGTACAAACATCTGTCTGGCTGATGGGAGCTAGAACTTGTGTGTTAGAGGCAGAACTGTGCCTGTGAGGGTGCCATGATGGTCAGACACTGCTCTAGTAGTTAGCCTAAAACATGGAGTCTCCTTGCATGAGCCAATGCTTCCCCCTTTCCTATCCCCCCCCACTTCACCTCCAACCCCAACAAGCTTTTCAAAACCAGGCATCTCCAATTTGGATCCTAAGTTTCACAACCATGCTGACTGGTATTTTCAAGAGAACAAAGTTATGGGCAAGTGATTTCCTCTTCTGCTTTGGCGATTAAATGTGCCCAGTTAGCAAACGACTGTGTCCATGCCAGCAACCCTTCTGTATTGGCTTATGAAGGAGTGAACTTGGCAGTGGTTTTAAAGACTGATGCGAGTAAGAATCAACATTAGAAGCTCAAGAGTCCATACAGGTACTACCCGTTTGCACACAAGTCTGTAGGTTTTCCTGTATTAGAAAACCAGTTAAATCCAAATACAATTCTTCAATGAGTTCTAACAAACAAGACTCACTAGGCATGCAAATGTGCATATATTGAGCTATTTCCCAGAAAGATATAAGACTTAAATAAGGATGTAAATCAGGCTTATTCTAAAATTTAGAGAAAACCCTTTCTACTTAAAAGTATCAAAATGCCATGTTGGTATGCTCATAACATTTCTCAGTTGGACTCTTCCTTAAGTGCATGTTGCATTGAATTCAATGTTTTCCCTTAAGAAAGGAAGATTATTATAACATTTAAAATCATCCCACCCTTCTCTAGAGGACATCATTCGCAGCCAGTACTCACAGTTGTATGGAGTATCTATGTATCTGAAGTTAACTATGGGAGTCTCTCCTCCACCTGTAAACGCTTTAACCACTATTTTGTATTTTGTGTTTGGCATCAGGTGTTGCACGGTGTATCTCTTTTCTTCTGGGTTTTCAATTGTGTATTTACATAGCTCTGAATCATCTAGAACAAAACAGATAAGAGAGAATCACAGGATCACAGAAGCACTAGAAGGGACCCTAAAGATCACCTAGTTCCATCTCCCCGGCCGTGGACAGGGACCTTCTACTAGACCAGGTTACTCAGCCCCATACAGCCTGGCCTTGAACACTTCCATGCCTGGGGGATCCACAGCATCTATGGGCAACCTGTTCCAGTGCCTCACTACCCTCACAGTAAATCTTCTCCTAATATCTAATCTAAACCTACATTCTTTCAGTTTAAAACCACTTGTCCTATCAGTACATGCCCTGCTAAAAAGTCTCTCTCCATCTTTTTTATAAGCCCCCTGTTAGGTACTGAAAGGTTGCAATAAGTTGTCCCCAAAATATTACAAAACCACTTAACTGAAATAACAAAACATCTGCAATCCGCCTTCTTTGTAATTTGCACACTTTCTTCCGGGAAGGATGATGCATCCTGACTCACTGCCACTGGGCTGAACTCACATCACTTCTAACTGGACTGTCCACAGCACTGCCCTCCCCTGGCAGACACCTAACAACTTGCTGTCAAAGGCTGAAGCTTGTTTGTTTTAATTTCTTTTTCCTCGAGCATTTTACCAGAAAGATTTGAGTTTTGCCATTTCTTTTTTTTTTACCAGAATCCGGTAGCCCTTCAGCTTATGTCAATTTCTTTGAAGATAATCAAAAGCAAGAAATCTCTGCCTGAAAAAAAAAGCTCTTTTGCCTCTCTGTTGTGCAACTCCCAAACCCCAGGGAGAAATGGGTTAGCTTATTTCTGCTGTTCTCAGTCACACCCCTAGTCTGCTGGCAGAAGCAATGAAACAGAAAGTCTTTGATTTAAACTTTCTGAAGTCTAACTGGCATTATTTACAGAATTATGGTACTTATATGGTTAGTTTAGTTCTGTCAAGAACTTTTACATAAGCCTCCCTCAGTTCGAACTATGTTTTTCATCCTGGAACTAGTCCAATCGGCAGAAGAACACGGGACATGACCCAAGCAGAAGAAGAGGCAAGGAAAAAAAAATAAAATATATTCTTTTAACATGCTGGAAACATCTGAAAATTGTAACAGAGCAAAGTCATCTGGAGCAGTTTTGCATGTGAAACAGAAAGGTCTGATATAAATGTGTGGCTTTGTGTCATCTGGAGCAGTTTTGCATGTGAAACAGAAAGGTCTGATATAAATGTGTGGCTTTGTGCCACTTCACAGCTCAGTTCTGCCGAAAGAACTCCACTGTAGAGCACACACACAAATACTTTCACTAGAAAAGAATCTACATGGGGAATTTATACAGTGCTCCAACTTTGAAGGAAATAAATTGTATCCCATCTGTTTCCAAAACACCCCAAATCCTAGTAAGACTAGCATGCTTCTTATGACTTTTATCCAAGTAGACCACAAACAGATGTTTTTCAACATTCATCCAAAACTCACACCACAAGAGGAAGAACTCCTCCTATAGTACCAAAGGAGTCATTTCTGGAGCTAAAAGGGAGTAATGGACAACAGGATGGGGGCTGTAAATCTCCATAAAGCCAGGAATCACTTCTGCTTACCAGCACCTCAAGCAGAGAGAGGAACCAAAACCAAAAGGTGTTGAAATCTACAGATGGCCAAATGAGCCAGCCTGACTGCCTCATGTGAACCTTCTAAGATGCTGCAATACCAACAAGCCTTTCACCTGTATCAGTGACACAACTTTCTGGAGTAGAGAGCTCAGTTACCTGAATGAATGTGCTTTTTTGATCCTTTCAAATTGCAGTTCCCTTGTATAGGCGACACATAAACATGGTAGCCTCTTATAAAACCAGGCTCTGACTCATTTGTGAGATAAGAATCCCAAGACAGCGTTACTGAATTGTAAGTCAGGTCAATTTTTCTCACAACAGGGTCAAGCCGAGGAGCTGGAAGAAAGGAAATTCAAGTTAAACTTGCAATTATTCTTCAAGTGTTTTCTCTTGACATTTGAAAAATCCACACTCCCATGTGGTGCTTATGTTCCTATTTTTCTTGTATTTAAAAGCTGAACAGAGCCAAAGTTCTCTACAAAAACTGTCAGCTTCACAGAGGCTTCATGCATTCACACAATGCACAAAGCAATGACTGATAATCACAGCTTTGTTTAGCTCTCCTAATAAACGTGGACTCTACCCGGTCGCTGCAATAGCCAAACATCCTCCATGTAGGGCCTGTAGGTTGATATAGAACTTTTACATGCTTCACTGAAGATACAGAAAGAACACAGAAAACACAAGTTTATCTAGTTGGAGGAGGAGGAGGCAATTATTCTATTTGTGACAGATCAATTTAGCAAATGCACAAACCCTAAATATGCTGCCAACTTACGTAGCTCCCTGAGATAACCAATCTTCTTTTCCAGTAAGGAGGCCTTATTAGCAACAGATCCATAGATGCGGAATTTGTACCTCACCCCCGGAACAAAAGCAGCTAGAAAAAGGTTGAACAAAACCAGGTTATGGTTTGTCTTTCGGTGTTACTTTTATTTAATTACTTCCTACAGAGGTCAATAACCTATTAGACACCTTCCATGAGTGCTATTGTGCTAGTAAAGCAGCTGAAGGAGACAGAGGGCAAGCCAATTCTTGGTGTGCATTACATGAATGAAACACATTTATTCTGTCTGAATTAGGGGAGGGGTTTAAATAGTTTTTGTTGCCATAGAGTATTCAAGGTGACTGCACAACAGACTCCAAATGCACCAAAAAGAGAATTTCATTTACGTTTCTGGCACAGGCAAAGGCTGTGTTTTGGACTGTTTGATGCAGACACATATCCATGCATTCCACGTTATCTTCACTGACATCCACTCCCATTCACATCAAGCAAGTGCAAACCACTGAAGAATTTGACAATACTCTTCCCATGTGTTACACAGTCCCCTTCATTACGTGCAGGTTTTGGTATGCTTGTATGAATTGAGGTCCAGTTCCTTTATTGCAAATTTATGTGTGCTCGGTCAAATTTTGTTCAAACGAGTTTCATTCCAAAGTGAGCTCTCAGTTTGAGAGACTCTAGGAAGGCTAAATTCTTGCAGCTGTGGAAGCAAATCAGAGCAACTTTCACACAGCCAGAAAGGATTTAGGTCTACTGGCCACCACTGGGATAAAAAACATGTGACTGATCCTAAGCAAGGACTGGTGCTGAGATACATCATTTGTGGCACACTGACAGCACCAAACCTCTCACTACACCGTGGGTTTAAATTGCCTGAGTCTAAAGTTCTGATCCATGTTACAGACAGGATAGAGCTCCCTTTTGCATCTCTCCTGCTAAAATATTCTAACTCCTTCATTAACCTCACCATCCTCCTTCCAGATGCTGCTATAAGCCACTCAGAAGAGGTTTTGTCTAAAATACTGTGTTGACTTTTCTAATACAGTATGCTGCCTTCCAAGGCTTAATGGTGCTTGTACATTTGTGGTGTCTGATTAATTTGGTAGGAACAACATGATGCCACATGCCTTTAAAGAACTACACCTGCACAGCACAGAATTCAAATTCCACATGATTTGTTTCCTAAATTCAATTATTGCCCACAGCTTGAAGGACTGCTGCACAGTCAGAAAGAACAGTTGTTTGGCTTTCACCTGAGCTGATCACAGCACTGGAAGTGTTGGGTCCAAATCTCCTCCACTGCAAATCACAAGGCTGCAACCTGGGAAAGTTACACCAATCAATAATGTAACTGTCATATACACTTCTGGGCTCCCAGGAGATTAAAATGCCATCGTCTGTACCATTAACCTGTCCTTCCTTAAGCTCTTCGGTGCCTAGGAATGAACAGAACAGAATCCCTTATTATCGTCCTGCATGAGACTTCAGACTCATACATGAGTACCAATGCAGTTCCCACACCAACCAGTTGAAAACAGTAATAGAAGAGTTGCATTCCTTCACTTAATGACATATGGGGTCTTTCACGTGCTAAAAGCTGACAGCTCAGAAACCATCCAGCAACCGTTAACTACACACTCACAAAAAAAATCAGCTGCAGAAGCCTAGAGTCAGAGAGTCACAAGAAGCTAACCACACTGGCACTGGCTACACATCAAGGCACCTACTGCACATCTGAGGCCCTAGTTTTAGGCTAAATGTATTTTGCTCTGTGGGCACACTCTGTGCACTTAATAAACATACGGCTCCCACCCTGCAGGAGAAAATACAGTCGTAATTTTCAGACAGCAGTGACGTAAGTTAACAGGCAAGGTTCATTTGCTGCCCAAGATGATAAATTATGACTTCACTTAAAATAGGTAGAAACAAAACTCTAATAATGTAATTATAACTGAAAATACTCCTACTGTTATCTGGAGTTCCAGAGATGATCACTACTGAAGGAAGTGAAAAATTAACATTGTTCTTTGCCATGATACTGATTCTGTAGGAATGGCTATCAATGAAAATCCTTGTGCTATTGTAGACTGAGGAAAAGGAGATGCTTTCAGGCTTAGAGCCATCTTCTAGTTTTTCCCAGGTTACTTCATAGGAAATAATTTTTCCATTTGCTTGAAAACTTGGTGTTTTCTGAGGAAAAAAAGTTAGGGAGGAAGAGAACAATAACTTAGTAAATTTTGCTGAAAAAATATGAGGGGATCATTTAGAACTTTAAATAACTAACAGGATGTATTATTTCTGTAATATAAACACTTGTTTCCATACATTCATACACATACTGGTTGAAATGGAAATGCAGAAATCTTGGTAACGGGATCGGTCTTGTTCTAATACTTAGGGAAACAGAATTTTATGTCTGATATTTCAGGACACCACACCATCATAGCTACATGTGTTCTGAGATATTTTATATACAATCTGGTTTAGATTTGTAAAAGACATTTTCATACTGAACTGCCATCAATTGCACACAAATCATGCGTGCAATTTCCAACTCCTTTATGAAGGGCTTTGTTTCTATTTCTGCAAGATGTCTCACCTTCCAGAACAAGGTCACATTTTGTCCCCCCAGAACTGGTGTAATTTCTCTCCATATGTCCAGTTTCCCTGATGGAGCTGCAATAAATATGGCAGAACAAGAAAATGAGAATGCTCTGGGTGCAGAAAGCATAGGCAGTTTAACTACTTTGTCCCATTTGAAGAAATTCCACTCCCAATGCCTCCTTTTTCCCACCACTCTCAGGTCTTGCCCAAACATTATCCTTTAACATCTTTTCCCCTTCATTCCTTTTTTCTGAATTAAAGTCTAGGTAATTTCCCTAGAAAATCTTTGCTTGCAGTCACCAGACCCTTGTTCCCACCTCTGCACCATTCCTCCAGGCCTCACAGGGCATTGTAACTCGGTCTGTCCATTTTCCCAGTCAACTGGATTTCCCACTGCCTGCACTGGATGAAATGTCCGAGGCTAGCAAGTAGGCTGAGAACTATTTAAGAAGTCATCTTCTTGAAGTTTGCTCAACGGGTTTCTTTTATGCACGCAACAGGCCTCTGCTTTAGCTACACAGCGGAAGAGTAACAACAAACAGCAAAGAGAGGTGGCAAGCAAGGAACATCCCTCAAACTTTGCTTCTCCACAGTTTGGACATACTTCCTTCCTTGGTTCTGACGGTCAGCGGTTTGCTCCACTCACTCCACCTCCAGAAGTGCTTGGCCGCCGCGCAGCGCACCTTGGCCGTGTACTCAGTGTACGGCTGCAGCCCGCGCACCGTGATGCGCTTGTGGCGCGAGTCCACGTCGGAGCTGTTGTGCTGCAAAACACAACAACACAACAGGCACAGCTCGGAACAGCGTCCTCAACGAGATGTTCTCTGAGAAAACAGTTCTCCCTCTAGACCCTGCAAGAGCCAAATAAGCTTCACTTGGGAAAGACAGTCATGGAACAACAATCAAAGAAAGAAACAGCAAATAATGCACAAGATCAAAACAGTGGGAGATCCAAAAAGAGGTCTTGAAGTCACCTCTGTGTAACTGTCAGAGTCACTCAGAACCCTCCACATGAGTACTTTTCACATCCAGGAGGGAACTTACTGAGATCTTGCCTTCATAGAGTCTGGGGCTATTACCTCATGTAAAAGAAAGATGTTGTTCCAGATCCATGCAGAGCAATCTACAGCTACATTTTCTTTCCATTTTTTTTCCCCAGCCTTTACCCCACTCTCTCCTAAGAGACAGAGTGAGTTCTGGTAAGAGTCAAAAAGCCAGCATGCTTTTAAGCCTCTCCTCAAAACTGCCTCTTGCAATGGCCAACAGCGGTGGTCACTTGATCTGACAGCTCTTAAGCTACACTCAAGACAGAAAGCTCGATTGTGATCTTCACTGTGCCTTTTTAACGTGCTAGAGGCAAGGTGCCTTCTAAGAAAAGAGCTACAGAGGAGTGACAGCACACGGGCAAAGAGTCCGTCAACCTCACCTTTTGTGGAAGAGGTGGAACAAGTTAAGGAATCTACTCAAATAATCTTCAAGGAGGTCGAAGAGGAAGGGAAGAAAAACTATTCTGGGATTCCATCACTAGAAATCTGACTCACTACCATCAACTACAGTCAACAGCACACAGAAAGATCTTGGACTAATACCAAAAAAATCTTCAGCACTGCTCTGTTGTGTGAGAAATGACATGATCAATACAACCAAATAAAGATTACCAGTAGCTAATACATATGCAATATGTATTATACAACTCTACAGTTATTAGGCCCTTCAGTGTTTTCACTAACTTCAACAAATCTCAGAACCCATCCAGCGGAGCACTGAGCCACAAAGTCAGACCAGTCACACCATGTACTTCTGCCAGAGTACAAGCAGTGTTTGGAGTGTGAATTAGAGCCAACAGTGGCTGCCCACATGGACAACAAAATCAGTGTAGAGCTTGGGAGCAAACAAATCCAGAAAACAGACACATCAATATGCTCACAAGATTTACAGTGTATCTGTATTGCTGGGGAGTATTTCTTAATCTCACATCAGAAAGATCCTCACTATGTTTTTGTTTAAGAAATTCAGGTTTCATACCAGTTCTACTTCACCACCAGGTTGGAGCACTTCAGTCTGCCAAAAGAGTTCAATTCCATATTTTTCATAATTCCAATATAATGTAATTTCTGTATTTGTGCTATCTTCCCAAACCTGTAAAGGTGCAGTGGGATACACTGCCAATAGAAAATCTGAGTTAGCTCTTGTAAGACATAAAATATATGCAAAAGTGTGTTAAGATATTTTAGCTGAGTAGTAAAAGCAAATAAAAAACACACATTTTTCTCCTAATCTAGAAGAAACACATATAAAACTTCGTTTCAGAATGTAAATGTAAGTAAATGTTACACACGGTTTAAAAAAAACCCCTTGTGCTGACTTAGAAATATTTTAAAACATCATGGACAAAAGGAAGAGAGACATTTATTGGAAACTAGTAAAATTCTCTAATTCAGGGCCTGGCAGAAGCTCCTGATGTAACATGGTAACATTTGACACATTTCTACACCCCAGAACTGGGCCTCTTGGACAAAAATTTTATTCGCAACTCTTAACACTGATTCCTGTCAGTATCTACCCTCCAGTAAACAGTGCCAATGCTACCTCTTCCAAAAGATGTCTGAGATCCTTTATTGCTGTGTAAGAGTATTCAGCAAGTGAACTAAATCTCATAGTCTCCCATATTACCTGTATAATAGTGAGGAAAGCAATACAATGTGGGGACATGACAATGCAAGAGAGGGGTATGCTTGCACCCTTGGCCATTTATCCTAGAACTTCATGAATTACAATATTGAATTACACTACTCCATGAAACACAATTTGAGGAGTTTCATACTCAAAAGAGTTTGTATTTGATATAAAAGGTCCAAACTCCCACATGCAGAATTGGAAACAATGGATTTACATCTTCCTTTACTTACTGTCATCCTTTAAGTTAGGAAAATTCTAATGTAAATATTTGCGGGATCAGAGAAAATATGAAGGATTTTACAGGAATCACTATTTAGAAGCTTAACTCATCACACATATTATACACCATTTCTTTAACTTGCAACTATCACTAAGACTGGAAAAAGAATATTGTAGTAAAATTTTAATGTACTTATCACATTGAATGTAAACTATTCTAGCCTAACTTCCCACGAAAACCGAGTTTATGACACTGTGTTGTCTCCCTACAACCTGTCCGTTTACTCCTCCACTTTCTTGACCTGTTTCTTCCACTTCCAAACAATTAAGAGAACCAAACTTTAGAATTTTCATGCCTCTCTGAGACTAATCTAACACAGAGAGACATTTAACATAAGTTCCTTCAAATAAAATGCGTGGCTAGCAAAATTGTCAACAATGCCTCTGAGGAAGGAAGCAGTGCCAGGATGCAGCAGTTACACCAACAGCCTCCTCGGCCATTTTCCTGTCAGCTTCGTTAAACAGGTAAGGCAGCCACAGGACCCGGGGAACACTGAAGTGGCACCAGAGGACACAAGGAGAACTGGAAATACTGCTGGAGACTGAAGAAATACCCAGTTGTTTTGAGGCAGGAGTAGGAAGGAACTTATGGGACGCAGGGCACATTGAGAAAAAGGACACAACTACTAGGGAACAAGGAACCACAGCCATCAGATACTCCTCAGAGATTAACCTGGCTTCTGTCACCGATGAACTACTCTTCCTCCCTTACAGCAGCACAGTGGATGTTACTGTCCCATATTAGGACCAAGAGCAGGTCAGCACCATCACTTCTTTCCCAGCAATAGCTCTTACACGTGTATTACATCACATATCATACCAATTTCCAAGTAACCTACACAGATATTTTGCTTAAACTCCCCATTTCATATCCTTGCATCATATTGCTTTCTCTTCCATAAACCAGTTTCAGCAAAGCAACAGATTTTAAAACATTAAGGGGTCATTCCAATAACCAAATCTGACATTTGGAGTAAAGCTGTTTTCTACTGTTAATGCAACTTTCCAAAGCTGAAATTGAAGACAGAGCAGGTAACTATAGCACAGGGACAGATACGTAATTAAACTGTGAAGATAAAAATCAACTACGTCCATACTTCAAACCGGGACACGAAGTATCAAGCTCAGAAGGTGCAACAAAAAGCCCTAAACAAAGACATAGAAAAAACCCTTACTTCTGTGTTTTACATCAAAAACATCTGTGGCAGTTTTCTTTCCCAGTGGGTTTTCCACAGTCACTGTGACATTCCAGATCCTCTGCTGTCCTATATCCCAAGAACACGAGCACTGCTTAGAACAACTTCCTTCGCACAGAGCTTTTTTCTGGGATGACCTATCAAAGAAAGGGAGAGGTAGGAGGTGGGGCAAAGAGAGAGAAAGATGTTTTTCCATAATGTACAATCAACACAGGTCTTCAAGTTTCTAATGTCCAACTAGCATCATAAAAAATAAGGCTGAGGGGGGTATATAAGAAGCCACTCAGTTCTTTCCCTTAGCCTGAAGCAGGATGAATACAAATATTCTTAAAGGAAAGTTTTCTTTGAAGTCCAGGTTTGTCTTCTTGAGATACAGCTCCATGGCTTTTAGAAATTTCCTTATGGATATTCTAAACCAGAGACTTATTTGCCAAGACTTAAATAATTTACATGTCTACCACTAAGCTTTTAAATGAAGCTGTGATTTCAACTGCATCTTGAAGTGCATCTTCTAACCTTCCATTTCTAAATCACCGTCACAGCATCTTAATAGAAGTGAATGATGCGGAGACCAGGGAGGTATGTGCAATGCTGGCCTGTTTTCTGCTGAGATCTTTTGATGAAAGCTTGTTGTGATTATGAGGTGTCTGTCCTGTTTTATGAGTTTCCCTTTCTCTGCAGGCCTTGTTGTTGAGGCCCCTCTCCTCACATAAGGGCCATGTCAGATATGCCACAGCTGCGTAGCCTTGACTCAGACTGCTAAGAAAGAGCTTCGAGAGAGTCTACAGATTTTTTTTTTTTTTTTTTTAAGTAAAGAAACCAGCCGAAACTACACAAATTATAGACACAAGAAGGACTTGTCAGTAGCTCAAGGACTCAAGAAGGAAAACATCAGCATGTAAAGCTCTAAAATCCTGTAGGAAAAGAACTAGAGAGGCTAATCAGGCTAAGTGCTAGGTTTGAGTCAGCATTAGTGTCAATGGATCATGAGCACACTAATACTCAGCCTCCCAGCTGATCAGATCCTAGTTATCAGCTGTGTGCGCTACCCAATACTTATGTTATACTTTTAAGTTATCTACATCCTGATTTCAGGGTGTCTTCATACCTAGTCAACGATATCCTTTATCAGGCAGAACTTGATCTAAAGGACTGTCAACTTTGTAATAGCTAGCCTAATTCAGAGCAGTTCTGCATTGCTCAAGCTTTGTTAAATAAAGTGATCAGCGAGGTGGAAAGAGGCAAGTAGCTAATTACAAGGACAAAAAGCATTTCCACAGATTGTAAGGGAAAGAAGGTGACTGTTTCGTACAGTACAGATCAGAGTTAACGTAACAATGAGACTCACGTTTCAGACAAGGTGTATCGTGGTAAATTCTGTCCATAGAGATAGGTCTCTCCTTCTGTCCAAGTACATGTTACTCTTTTCAGGTCTTGAGTTTGGCAGGAAAAATCTTTAGGTATGTCGGGTGGTTCTTGTCAGACAAAATAAGGAGAAAAACAAAAACATCACAGCGGTCAAGGCAAAACTCATCAACCTTTTTAATATAGTAACAAGCTAGAAAAAATGGATAAGCATGAAGTCTGATTTACTACAGACATTATTACTGAAATTACACTTATTTCAATGACTACTCTGCAAAGATAGTCAGGATAATACCGTGAGTTAATAGCAATCAAACACTTTTATACTCTATTTTTTAATACTCATCCATTAATTTATTCAATCTGTATTTCTTTTCTATCTTTAAAAATTGCTATTAACCTTCGAAAAGGGGACAGTGCTGAGTTTTTACCACATGCGCACAAACAATGAAGCTGAACTCCTAAATGGGTGGGTATATTTAAGAACCAACCCCCTCCCATAGGGTCAATTAATTTAATGCTATTTTTCCTGCTTTCTATATGTAAGTTTACAGATCTGAAGTCAGACAGAGTTCAGCCAGGAATGACAAGACCATGACAACTTACGGAAAGCTTTTTTTCCCCTGTCCATTTTTTCCACAGTCATTCTTGAGTTAATAACAAGAGGAAAATAAAACTGTAACAATATGTTCACTTACTACCCACAAAGAAAGCGGCCTGATGTGACCGCCCATCTTCATCCGAACAGTAAACATGGATGTTAGACCCTTTGACATGTGACAGATTTTTCACAGTGAGAAGTCTGACTTGACTGTTTGTGTGCTTGACAACATCAACAGTTGGGTATACAGTGAATTCCTTAATGGTTTGACCTTTCCTTCCTATGCAGCAAAGAGTGATATCAGAGCCTTCGGCTAAAAATTTTTCTTTTGGAAAGATCAGTGGCCCACTTCTCTTTGAAGTGTCCAGACCTGCAAATTAAAAAAAACACTTCAAAATCTGTTCAAGTCAGCGGCCTTCAGCCAGAACGCAAAGCTAAGCATTTACACAAGAAATTGCTAACATTATATTATCCATTCATAGACTTTTATTTAGTATTCTTCCCAATACAGAGATGAATTTCACATGTAATAATACCTTTCTCTTAAACTCATAAACATATAATGTAGTGCCACAAACTACCTAAGAGACTACATCTGTTTTACTGCCTTTCACTTAGAGAAAACAAAAATGCTCTGTCAAGAATTGCCTTTACAAAGGAACACCACCTCCTGCTCCTAAGCACAGCCTGTTGCTTATAGCCAAAATGCCTGTTCTTGAAGACTTTTGAGCAGAGGGCTAGAAAAACATCATGATCTCATGTTCATGCAGAGCTCAGCTAAGGGGAGTCAACATTGACTGAATCAGACCAGTGAGGGGATAATCAATAGGGAATGAGGCTCCCATAGCTTTCTATGTTGGACTGCTTGCTGGATGCAAAAATTAGTGCAATTTAAGTGACTCAGAGTCTTTTACACATATTGCACAGGTAAAATCTACTCTCAAGAATCCGATCCAAAAACCTGATGACATCTAGAGTTACTCTACTTCAGAGAGCTCTAAATCAGGTCTGTAATGTGGGATCAGTTTGTGACCAAGAAATAGTATTTTTGAACCCCATTCACTTGCAACTGAAAAAAATAAAATCGCCAAGATTGAAGAGATTGTGGAACAAAAAGAGAGTCCCGCATCCTATTTACCATTATATAACAAGAGAGAGAGATGAGTGCCACAATCCAAGTATGAAGACCAGTGATGCCTCTTCTATACACATGATGTCTCCAATATCTAAAAGCCCTTGCTGCTCCAAATGAGTGTTTCATTATAAAATCACTGTAGTCATATTTTCTAAAGCAGTTACATATTTTGTTTAAACCAGATTCTCTGGAAACCAAACTGCTCTAGTAAGACATAGTAATCTAAAAAGAAGATAAATTTTGTGATGTCATTAATTACATTGTTGGTTCACTCCCTGTTTATTCTCATATAATTCTCACACAATTCACAAGACATTCATTCCAAGTGACATAAGGAGTTGACTTGCTCCTTTCTCTCTGCTTCTGTAATACTAATTCAAACTATGAACCCCAGACAAAAGCAACAGATGCATCAGATCATGTGGCCACCAGCTACGTGCTTCCTCTCCTTTCCCTGAGTCTGGGCCAGGGATGTGCCTATCCAAGATCCCATGCCACTCCTTCTACTACACTGTTTTAACGTGTGAGCAGAAAAAAAAAAGCTCTAAAACTTTTGGTCTACTAGCTTAGGAAGACAGTCTGCAAACTGTAGCAATGGCAGAAGCACTGCTATTATTGCCAGCAAAATATAAGGAACTGGTTAGCGCTTAGAGGAAATGCATTCTTGATTTCATGCCATCTCTCCTAAACTGTCCTTCGCAGCTACATTCACTGGTGAATTACAAACTAGCTTTATACTAGAAAAAAGTTCAACCAATATTGCAAAGTTTTGTTTTGCTTACCCGGGACATTCTCCCACAAACTCCACTGACTCCAAATTTTTGATGCTTCTGCCTTGCTCCTGATTCTCACGGCATGTGACATACACTCCAAAGGTATGTCTGAATCCCATGTCCAGTGGAGAGGCCTTTCCAATTTATCAAGTGTGACATTATGAAACTCCTACAAACAAAGAGCAGTAAGGCAAAGTATTGAAAACACAGCAATGTGAAGATTTGGAAATACAATCAAAAGCAGTGAGAAAGCTCAAAGGAGGAAAACGCTTTTGAAAATGAATGTCTGAAACTCCACTAGCTACATGTGATCTCATACTAAGTAACTACTCAGCTAATCAGCTGCTTACAGATCTGTGCTAGCAGGGGTGAAGTGACTGATGTGCCGACATTATTTGTGAGTGAGACTCTGCTTCTCATGACATGGATTTGTTCTCAGAGACTTTCAGCAGGTTATTTGTGCCTGCTATTACATAAGCTGCCGCCTACAAAGGCATCCTAATGCTCTGGGTTACACACCCTGCGGTGGAGACACCATCCCTGGAGTGATTTAAAAGATGTGCAGATTCAGCAGTTAGAGATGTGGTTTAGTGGTGGACTTGGTAGTGCTGGGTTAATGGCTGGACTCAATGATCTGGAAGAAGAATTTTTCCAACCTGTGAGTTTCTATCATTCTATATATGTCAGTACTTCTTATAGCAACCATTCCAGTTTCTCAGCATATAGATCTGTGCTGCTCATATGATTAACACCAAAGCCGTGGCTCACACTGACCACCAGAGAACTTCTCCCCAGTACTGCTTTCCATCGGCAACACCTGCACTTTCCTATTACCACTGCTCTGAGAAAAACTCTGCCATCAGTTCAAAATTTAATTTCTCAGTTATAGTCCTGAGGAGTGTAGCCACTGCTCTGGAAGTTATGTAGGCTGTCCGTGCTTTGGTATGAGCAGACTCACAGAGTTTCTTTATCGGTACACATTCTTCAGAAAAACACAGAAGCAGATATATTCCGGTATGGTAGTGACATCCAAAGTAACTTGTCATGTTTATTACGAATAACAGAACAGATTACATCCCTGGATTTCAAACACTTTTACTTCCTTCCAGCAAGTTAATAAGAGTTTGTTGAAGGACACTTCAAAAAAGCCCAAAACTTAATTGTTTGCAGCTATATGGCCCCAATTACTGACTTCAGGGTTAGATCTACTCATGGGTCTAAAAATCCTATTCAGCATATCAAAGTGGTAAAAATCTTCAGAACTGCATAGAGCTCATTTGTAGTGAAGATGTGGCTCTTCAAACTCAGAGACAAAACACCGCCAACTAGGATGATAAAAGTAAGTTGTGATTTTTAACAATGCCTATTTTACTTTATTGATCACTGGTTTCAGAAAAATAAGCCCTTGTCTGTTTTACGTGCTTTCTGACAAACAGCAACTCCAAATGAGCTAGTGCAGTTTTTCAGTTTTACTAAGTTTTAAATTTTCTTTGGAGACTGTTCTCATAAAGAAGTCACAAACAGAGAAAAACACCCAGAACAGGCCTGAGCCTATTATTTGGGTGATCTCCTCTTCAGAAAATGTTGCTGGTTTAGGTGCTAAGGAAAACTATCAGGATAGGGACTTTGCAAAGAGACATCATGACATCTTCCATCGTTGTAAATGACTAGTACACTTCTTTTCAAAGTACACTTACTGCCCACACAGTAGTATTTTCATCGGTTTGACGGACTTGTATCTCAAAAGACATTGCCAGCTCAGCATCATGGGCTGACTTGACAACACCCCATTCCACCAGCAGCCGCTGAAGATCCGAATCCTTGGAAACCTTAAGGTACGTTACTGGAAACACACTGGATTCTAGGAGTGCAAAAAGGGCACAAACATATTACTGTCTAGCTAAGTTACAAAGCAGATAGGAAACAACAGTCGTTAGAGGTAAGATAGGTTCCACACCAGATGGTTCTGAAGGAAAAACCGAAAGTGATCAGGACCTACGCTACTGCTGACAAAAGGAAAGATAATCCTTCTTCTTAAGGAATCAGCAGGCTAAAATGAGGTTCCTGAATCTATTCAATAGCACCCCACCACGACACTTGGTATGCTATTCAATTTCTTTATGCTCTCAATTTATTAGCTGTTTTATGGGAATACAGATCCATCCCTTCATAATCTTACGAAAAGGAACAACATAAGAGGGACTAAATCCCAAAATATCCCAAACCCCAGCAAGCCTTCATATCGTTGGGGCAGAAACTCTGGGCTCAGTTTTGACCTCTGACTTAATTCAGATTAAGTAAATTAATGCAAAACCATTATTTGAACAGAACAGGTTAAGGGTTTCCCTCCAGCAGCTAGCTCAGATGACAGTCTAGTATTAAGCACATTCCTATTGCTCTACACATAGCTTAGGTCATGGCTGTGGATTCTTCTACTGGAATTAGACACCTAGTTCTAACGGCACCTGCATCCTTCTCTTGGTCTGGATTTAATTCCCATGATAAAGTAAAGTTTAAAAGTTAGACTGAAGTCCCTTTTCGTGTTGGGAAATAAAAGTCCCTGCAACATCATTCTGCTGAAAACTACAAATAACCCTGTAACTGGTTCCTCTTTTTAGATGATTCCTTTGTGACCCCTCCCTAAAAATCCTAACTGTTGGAAGAGATGAAATATAGCACTCACTGATTTGTCATTTTGCTACTTCCTGAAAACTAAACAAACAAACACAAACCCCGTAACTTGATCTGGTTGTTAATGAAGCCAGGGAGCTGAAACACCCGAATAACTAGGCTTTTTCTTTTGCCACAGGTGCTTTCCAAGGTGCCTCTGCTTGTTAGAAAAGGACAGGGTCAGAAAGTTTGTACTAACCGAGACACAGAAAAACAAGTCACAAAAATAGCTGTATCTTTTAATAAAATATAACTCATTCTGTGCATTCCTGCCACATTACAGCCAGAGTCATCAGGGACATGAGTGACCACAGCGGCCCCCTCTCACAAAACTGCCACCTCCACTCCTGTCTCCCAGACACACTTCGCCCACTGAATTACCTGAGACTTTCACCCTGTATCACTAGCAGAAACACAAGTATTCAGGACATTTAGACTGAGAATCTACATTTTGATAGATGCTTCTGGTAGCTATCATGTATCCAAACCATCCTTCAATTTATCCTGCAGTATCTGCATTGCACTAACCTCTGTGCAGCAGTTTTCCTACATAGGGATTTTCACATTAGGAGAAGGGAATGAAAGGCTCAAGAGAAGCAGCAGTTATAACAATCTCTAGTCAATCAAAGGAAGCAAATAAAACTTGATAAGCATATTTGTTAATTATGAGAATACAGACACTGACACAACTTTGTTGTTTATAGAAGTCCAGACTATAATTAAAGAATAAATGGAGGAAAGAATGTATTTTACCATTAGTACAAAGTTATTAAAAACTGCTGGAAGAAAGGATTCTCTTTTAGCAAATCATCCAAAAAACTCTGTTGGGATATTTTTAACCTATTCCATTTTCAAGGGTACTAGAAGTCAGAGCAAAATGAAAACCATATGCTTTCAATCTTGAGGAAACTATTGGTATATGCTTCTTCAGATAAGCTTGGAGAAAGAAATCAAGTTTCTGTGTTCAAACACACAGTCTCAGAACCGGGACTGTGGTACTCTCAAGTGTTTTGGAGAAAGAAATATAGACACACCTTCTATCAATTCTCACTGCAGTCTCAGTATATAATTAATGGGAAACGATTAACATGTAAATTACGTGAAAGCAGAACTGATAGCATTCATGCCCCTGTGAGATAAACACAAAATGATTCACATGCAGAAGTAAACTTTCCTTTTTGGCTATGGTAATGACATGGTCCCTAAAAAGTGTATCTGCTGCTTCACAGCTGCTTTTGAAAAATGATGGGCATCGGTATTATACTGCCATAAGGAAACCCAGTACCTATGGCAATTACTAGGTGTCCGAAACTGAATCAATAAGGTGGAAGGCTTGGGGATAAATTTCACTGAATGATGACGGAGCATCAGTTTTAGGTTTTACTGGAAAAAGAAATATTATTAGCTTCTCTGCCAACAACTGACTAGGCAAGGAGCCAGAACAACCAAAACGACACAGCGACTCATAAAATTACCTGTGGAAGTGGAGTATCACCTTATTTTGGGAAGACAGGACAAAACAGACTTCATTTTCCCACATTTTACAGACTTTCACCATCAAAACAAGACAAACCCTGTTAAAATCCCACCTATGCTAAGGAATTGACCGTAATGTTGTTCAGCTCCAGTATGTAATCTTAGCTGTTCATTTTCTAGTCAACTTTACTCGTACGTTCATCATCCGTTCACCTGAAGCACTGTGTACGGAATCTCTTGGAAGATCTCATTTCACATACACAAGCAGGTGGCTGATCTAGAACTCTGGGCCTTGCCATTATCATTTTTCTGTCTCCACTGCTGAAGCAACGGAGGAAGAGAGGAACAGAGAGAAGCAAAGGACCCTGCTTGTCTCTCAGTGAAATTCACCGGCACAAAGTAAAAGTCCAGGGAAAGGAAATAAATACACCTGAAAGAAAAGCCAGCCAGCTGGCAGAAACCCCTTTCTTTTTCAGAAACCCTTTCACCCTTTTTAAGGGTGCACTGTTAAAAGAAACTTCCCCATATCTTCTGAATTTCCCCATCCTCTTTCTGCTCTTTTTCTAGCAAATTCTAATTGCAAGTGTCACTATAACGCCTGTTGCATTGACAAAGAGCCTGCATCTCCTCTCTGCACCTGTTTCTTTTTGTCCAAATTAAAATACCATCCCTTTTCTCACAGTAAAGAATACTTCCACCTGCCACATTTAATTGACTTGATTAAAAAACCACAAAGGTCTCATTAGTTTCTGTTTTTTCTCCATCTGTACAAGTGTCCCTCCACTATCTCCCTTCAGCTAGATGACGTATCACTTCACACCCCACACAATTTTGTTTTCCAGAGAGTCTGGCATAAGACAGTCTAGATCATCAGTTGAAGCTTATACACAGTACTAAAAAAAAAGAAGAAACAATAGAGTGAAGGATATATTCAAGATCTTGACGACCACCAAGTTACACTGTAGGTATTAAAGGATTTTGTAGCATAATTTTAACATGTGGAACTACTTGCAGCATTCACAGTTACAATATTCCCTCTTAGCAAAATTAGGTGATCAAGGCATCTTAAGACTTGCTTTAACTTGAAAGCTAACTCAAGAGTATGTGAATAGCTTTCTGATTAACAACAGAGACTAATTTTATTCCTGAACAATTGCATGTGAAAACAAGTGACCAAGTTACTGTAATGAAGCAACTGTTTGGACTTGCCTGTATTACAAAGACTTGCCATTCTAGGAGCACCGGTAATAAGTCTCAAAACTGAGACTTGGGTGAGTAGTGTGTGAACACATGAATTTTAAGGTTGAAGAGAGACAAAATGTCTGAAAGAGATATATTACCCCTTCAGCATGATAATAAATATATTTTTAAAAACTCAAACATCTCTCTTCCTTCTTCATCAACTTCAAAAAAGGCCGTAAAATTTCCATAATGCAGACTAGAGCCTGGTAAGGTCTGCCTTCTTAGTGGTGGTCACAGAAGGGTCAATTAAAAATTTTCTTTTTTCTTTTAATGGAATCATACACAAATGCTATTGCTAGCGGCAAGTACACAAGAAGTATTTTTACCTTAAAATACACAGCCTTCTGAAAAGTTATCATTATATCCAACTTTGTCCCCTTCAAATATGCATATTTGCTTTTTGTATTGGTATTGGATAAATATATGAAGTGTGAAAAATAAAAATCTGATCCTGGAATCTTGCGGCACAATCAGAAAAGAGCCAACAGAAATGCTAAAGTTTTCAGAGATAAGACAAAAAAAGAAAGGAAAGAGGTAAAAAACCATAAAAGTTGTCGAAGAGGAAATAAATTATTTGAAGATGATGGTACAGATCAAAAACATAGGAGAAGGAGGAGGAGCAAATAAAGACACTTTGGCTTCACATCATTGCAAGTTGTTGATTCAACAAGCAATTTTGCATAATGGGGTCACAAAAGGTAATAATGCAAGTTGCTCCATCACCTTACCAAAGAAAATAATTTGATTAAATGTGTAGCATCTTGCTTAATCACAGACTTACAAATCAGCAAGCTGAAAGCTTCGGTAGCTGTAGATTGCTTCCAAAGAAAAAAAATCAAACATTCAGACACTTACCTTGATGTGAGTATGTAGTGTAGCACGTCCTCAGGGGGAGCAGTACTGCCAGAATCATTAAGTGATTCATCATTCGTCCACCTTTTCCTGCATAAGACTTACCAGCAAAGAAAACGTTTTTATTTACTTGTTTCTTTCAGGAGAAACGCAGCATGCCAAACAATAGTCCAGATAATATTACTATATTTAAGAATGAATAAATAAAAACCCAATCACACAGACTCCAGGAAGCTTGAGAGAAATTCAGGAAGAACGCACAAAGAAAGATAAAGAATGAAAAAAAGTAAACCTCTTGTTTTTAGGAGCTAGTTACAGCAAAGTAGCACTATAGTCAAAAAGTTCAATTGAGTCTAAACAAATAAATCATACGATATCTTTAAAGTTTTTTATCCACTTATTTCAAATAAATATTGAAGTAGAAGTCTGTCCTAATATATTTTGGCTTTCCTCCTGCACAGGTAAGAAAATATCCATCCTGACAAGGGGAAAAGAGTATGAAAGGTGCAAAACACCTTGTGATTTCTGCTCCACCTACAGCCTGACTGCTGAATCCAGCAGACTCCTCTGCCAGCACACAGGATGCTATATGGAGGGCTTTAGTTAGATGAAACACACATATAAAGTCTTAGCAAGTTCCATTCCCCAGGTGGACTGCCATCTCAAGAACCACAGAGCTCTATCTTGCATTCCATTTACCGCTTTGACACTCACGCTGTGCTGGGATGAAACTCGTTGACTTGCACAGCCCAGTTCTGAAGGACTGATTGTATGTTAGATCTCAGAAGACGTGAATGACCTGCAAACTCCGCCATGCAGAAGGGAGAGGTAAACATCGGGCTGCAGAACGGTTTGTACTCCTGTACCACAGAGGGTACAGGAGTACAAACAACAGGAACAGGACAATGGATACAGCTATCTTTAACGTAGAACTTGTACATTTTACATTTCTGGAGCTGTGCAGAACACTGATAGTCTTCTATCACTGCTTCCATAACAGAAGTTGGAACTGCTGAGCAGGAGATAACCAGAATGACTTGTCACCACTAAAGCTGAGAACAGAATATTTATGGATTTCAGAAGGGCCAGGAATTCACTACAGAATTTGTTTCTAGCAGAAAACTTCTCACTTAATACCTTGGAGCTGCAGACTCTTAAGTCTAATAAGTTTAATTAGATTCAATGGTTTCGAGAGGCTCTGAATTCCTCCAAAGGATCAAAAGACCTCAAACTTTTTATTTTAAAATATGATTCTAAAGGTCACACAAACACTGTAGAACAGTCCTGCATGCAGCACTGCAACCCAGGGCTCAATGCTCACAACAAGCACCCTTGCTGCAGTGTGCCCCAGCTTCGCCTTGTGAGCTCAAATGCTTCACGTGGATGCCCCCGTATTTACCAGGTGAGTGTTGTCTTGCCTAATGCATAGGCTTCTGCAGTCTCTCCTGCCACTAAAGAAATATCCTCTAAAGTATTTAGATAACACTGAGATCACCGTGTATGAAGAATCTAAATATTTTTGAGAAGCTAGGCGTAATTCACATGCAACTATTAGACTATTCCAAGAACTGATTTAGGGAAATCTTTTTTTTTTCCAGATTTTCCAAGGGTTTTCTAGCACCTAAAAGGGAAAATAATTTGTTATGTATTGTCTGGAATAAACAAGACAGAATAGACCTTTCTTATGGAGAAGAGAGTGGTAAGTAAATGACACAAAAAGAAACTTTTCCAAGGCAGATCACGTTAAAACTTCTGTTAACTCCTTCAGCAGACAGGTGTTTTTTTGAGTTGAATGAAATTGTATTGATACAAAGCCAAATCTTACATACCTTTTTTCTTTTTTTTTCCCCCCAGGAAAAATGTGAAACTAAAACTGCTTTTAAAGTCAAAAGACTTAACTCTCTGCTTTAAGACAGTTTAACACATGGGCAGCCAGTTAGGTTCAGCAGCATCTCTCCTGACTTAATTATATTACCATGATGAAAACCCAGCCCTGCAAGACTCTTAATTTTGTAAATATCTTTGGGGTTGGAGACACAAAATTTGCCCTATTGGTTATGAATCACTTAAATTCAATATTAAACACAGTGAGAAAGTACTGTGGAATAATGACATATTAGATTATTTGTTTAAGTTACTTCCTACTTGGAAGAAAAATCCAAACTTTTTTTATGCTCTTAAGAACCATTGTCAACTACTGTCATGAAACCAATGTCTAATTTAACTATCTAGGTCCAGTCATTTACACCATCAGTTCGCTAACGGCACAGTCTAGACCACTTTTACTGATGCAAAAGCCTTATGCCACTAAAAGATAGTGTGATATAATAAATTATTACCAAAATATAATCATATTTTGGAAAGTGACAATGGTTTTCACTATTCGGTATGTTATTAATCTAGTTTAATAGTGCATAATAAATAGATTGTGGTAATATGTGCAATTGTAGGTAACAAACCGGTTTTCATGAGAAAAGTCCTGCAATTCTCTAACAAAAGAGAATATGAAGTAATTTTAAATAAATGAAACACTAGTTGAGAAAAAAAGAAATAGGGTTATTAATATATGAGTAGTATTTTGAAATAAATCTTCTTTATGCAGAAACATCTGCCTGAGACTAACAAATTAATCACACATAATAACTACCACCAACGAATGTCAAGCACTTATTCTGTACTATCAATAATTAAGTACTTTTATAAAACCATAATTTAAAAGTCTGTGTCTTGGCTACAGTTTTACAAAATACATTATCAACTTAATTTAAAAAAAAAAAAAAGGCAACAACAGCAAAATGATGATAATAGATTAACAACATCCTTGCCAAAAGTGAAAATTGAACAACAAAGGGAATGAAGACAGGTAGCCAGAAAAGGGGAGATAATACTGAGTTGCAAATTGAAGTCAATTGGGCATAAAATGATCTGTCAGAACTACAGAAGTTAGCTGAGCAATAAATCTTTCATTTTAGCATACATTCTTTCCCCTTACAACAACTCAAATTCTCTGGGGGAAATAAAGCAGACTTGTTTGGTTTTATCAGCCTACAGGCTAAAACACTAGGTTTTTTTTAAATCACAACTACAATAGTCTACTCGCAATCTTCCTGTTGGAAAAATGTAACCTGGGATGTGACAAAACAGATACAGATGGATTCAGGACTCCCCTGCCTAACTTGAAATTAATCAGCACTGATAAGATACTTCAAGAGAACAGAACTATTTGGGAGAGCTGACAGCAACTGAAATAATATTCAGCAGCAACAGGAATTATTCAGATTAAACACAATTAAAAGAGGAATCACTCAAGAAGTGGAGACAGCACAGGAGCAAATTACCTTTGAGAAAATGAAATCTCCTTAAGTAGGTGGTCTGTGAATATTTTAAATAAATATCTCCAGGCAAACTATTTCTCCTTCAGGGCTAAAGGCTGGCTTACATGATTCCCGAAGTCCTGTCCAAGCCAAAGTTTTTTGATGCCATGGATGAAACTAAAAAGAAATTCTCATTATTTATCCAGTAAATACACCGAGGATTAACACTTCATCAAACCCCACTTCAAAGTCCCTGAAGCACCAAAATCCAATTGACTGGGAGTTGCAGCTCTGCAGTGCACATACTGCTGCAGCACCTGGAACAGCTGTGCGTGTGTAAGGAAAGGAAGTCTCTGCTACGAACAGAGGCAGTCAAAGCTGACCGCAGAGTTAATCTGTTTTGTAGCAATCTTCCTAAAAGCACATATTTCAAATCATACTTCATACAACTTTCTTTTCTCAGTGCCCTTTGCTTTGCTTATTTAAAACAGCTGCCAGGCACAAGCCAAATCCTTAAATGAACCTTAGCCTGTACACAGGCTGAGAAAAGAAATTTTTCCAGTTGCAGGACACTTAAACTATTTCATGGTGAGTATTAGACAGGGATACCAACTCATAAACACCATGGACTGAACAAGTTTTTCTAAACCAGACAGGGAAGAGGACTGTCATTGAGGCAAATCAAGCAATAATACGTAACACTGTTCATTCTATGTTGTTATTCCCTCTCTTTCATAAACAAACTGAGGATAGGAATCACGGTCCAAGTTTCTACCAATCAACACAAGACTGATAACATAAGTGACATTTTAGTGCCAAAATCGAATAAACTCTTTCCACTGTCTCCAAAGGGGCACCCTTAGAAAGTAAGCAGACCACAGGAAGACTAACTCATCCTCCTGATGCTGTTTTTTGTCTCCTAAATAAAGAGGTAGCTATGTAACTGTCAAAAGGAGCTGGAAGGCCCTGAGTCACTGATTTGTGCAAAAACTCTTCAACACGGTGTGCCTCTGCTCTCCTGATTCCTGAAATTCCCAGTACATCCCTTGCAAAACCAACAGTGCAGAGCTGAATTCCAACTGAGGCAGCTTTTCTTGAAACAGGGAAGAGTGTCAAGCCATCAGGAACCTATGGAGTGTTGGTTGAGTAGTATCTGCTAAAACATCCCAACTAAAAAGATCCCTCCTAAAAATAAACATCACACTTTTTATAGAAAATTGAGAATTTGCTTGTCAACAATCCTGAATGCTAAAAAGAAAATCACAATCTAAAGTGGATGAATCTTTCCTTTAGTCCTTGTACTTGCTTTTTTCTCCCAAGGCTTTTTAAAGATGGTTTCAATTACACTTAGGTCACAAAAGATATCTGTGCATAAGACACTAGAAGCTCCTAATAAGCTTTTGTAACTTAATGGCTGAGCAACAAGTTTAAAAAGCTGCGTGGGAAAGAAAGAAAGTAATTTCTGTAATTAAGGTCTAATACACATAATAATTTGACCACTGAGGGGTAGCTTTATCGCCTGTGTTTTGGTAAACAGAAAGCTCTTTGGTGCATGCTGTTGCTTTTCTAAAAAGCTCTGCCAAAAGAGAAAAACATGTACTTCATGATCCCACAAAGACAAGAATCCAAACAAAAAGGTAGTTGAAATCGGGGGAAAATGGAATCTAAAATCATAAAGCAATTAATGAACTTCGTAAAACTACTCCTGCCTGATCAGAAAACAAATGTCAGCAATTGTAGAGAAGCAATTTTTCAGGCATTATTAGCTTGTAATGCTGTTAGGATCTATCTGGTTTGCCCTGCTGGAGTTGGGACTGATTCAGGCATGCAAAATTTAGATAAAAGGAGAGGCAAAAAGGTTGTGCCACAAAAATAGTCAAACTCCAAAAAATTCAAGAACCACACTGGAATTTAAGTTTTATTTACTCAAATGGCCTTGAGATCAAGCAATGGATTTCAGCTGCTTAAAAGAAAGTGGAAGCAACACTTTTTCTCTGTATGATGCCGGGTTTAAAGGTCTGGTGTCACGTTTCTGAGCAAGCCAAAGCCTTCTCGAAGCACTGGGCACGGGAGATGTTAAAACCAAACCCTAATCACCTGGCAGGTGTAGCATCCTCATCCCACGAGGTGCCCCACCTAGGTAACTTTTCCTCAAGTCAAATCAGCAGCTTTTATGCTGTACTTAAGCAGTGGCATCCTGAAAGCAGAGGAGACTAGACGGTCATGAAGCGCCTTAAGTTCATCGGTATGCGATGATGCTGGCGGGTTTCTGGCGGCGCGGTACGAGGGCGGCGGTGCTGAGGCGCCGCTACAGCCCTCCCGCACCGCCGTACCGAGGGGTGCCTGGAAAACGCGGGATAACGGGCGGGCAAAGGGTGGAGAGGGCATCAGAAGCACTAAAATTCGAAGTAAAAAACTCCACAGCGCGCTTCAAAACAAGCGCCGGGATGGAGAGGTGGTGGGTGTTCCTTAGCGGGGCGGGCAGAGCTCCCCTCAGCGAGGGCGGACGGGACGCCCGCGGACGGAAAGGAGAAGCGGGGGTGGTCACTGAGGGAACGGGGGGCTGCCGTGACAGGGAGACAGCGGCATCACTCACCTGCAGCGGCCG
>VZTA01021610.1:12994-24164 GCA_013398855.1 Mohoua ochrocephala | reverse complement strand
CCTCCGGTCAGTGCCGGGAAGCGGCTCGGCCGCCCCTCCCCGGGCAGGGCGGTGCCTCCTCCCACCTCGAGGAGCCGGGTGAGCCGCTTGTCGGGAATTTCCCGCTCTGGGAAGCACGGCCCGTTCCCTTGGCTGCCCTCCCAAAGGCAGAACGCGAACCGCCCCCTGCTCGAGGCGCCTCAGGGCTTCAGGGTCGGGGCCGAGCAGGGACAAGGGGGGCAGGCAGGGGTAGCCCGACAGGACCGTGAGGGGCAGAGAATGGACACGTTCCGATCTGCCCCGTCCCCAGCGGGCAGGAACCGCAGGCAGGAGTGATGTCCCCAAGGTGCCTTCAGCTCTGGTGCCATGGCCCCGGCTCCCTGGGTCTCCTGGCTCCGGCAGCAGGGACGGTCGCTCTGGCGGCCAAGGCGGACGGGGTGAGGAGGTGCCTGCTGCCTGCAGCGGGGCTCGGGAGCCAGGCCGTAACCAGCCTGGTGCGGTGCCACATTCCCGCAGGCAGCTGTCGGGAAATCCCTCACAGAAACCGCGTCAAGTAAGGCTATGGCTCACAAAACAAACTCTTCGCTCCCCAAAATCATAAAGCATGAGGGGAGACCAGGAGTTGACCATGTTTCTGTTGCGGGTCCCCGTATGACTCGCCCCATTCAGATAGGTACAGTATGCCAAAAGCGGTGTGGCTACAGCTTCTAAGGTAGCCATGAGAAAGTTTTGTTTAAAGTTGTTGCTCATCCCTTCCAGGGCATTTGTAGTGAAGGTTTTTCCAGTTTGTAGCATTTCTACATAAAAGAGGTCTTCTGTCTCTTCTTTTTTTTTTTTTTTTTTTTTTTAAGGTTAAACATAATGTACCCATTAAGACACTCTTTTCCTTGCTTTCCTCTGGATTGTCTCAAATTCTTGAAGCTTGTTTGCTTTTCATCAGGAGTATGTGATCTGCGAAGTTTTCAGCCTTATAGGCTATTATTTTTTTTACACAGTTTGCCATTTTTGTAATGGCATAGTGTTGCTGACGTACACTTTTCTTGTGATCCACTTCAGCACCTGGATGCTTCTCTTCTGAACTGCTGTCTAGCCAGTTGTTCCCTGCCTCGTTGTATTTCAGGGATGTCTCATACTTGCCTTTGCCAAGTAACATCCTGTTCCTTCGTCAGGCATTCCATTTTCTTACTATGCTCTTGCTTTCTAGTTAAGCAAATGATTCCTGGTCAAAGGACAGTTTACTTCTTCAGAACTGTGTTCTGAATAAATTGCATCTATTTCTTCCACAGAGTTCCTGTGCATGTTTTGTGAGTCATGTAAATGGAACTTTTCACAGAGGGTCGCTCATTTTTCATTGCCTGCATGTGGTCTGGAGGCACCACAGCTGGACATTGAGTGTTGTTTCAGGATTCAGAGCAGTACGCACATGAAGGGTCCTCTAACTGCTAAGTTCTACTGAAAATGCAAATCACAGATGTCTACAGTTAGATGCCAAAATTCTGGCTTTTTTTTTTCTTATATTTGTTAACAAGTCTCTGCAATATGCTAGTAAGTTCTTTCCTCTAATGTTTCTAGAGAGTATAGTTAGTAAAGCTTTCTGGAAATCTATCAACTGAATATTTGAAAGTAGGTTTTGAATTATATACAATAAACAAAATGTAGGGTAGAAAATCTTTGCACATACTATTTTAAAGATAATATATTAACTCATTTTTGTGCTTTCAGCATTCTCATCTGTGTTTGAAAATATTTATGCTTTTAGGACTCTAGTGGAGATACCTTTTAAAATCCATCCATATATTTAACATTTTCTGAATCATTTCAACACTGCTGTGGCTCTCTATTGCCTCTTTGTTTGGGTAGCAGCAACAGTCTCTGATGTTGCTTTTACTGATCCCCATGAGCCATAAGTTGCAGAATGAACAATGTATTAGCTTATTCTTTGAATGCTTCCTTATGAACATATGAATTCACTGCTATTTAGAAATTATGTTCAAGGTACTAATTAGAACCAAAAAACCCCTAAAAAGTTATTGGATAATGTCTGTAAGGAATTTCTTGCCTGGTCAGAAAGTGTTTCAAAAAGCGAGTTATCAAATTCCACATATTTGAGCAGGAAAAACTGAAATACAAGAGAAGAACAAAAGTAAATCCACAAAACAGCCTGGAAGCTCAATGCGTCAAGTGTCGCAGAATCTAGAGAATTTAAAATCCCATCAGGTACCAAACTTCTCTATGTACCGGGTTACAGCCATGTAGTTTGGAAAGGCCTAGAAGACATGCAATCTAACCTGGCACCCTTCCTGTCTGAAAGGTGTTTAATTGCCTGTGTACGTGTGTCCAAAGCCCACCTCTGACACGACACACCTGCAGGGCCTTGATCCAGACTGCTATGAAAGTTTGCCATCTGTAGAGAATTTTGAAAGTAGGGCTGTGGACATGAGATTGTTGATGTTCAAGGATTTCAGAGGGAAAGTAACAGCATGAAAAGGTATAAAATCATAAAGGTAAAGATAACCTGGGAAAGCCTGGTCAAGCTAGACAGTCTAGTTGGGGACTAGCTGTGAACCCTTGTGTCGTGTTATGTGTTGATGGAAGATTGCGAGTTAGAAATGCTGGGATTCCTCTCCAGAGAGCCATGGGAAGTGACCCTTACCCTTTTGACTCATGCCTGCCTGCTCAGCAAAGACTTCTTGAGTAGCTTAACATGAGTGGCGACTATAGTAATGCTTTGTTCAGTAGCTCGTTAAACTCTGGCTAGCTCTTCTGTCTGTAGCCAATAACTAACTGCTTTATTTTCAATTATGTGTATTCTTCTTGCAGAGTCTCTGCACCTGGCTAAAATACCTGAACAAACTGACCGAGTGTGACAAATGCACTCAACTCCTTGACCAAACTAAGGGTAGCTATGACAAGCTTCAAAGAAGGTAAAGACCTGGGGCATAACCAGGACAAGAACTTCTCTAGTTCCAGTCTGTTCTGTAAAAATACACAAAGGAACAGAGGGATAGAGGTGAGCATTGATGCATATGAGCTTGGGTCACTGATCATGTAAATAACACATGAATAGCAGGTAGCTTTTCTAGGACTCATTTATCAAGGAACAAAGAGAGTTGTGGGTGCAAGGAATCTGACGCATAGCCTTCCCATTGTATGTAGTTTGACTACAAGCCAACCCCTTTATTCCAGAAACATGACAGCCTAAATGAGCATTCTTCAAGCTCTCCCTGCTAAGCAGCTGGCTGCATGGGATCTCCCCTTGAGCAGGGGCACCTCTCAAGGTTGCTCTTCAAAGCAGAGAGAACTCCCACCAAAAGCAGATCCCTGGCAATTGGATACCATGCATAATCTGGTATTATAGTGCACTAAGATTTTTGTATTGGTAGCTTTGATTTTTGTATTGGCAGCTTTGAATCATTGTTATATCCTTTGTGCAGTAAGTGATACAGTGAACCTTGCCATTGAATTTTGTTGTAAAAGTTGCACTTCTGCAATGCATTTCAATAAACACACTTATGCTGATACTTTTGGTGGTAGTTCTTTATTTTTCAAATTTTAGTGTCAGCTCTTCCTAAAATAAAATATTTCCTCTTTTATATGTCAAGTGTTTGTAGCTTCTTGGCATCAAAACCTGTTTTTTCTCTGTTGAGATCTGTGTTACTCAATGTTTTTGTAGTGCTACATAACCTACTTGCATCATTTAGAAAATCTACCACTGATGTTGGTGTATTAATAATTTTTACCCATACTGACTTACATGATGCCGTAAATCTGCCCCTTATGAGTAATAAAAAGGTAATTTTCTCATTTCTCCACCCTTCAGGAAGAAAGTAAGCCGTTGGAACAATGCTATCTGTGTTAACAGGACCATTTCAAAGGAAAACAAAAAAAATCTGCAACGTAATGTACAAAACACAATTCCCTTTGTCAGGCACTGAGTCAAAGACTTGAAACAAGAAAAATGGGGTAGTTTAATGTTCCTCATTAATTAATGCAATGAAAGACTTTACTGTGTTATTTGAAGTAAAACAGAAATATTAGTTTGTATTTCAAGAGTTTTTGATTCCAGTTAGTGATCATATGCATGACTTTCTGCACAGTTTAGCAGAGGTCTTGATTCTCTTATTAAAATCCAGTAATTTGTATGAAAAATCTGAAGTTCTTTCAGTTGCAAATTAATATTTAATGTAGTGTGAAAGATGCCATCTTTAGCCCCAAAGCAGGACGAATCACACCCACTTCCCAATTCTCAAGTTTTTTCTTAAAACCACTCGTTCCCAGATTTTCCACTGCCTTCAATGGCAGCATCTGGCTAGGACCTAACTATCCTTACTGGTAGAAAGTTCTCTCTTCCAAAAAGGCTTAGTAGGTCTTTATACTCACTGCTCTCTGCCTTCAAACTAATAGAGACCAAGTTATTATTTCCTGTTCTGCAGCTGATTAGTAACAGGACCCTCTCAGCCCTCTCTAGGTCAAACAAACTCAATTCTTTCCACAATTTGCAGAACATTGATTGTGTTCACAGCTATTCACATGCCTCTTGAGTCCAGTTTCAAAGAAGAATTGAAGGACACGGCACTCCTTTTAACAGGAGCCTTATTAACACTGTATTTACTCACAGGTGCCACTTCTGTTCCCACCTGTCTCTGTGTTTGCTGTTTCCTCAGAAGCAGAACATTGTTTATTTAAGATCTACCTCTGATGTTCTGTAAGTCACAGATCATTTTTATCTTGCCAACTCTTCTCTTTCCTTGTTTAATTATTTCTGCTTAGCACTGCAACACTGCTCTTTCCCTTTTGACACACCATTTCTCTAACTTGTCAAGATGCTTTTGAATCTTAATCCTGTTTTCTGATAGGATTGTGATCCCTCATGGATTCATGTCATTTGGAAATCCTGGGCATCTTCTGTTTTATCAGACGGTTTGTTGGCTGTGTGCAGCCCAGACAGGTGTTTTTAACTCAGCTATGATTTCTTTTTAGCTATGAACCACTGCTAATTGCTTTCTGACTGCGCAGTGGCAACTTCCAAACCCAAAGTAAAGCAAACCACTGCTTTCTGTAAACAGTGTTCCTCATACATGATTTAAGTCCTACTCAGGAACAATTTCTATTTAGTCAGAAGTTGCAGAAGTACTCTACAGAGCGAAAGCGTTCAGAGAAAAGTTCTTGAGCTGAACTGCACTGAACTGAACAATTTCAGATGTACTTTTTAGTGCATCCAGAATGCTAAGAGCTTCCCATAAATATTCATGGCGTTTCTCTGGGAGTAATTTTGATCATCCCACAGCTGAAGAGCAGTTGTTGAAACTGTACAACCATGTTGTATTGAGATAATACGCTTTATTTCTCAATAGGCCTCTTGGCTTGGAGTCAAGCTAGGATTCCTCAGTGCCAATCTGAATTGTCTCACAAAATGTAGGAGGCAGGAATGGTCTAATTGTCTGCACTGTTTTGTAGGTGCATCCTGAGTGCCCTACACGAATAAGGTTTGAGGTTTCAGTAGACATTTCCATTGTGATTATGGCAGGTCACTGTGAAGGGCAAAGCCTGATCTTGTATTAAATTGCAGTTTGTTGTACACAAACTTGTGTGGTTGCAGCAACAGTCTCTCCTCCAGGCATATCTCTTTGATCAAGTCATAATTGTGGTTGCTGACAAGAGATGGTGCAGGTTGTATATGTATTATCTGATATGATCTTAACTAATAAGTAACAAGTGTAAGTTTGTTCTAAAAAATTTAAATCACAGTAGCATAAATAAGTTACGGGGTTAATGAAGAAGAAATGATCAGCTATTTGCCTTTAACTAATAATTGCCCAACAACCCCTATTAGAAACAATTGCTATTTAGATGAAAAAGCAGTGAAATGTAGGAAGTACCAACATTAGAATTAATATGTAACTCTAAGTGTCTTTTTATGTATAGACATGGTTATATAGTGATAAATTGTTTCAGGTCTGCTTTTTTTCACAAAGTCTGTTTTCGCAGTGAACAATGAGATAGATGAAGTTCACTTATTCTGTAGGTCCTTTGCATTTTATTTTCTTCCAAATGTGGAGTGGAAGGTCTGCAGCTTAGTTATGCAGCTGAAATATTTAAACCCAGCTCAAAAACAAACAAAAAAAATTCAATATAATCTTTTTGTCTGTGATCCTTTATCCACAATGTCATGTAAGCCAAATTTATGTACATCAATTTAGTACCAATCTCTAATCTTTTCCCTGCCTAACTTACTTGGAAACTGAAGCTACCAAAGTTTTCTAGTGTTATTAGAAATGCAGTTGGGTCGAGCAGTGCAAGATAATAGATTCATTACTAACTAATAACTACTTATATCATTTAGGCACCTATTTACCACAGAGGTTGTTTGTGGTTTAGAGAACAGCACTTTCCAAGAATCTTTAAAAGTCCTGAGTTCTTCTCTGAGGAGATAAGTTCCAGACTGATCATGTCCCAGAACTATTCTTTCCTGTTGGATTGGATGAGGCACAAGTAGTCTGCCTCTCCACGTCCTGTGCTTCTGTGTCGTTCCAAAGAATGACAGCTTTAACTGGAGGGCGGTGGCTGTATCCATTTACACTACTGTTAAATCTGTGCCTTTAGTCATTCTTTGGGGTCATTCCCAGCATGTATTTGAACTTCTTCCAACTGAAGCGGGAATTGAATCCTTCTCTTTACTTTCAGGTTGAGCACTCTGGTCAGTAGGCTATTATAAAAGGGCTGTGTGCCTTAGCATTTTAAAGCAGTGGTCCTCAACATCTTCCTGTAAGGGGCAAGTGCATGCAACGTGCAGTAGTCATACTCTGAGAATGAGCTTCCTGGGAATCCCCACACCTAGTCTTTGACTCCAGAAGCATTTGTGCAGGCTGCACGCTCCTCACACTGCAACGATTCTGTACATAGGAAGTCTAGTTCTTCGAGGAATTTGAGTGTAGGGATGCCAAGTGTATTCAGACTTTCAGGTTAATGGATAGTTAGATGGGATTCCAGAAGGGAAATTAGCTTCTGCCTGAGAGCCTCGATATGTAATTGTGTAGTTTCCCGGCTCATCGGAAACGGAGTAAGCTCAAAAACATGCCCTCTCTGAGTCCCAAACTTGAGACACTCCACAGTCTTATTTTCAGCTCAGTTTTTCTTGGGAGAAACTCTCTGCTACCATCTTGTGGTAATATATAGGAAGAGACATCAAAAGGAAACATTTTCGGTTTACATGGGAGTCAAGGCTTAAAATTCATTCCGTATTTGGACTAATAAAACATGGAGAGTTTGATGTCACATTTCAGGAGAGAAGAGTAAACAGCACGGTGTGGTGGAACAAAGTAGTTGTCCGCTTTTTTATAATTGAGATTGGGTGCTCAAATATGCTGGATACATACTTGTTTTGTTACTGGGTTTGTGGGGTTTTTTTTCTGTGAGGTAATTTGCTAGGATGAAAAAGGAGCCCAGTATTTCTCTCTATGTGATCGGAACATTATTTATAGTAGTAGCAGGGCTACTTGATGTCCTTTATGGTTACATTAGACAGCATTTATTTGGGACATATATACAGTACGTATCTGTGTCCAGATAAAACTGCCTTTTTTGAGTTGATAACAGACTTGGGCATATTTGAAAGGAGGAGAAGAAGGTTCCCTGTGGATTTTTCTGTGCTGCGGACCCTCACACTGATGTCAGGACAGATCTGCTCAATATCTGATGGAGAAATCATACCAGCGTGCGAACAGTAGTGCTTTCAGATGCAAATCCAGCACTCCAGTTGGAGATAACAGCTAGCAGGAGATGACAGCTAGAAGGCAGTTGTCTGTGAAAGTCCCTCTGGTGGCACAGGACAGCCTAAAACCATTCCTGAGTTCTGGGACACAGCAATCCATTGACAAGATGTGATGGAGTACAGGCAACAACTCAGACTGAGGCAAAGGACTGTTTTCCACAGGGTAGGAAATGAGGCTTGCTTCAAAAAATAGCTGTTTATATAGATGCTCCACTTTCCTGAATTAATACTATGCCATTCTAGCTCATGAGACAATTATTTGCTTTACACACAGTTTCAGGGTATGTCTGCTGTAAACCACATGGAAAAATCTGAATTAGTAGCTTGAATGGGCTGCTGCAACCAGATGGTTTCAGGCTTCTCAGCTAGTTATTTAAAATGAGCATGGGGATTTCCAATCAAGCATTGGAGATAGTGGGACAGCTGTAAACAAGTCTGAGTTTCCATTAAGTATGATTACTAGAAACTGCGAAGTCACTTGGACTGAAGCTTAAGAAAACAAACAGAGGCCTGCAAGAGACAACTGGCATAGAAAATTTTAACCCTACTGAGTTTTTCAACTGAATAAGCGACTGACAGTAGCATCTTGAAAAGGTAGTGCTGCCTTTATAGGCCTGTTTGTCAGTTCACAGTAGGCAATAAAACGAATTGGAAAAGGACTTTGTAAGCCTATTGGTGATGCAAATAGAAAAAAAAAAAGTTTGTTTTGTTCCATGTCTTGGCTTTGAATTGCTGTATTCAACATTCTTGTTCCTGAAAGTCTTGTTCAGTAGAAGGCCTGTGGAAAGCGGAATCAATCTCTAAAAGACGAGGTAAGCTTTCTCAGATGTAACTAGGATACTTGAGCAACAATCGGGATCTTTTCTTTATACATTGTTGAAACGTCCTGGATGAAAAGCCTACTACATTTACTGGAAAAATGAAAAGAGCCGGGTGTTATGTGGATGTGCCAGAAGTTCAAATTCCCGCCACTGAGAATTAATGAGTTATCTTTTTCCTCTTTCCCCAAAATGTAGAGGCTGGCTTAGGATGTGTGAAATTTAAAGGAATTGGAGGGCAGGTGGTCTCGGAATTTTAAGTACATTAGTGTTGTGTACTATATCTTCAATAAGCTGAGATGCCTAGATTTAAGTTATACACCGTGAATAGTTTTATTACTGGTTGAAACTTGAGTGTGTTTTTAGTGAGTGAATAAGGTAATTAATCAATTAGAAATGATTCATAAATTCACAATAGAAGATGATATAGTGTGAATGCATGATGTAATGTATAAAAGGCTGGCTATATTATTTAAAGAAAATTGCAGCTTTGATTCTTTGGATGCTTAGGCTCAGTGGTTTGATGAAATTTAGTGCAGTGTTTCCTATCTGCCACACTGAATAAAAGAATCTGTGGCAAGGCCAGTGTTGTGTTGTGTTGTGTTGCACAGTGCACTTAGGCGAGGCCGAGGCAGTCTGGCTTGTGGAGGCATTAGAAGCACATCCTGGATTAGTGGACTGAGAGCACCAAGCAATCATTCCTGAGTGTGGGGTGCCAGGAGTTGGGAACGCTGTGGCTGACAGTGCCAGTTAGTGCCCATTAAGTAGGGAGGAGGCAGGCTCTGCAAGGAACTGCCCAAAGAATATGTCATTACAGCTGCTCATGGGCATAGTCTCAAATATTGTCCGTGCATCAGGGGACTGTGGGCATTCCAGCAGCAGCTATTCCAGCCCTAAAGTTGTAACAGCAAGCCTCTCCTGGAGACAGAACTTTGTCATGGTATAACCTGAGCCAGCAGCTAAGCACCATACAGCACTCATTCACTCCCCCGCTCCCAGTGGAATGGGAAGGAGACTCAGAAGCAAAACTTGTAGGTTGAGGTAAGGAAAGTTTAGTAACTGAAATGTAAATTGAAAAGTAAAATGTAAAATATATGAATGATAGCAAACAAAAAAGGGGAAGAAACAAAACTAAAGGAAAACCAATTGATGCATAATAGAGTTACTCACCCCCCCCGAGCAATGCCAGACCCAGTCCTTGCACCCTGACCAGCGCTGCTTCCAGGTAGTTCCCCAGTTTACACACTGGCATAGAATATCCCTCTGGCCAGTTCAGGTCACCTCTTCTGGCTGTGCTCCCTCCCAGCTTTTTTTGTGTACCTCTTCACTGGCAGAGCATGACACACAAAAAAAGCCATCGAATGAGGACAAACATTAGTTGGCAGAAGTAAAAACATTAATGCGTTATCAACATGATTCTCGTACTAACTCCAAAACACAGCACTGTGCCAGCTACAGAGAAGAAATTAACTGTATCCCAGACAAAACCAGAACAAAAAAGTTCTGTTTTCTTCGCAGTGTTTCCCTGAGAAAAAGAATTGCAACCAGCCGGTGGCTTTTCTGGTGACGTAGGGAGTGTTTGCATAGGGTGTAGGTCCCACACAAGGTTGCACTTGTGCCACTTAGCAGTATGATGGTTTTTTCTCTGATGATGTATTTATAGAGGTTTGCAGATCGTGTCTTCTTCTAAAAGGGTAGCTTTTCTGATTTAGCTATAAAGCCTTTAGAAATGAGAAATACAAGCTGCAAAATACCATCATACTAGGGTGTTTTACCCATGGAAGTACTCCACTGTGTACTCAGTATTTAAATACACCTCTTGATTGATATACATTGTTCCACGACAATAGATTCCAGGGGAAAATGTCCTCCAGACAAGGCTAGATGGCGCAGTAGGTCAATGCATTGAGGTTTTTCAGACGTTTTAAGGTCTGCAAATTCCTGTAAATTTCCACGGCCTCATATGTTTATTGACACATTGATGCATTGATTAATGTGGAAGAATCGCATTACTTTTTGTGGCTTTTCTGACTCATTATTTTTCATACTTATCCAAGTAAAAGTCCACATAGAAGAAGCTTCCAAGGTAATTTCTGGACAAGACAACATAAATACTTTCCTAATTTTTTGTACCTTGCCTTCCAAGCAGAAGTGTAGTTGAGGGCAAGCAGAGTCCGGCTGCTTCTAATTTGGGAAAATTAGAGTTTATTTCATTCTTACTGCCCTCTTGAATACCGCAGGAGTGTGTTTATAGATGTTTTGTATACCAATAAACCACTGTCTCCAAATACTTACCAAACATAAAAGAAATCTTCAGTGTCAGCTGTTTCCTCTATGGAAAAGGAAAGATTTTTGAAAATACATTATTAGTGTGCCCTCTACTTCTTCTGTCTACCACGAAAAAGCAAGCTGAGTCTAGTAGTGAAAAATTTCTGTTTTGCTTAGAAAACCTCAGGAGAACTACCCAGACAGTTTTGTGAAGCTACTTAGTAAGCATTAAGTGGAATATTTTTTAGTTGCCAAATCAGGTTGTAGCAAACTGCCAGTTTTTCAGATAGAGAATATTGTTTACATAAAAAGTTTAAGATAAGTGTCCATCTCA
>VZTA01021610.1:0-12982 GCA_013398855.1 Mohoua ochrocephala | reverse complement strand
GCAGAAGATAACTCAGTCATGATTAGTGAGTTATTTATATTATTTAGAAGAGGCCAGGAGAAGAGTTATTAATATTTGAGCAGCAGTATGTGGCATTTTAAATAACCCCTATTATCAAAAAGGTTGAGGGTAACAGTCAGATGGTTAATGTACTGAGCATTTAGCATCTGCTCCTCTGAGGTGTCAAGTGCCTTTGCAAGGCTCTGAGTGCACTCAAATTACATTAAAATAATGAGGAAAGTCACTTCCTTACAGGAGATTCTCAGCCACTGGCAGGATAAAGCTATTATCATGCAGGCAGTAATGGATAGAAGGAAAAAGCCATTTCCTTCTTTCAATTTTTTTTTTTTTTTTTTTTTTTTTTTTTTTTTTTTTTTTTTGTTTGGTTTTTTTTTTTTTTTTGTGTGTGTGTGTTTAGCTTTCTACTCCTGAAATGGCTTGTGGAAGTTATCAGTGCTCTGTAAACGCCAGTGTGAAAGCTGAGTGCCTGCAAGCAAAGTATCTTCTGTCTGCTCTGAGACACAGGGTAAGCACAAAAGCTGAAGATAACAGAGGGAAATTGAAGAGAGCAAGAGGCCACGAAAACCTTTATGTGGTAGATTTAAGCCCTGCACTGCAATCTGTTTTTATAGCATAGTGCAGCTCCAGACATCTCTGTGCAATGCGGCCACTCCTTTGTGTGCGGACACATTGGTGGGAGCTCTCTGCTGCCAGCCTCTGCCCCGAGATAGAAACGCAATTGCTAAACAACCTAGCTGCACAAATCCCAGGAATCACAGCACACGGCTCACCAGCATTCACAGCTCATATTCCTGACTTGTTCCAGGATAATCTTCTTGTCCTGTCATGGGGTTGAGGAAGGTGCTGGTTTAGATCCACTTTGTGAGGGTTCCTACTCTTAAAATAGCAACTGCTGTGCCAGCTGCCTGTGGTATTTTCAATTGCTACAACACTGGTTTTGGAAGGTTTAGACCAGAAGGAAAGTAACAGCTGTATTCCAGAGGAAAGCAACAGCAAGTGAAAGAACCTGAGTGGATTTAAAGAAGTGTAAAGCAAGGTGATGCTGCTTTAGAACAGCAAATACCTCCTGCTTAAGCATTTTTATTGAGGCAGTGTCCACACACTTCATACAGTGTAATCATGAGAGATACATGCAGAAATCTGCAGGAGGAAGTACTCTAGAGTTTGAGTGGCACCCTGGTGAAAGAGGCAGCATTAGGTGCATGTTTAAATTATTGGGGAAGCTCTCTCCTGGAGCCTCAGTCTCTTCTCTGCCAGGTCTTACACCAATATTGGACAAAATAAATGTAAATTTCAAACAGATGTGGAAATTTGAAGTAAAAGACAGCTGATGATTATATGCAGAAAGGGAAGCACAAAGAAACAATAATTTTTATGTGATAAGTAGTGATAGCAGAATTATATAATACTCCAGCTATGGTTGAAATTTCAACGACTATACGATATTGAGTGTGAAGTTGCTCTGGGGAAGCAAACAGACTACATGCATTTTTCAAGCTATTGAAGTATAGGGTCCATTCTAAGTCTGTGTCACATCACCAGGGCTGGGGTGGAACAGGCTGCTGAGTATTGTCATCTCCCCTCTGTGGGAGAAAGTAAGCCAGCAAGAGTTTCTGAAGCTGGCACTGTGAGATAATGCTAGCACCCAGCTTAGCCCCAAACCACAGACTGAATTGTGGGTTTTCTAGGGAGCTACTGTCGTCTTTGTAGAGCAATGTTCTTGCTCTACTCAGATCTCGGAGGGATATGGTGAGTGCCTTGTGATTCCTAGCCCTCTGGTTCAAGGGTCAGCAAGAGTGTCTGTGCTTGGATTAGTCCATGAAAGGCCTTGAAAGACAAGGAAGAGAAGTCAGAGATGTGGTACTGAAAGAAAGATAACCAGTCAAAATGAAAGATAAGCATAAAACGCTGGCTATAATATACTGGGTAGATATGAGCAGGTTAATCTGGACGAGGCCAGGGAGGAAAGTTTCTTAGGGGCTGACATGAGACACAGCAGTCTTTTTAG
Organism: Mohoua ochrocephala; assembly: GCA_013398855.1. Classification (NCBI taxonomy): domain Eukaryota; kingdom Metazoa; phylum Chordata; class Aves; order Passeriformes; family Acanthizidae; genus Mohoua; species Mohoua ochrocephala. The sequence goes on along the minus strand of VZTA01021610.1, from coordinate 10,953 downwards.
AAGAGTCTTAGCTAGTTATGTAGATGGAAGAGGCTAGGCTGTAGAAATGTTATGTGATAATGATGCTCAGAATCTAACCTGCCAGTAAAGACGTGGGAGGGTGTAGTCAATGATAATTCCTAGGTTATTGACTTGAGAGTCTAAGTGGTGTTATCTCAGAAAAGGAGAGTGGTGGCCATGTAGTGTGTTGCAATGAGTGGTAGTGGGGGGGCCAAAAGACCAAGGGACCATGGTTGGGTCCAAGAAAGCCCCCTCCAAGTTTGTTGTAAGAAGCTTCTCCCATTGACTCTTATGAATATTCATGTACCCCTGCAAGATGTAACCAAAGCCCCCATTCCTGCCCCTCTGTTCCCATCGGTTGGTTTTGTATTACCCCGCCCCCCTCGGGACCCCCTCTTAAGCCCCAGCTGAACAGAAGTTCGCCCTCTTGGTTCCTGGGATGCCGATGTGGGACCTTCCCTCCCTGGGGTCCTGCTCAATAAAACCTACGGTTGTTCTGGCCAAGAGCCACCTCCGAAGCCTCTGGGGGCACCCAGAACCAACATGCGCAGGGTGGTGGATGGCTATCACGGCCCTGGGTGGGGAACAGCTGGCTAGCAGGGGTCTGGCCCTGCCCGGGACCCCTCAGCGAAGGGCTTCTGTGGAAAACACAGCAGCTGTCTCACCCAGCACCACAGCACCTGTGCAGGCGCAGTAGTAGATTTATGAGAAGGTTAAAAGTGCCATCAATTTACCAGCAAATGGTTTAAGATTGGAAAAAAAATGTGAGTAATATGGGGAAGTAAATATCAATTAAAAGAACTGGACAAATTATCAGTATGTCTGGGTGTCTTCTGCTGAATGGGCCACACAGCAAGCTTGTTTTTACAGCTTGAGTAAATGGGCCTTAGCTCCTTCTGTATCTCTGCTAGGAATTGTTCCTCATATTCTGTGATACATGGCAGCATCAAGACTATGCCAGGGAACTCATGGTTTCTGAGAGTTTCCTACCATGGTTTATAACTGAAAAGTTACCTGTTAAACCCATGGATGTCATCGAAGCACCAAGGTTTACTCACTGATGACACAATCATGTGTCATGCCCTTCTTTCACTTCCCCTCAACATCCTTCTCCTCTTCTTTGCTACGCTGTGTCATTTTCTGATCAATAAGGACAATCCTTTGTGTATCACTACTCGTCTACTGCTTCACTATCAACTTCTGTCTTCTGTCCCAGACACTGAATATTCTACTGATTACCAGCTTATAACTTTACATGTATAATAATTTGCTCTTATTCTTAGCAGTGACAGAGACGAAATGAAGAATTCCCCTCAAATTCATGTAAATTCCTTTTTGCACTATTGCAAGTGATAAGTTTTGTATAAAAAATAATTTTTTGCTTACTCGTGCTTGTGAGTCATTATCCAAGAATAAAAGATAAAAACTTCATTTGATCAGTCCACATAAAAGGAAAGTATTCCTTCAGCAAATTTATGTTATCTACTGTTTCTGACCATAATGCCACCTCATCTGCTTTCTCACCAGTTCTGTTCACCCAGAAAGTTTTCTGAAGGAAGCATAAATCCTACGTGAGAATACATGAATAACAGCCTGATGGTACCAGTTTTTCTATTTTGACCTCATTGAATGTCATCTTGTAGCAATACCAAACATCCTATGTGGGCAGAGAAAGGGAATGCTGAGAGACAAGTTATTTCTTTCTTGTGCAGTTAGCTGGCATTATTAATCCTTTGAGCATCTAGTGAATGTTTAGACGTACTTTGAAGACTCTGTGGTTGCACTGGGTTTGGTTAATTTTGACTCATGGGAAGAGATCAAAGGATCATGATACTCTGTTGTGGTTGCCCAGAGCTGCACGTTTTCTTTGTGGTAACATGCAGTAATGAAATGCCTTGAGAGATATCATGAGATTTGCCCAGTGGCTTACCTCATGGGGGATGTCTCACCTTGTAGAAGTGAAAATGGGGTGTAGTTGTGTGAATGTTGGGTAAGGAGGAAACCATGGATGAGAGACAGGAGAAAAAAAAGATGTTACAAGACCAGCACCAACAGTGACATCATCATCTAGGGTATTAGAACTAACCATCAAAAGGAGATACATTATATTCAGAAATTTTTTGATCTTCTGGATTATAGTCAGACTTCAAAATCTGTATGACCTAATGGGTTAAAACCTCTCAAATTTCACAACTTTGTGTGATCTGAGCTTCACAGATATATGATTTGTATTTTGGCTATCATTTTCTTCACCTGTCACAATCACCACTTGCAATGTAAGGATCTAAAAAGATCTTGTCCGTGTTGCTTCTCCTGTGTCATTTGAATCTCCTTCAGGTTAGCAGAGTGTGAGCGAACCATTAGGTTCTTATTACTACCATGGGTACTCAGGCCTTCCAAATCTTTTGGGAGTAAAAAGTGAGTGGATTCTTTGAACGGCCCTGTGATAGTGTAATAGCTCCATCAGTATGTGGCGTTTCCACCACCAGTCAAAGACTTTTTTGAGATACCTTTCTGTCAGTTCCTTAAAATCTCCTGAAAATGGGGACTGTAGAATTCCATTATTTTGACGATGATCTCATCATTTCACATATAGAAGCATATGATACTGATTCCCTCTGTTTGGATTCTTCCTCCTTCTTTACTATTCTGTCACTGCATCACTGAATTTCTAGTGAGTTCCTTGTCCACTTGGCCCCATGCCCTTTTCAAACTTGTTGTAGGACACTTTTGCCTCCTTTTGTCCATCTAAACCCACTTAAGTTTCGAGTATGAAGGAATTCAGCTCAAGTGATTTGAGGCTGTTCTCTGCTTACTTTTGTTTTCACTTGCCACACCCTTAATTTTGTGTCACCCAAAAAATTTATATTTATTTTCAAATTAAAATTCTTTCTGAAAATGTGAGATAGCATGCAGTCATGGAAAACCGGTGAAAGCCGTTTGGTGCAATCTTTTTTGAAATTGTAAAAATGTTTTCTCTGCATCTGCGGAAAGCATTCAGCAGACATCATCTAACACAGCATGCGTGCCTAACCCTTGTAACAGCTTCTTACTAAGCTGAATGTTCACAGTGTGTTTCATAATCATTTTCTAGATGAGCACTCGTTACGGACCTTCATTACCTTCTAGGGGGTCATATTAGTGAACTGATTCATATGTGTATTCTTTGTTATTTGAGGTTTCAGTAATTCCGGAGTCACTGATCTCTTTTGCACAGGTCTTTCCCACTGTTCCTACCAGTTACAGGGTGGTTTTACATTTCAGTTACCTGGAGCTGCTGCTGTAGCATGTGAGCAATTAAGAACTTCCTTTGTATCATTTGCCACATAGATTCAGTTTCTCTCTTAAATACAGATTTTTAGCTTGCATAGTACTTGATTCCTTTTGCCCGTTCTTCATATCTCTGCCCTTTTCAGTGCTTACCAAAGGTATCAGGTGCTACCAGCAGTTTGGACCAGAAGGACTTTCAAGAAGCACACTGAAACAAGGCAGCTGTGTTTGCATTTTACTGAAGACTTTTGGAACATTAAAAAGCACAGGGAAGTCAAGTTCTGCCTGGAATTATAATCTCAAGCACAAACAACAATTGTCCATAGTCAAACCTTATCAACAATAGCCTAATTGTACTGTTTGAGATTAGAGATGCTACACTGAAAGAAGCACTTTATTTTTCTCTTTGTAGTACGCATACACACAGATGCAATGAGAAGACAAGCAGAGTTTTCCAGTTTTCGTATTGTGCTTTGACATAGAGTCAACTTGGTAACAGGGAATAAAAGTTATATTATAGAGATGATCAGCTTTCTTCAAGAGAAAATACAAACCTATACAGAGAGCATCCTGATTGTGCATCTCAAATAAGACATTAGTTTGAACTTTAATAACCACAGCTCTGTCTCCACAAATCACCGCTGCAAGCATTTAAGAATCACAGGCTAAAGCGGGAAGCACTGGGTCAGTTTATTTCCTAGAGTAGAGTTGAAGGAAGTTTAATGGGTCACCTGCAAGTCTTCTGAGAAATCAGTACGGTGAGGCCTGCCAGAAATGATTGAATTTTTTATCTGCAGTTAAACTCCCCAGCGCAAATGTCATGTCTCATCTTTATCAGTGTGTGCATGTGTGAGCAGAGGATGCTACAGGATATGACTGTTTCTCAATTGAAAACATTAAGTCAGGGATTTTGCATGACATTTGTGTACAATGCAGACTCATCACAAGATGTCCAGTCTCAGCAGGATTCCTGTGCATTTGACCAAGATGTCTGGCAGTTGTATCCGGGTTTTTATTTCAGCGCAACAGGGACAGTGCAGCCTTTCTATCCTTTTTAGATAAGAAAAATGCAATGCAGGGCAATCACACAAGAATAAAGAACGGGCAGGAATGAATCCCTTGCCTTCTGCAGTCAGATTTCCTCAGTAACCCTCATACTTTGCACTTTCACAGAGGATCTTTGACTACCTAGTTCAGCGTCGACATAAATTTAGAATTTCACCTTTGTGGGAAAAGGCATTTGTACACATGAAATTGTAGTTTCATCTCTATAGGGCAGCAGTAGGCAGAAGCTTCCACAATTTTTCATTACAGGCTCCAGTCACAGGCAGATGGGAAAGCCAGAAGTAGATGGCCCATGTGCAGAAGTGAAAGGCACATCTGCTGTCATCTATCTTGAGCACAAGAAATGTCTGCAGTCTCTCTCTATGTATTCAGGTCATTGCTGGGTCAGGGGATAATTGGGGTGGAACAGGCTGCTCAAGTTCTCAAAGTTGCATGTGGCATAGACCCAGTTTTGTCCTGTGTTTAATCGGTCCCATCTTTATGCTTGGAAAATGGCTTTGAAAATGTTGACTTTTGTAAAGACTGTTTCTCTTCATTGTAGTACCTGGATCTCTTTTTTTGGAGCACTTAGAGAGACGTGCATGTAATGGTTAGAACTTGTGTGTCAGATCTGAGGTTGCAGTGAGGCAAAATCTTCTCACAGGCCTGTTCTGACGGCAGCTTTATAATTACTGATCTTGTTTTTCTTTCTGAGCATGCTGTGCGGTCACAAAGATGCAGGATTTCTTGCCATAAAGAGTTGCGAGATCACACCGTTGCCAACTCTTCTGAGACTGAGCTATGGAGGATTTTTCAGCATGAGTCAATGCCTCTATTTGAGAAACACAGCCCGCCTTTCAAAGTCCCCCTTATTGTAACCACAGGCTGCCTTTAAAACAGCAAATCTCAAGACCATAAACCTTAGCTGACATGCCTGTGATCTGCTTTTGTTCAAATAGTCACAAAATCCTTCTGCTAGCCGCTCACCCTACTTGCCATTGGTAGAAGAGATGTATGACGTTATGAACCACTTAAAATCTATTTTAAAAAGTAGGCCTGAGATTTTTATAGAAGAAGGAAAGTCTTTTGGGCCTTAGACACTACACTAGCAGGAGTGTATTTCCTGTCTTTACACTAGTACTCATAAGCCAGTCATAAGTGGGCACTTCTGAAGGGTAGCATGTGGGCACTCAGGTAGGAGACTCAGGACTAGTAAACAGGACTTTAATGAGTGAAGTGGAAACATACTGCCACCAAGAATTTTGTTTTCTTTCCTTTTTCTTCTTTTTTTTTTTTTTCTGAAAGAAATAGAAAGAGCATATAGGAAATTTTAATTTATTGCAGAAGGTAAAATGTAGGCTAATTTCTAAATTATATTGCCAGCATTTGTTTTTTAAAATGCTTTCTGTAAATAATGGATTTCAAGTTTATTTCTAATTTTAGACTATTAGGCAGACATTATTCCAATTTAACATGTAAGACCTACATGTTGTGTAGAGCCATTCAACTTCCACATCCTGGTGTAAAAATATGCATAAGGCTCTCCTGTGTATTTTCCACTTTTTTCTAGAAACACGAGATTCTGTTGTATCTTCATTCTAAAAGCACTGCTTTCACACTTTTTGGGGGGTTTGGTCATACAGCTTTCTTTGGTAGTCAGCATTACTGACACTTTCCATTTCCCTAGGTCTTAATAAATGCATCTATAAAATATATTAAAAAAATAAAATAATGCAACTTAGTATGCAGCATAAATCTATCTGTGGGGTAATTATGGTCTTTATTAATCAAATAATTCTATTTTTTCAATGTATCTATTAACCCATTTCGAATGCTCACTACTATGCACAATTCCTTTCTGATATTTAAATAAACAAATATGGTCTAATTTACATCATCCTTTTGCTGGTATTTTGATTTCCTTCTCATTGCCTTTGTTTTCTTATGGACAGAGGGAGTAATCATGGTTATACGTAAGGACTGACTGGCTTTGGATTTGCTTCAGCTCTGATTAGGAGATATGGCTCATCTTTCTTACATGACCCCGAGCAAGTTGCTTTCCCCTCTTAGTTTAGTCTTTGTAGATAAGACATTTTTTGTAACATAGTCCTTACCCACAAAACCTCTATATTTAGGTCTGTGGGGCCTGTTTCTTGGAAAATAACATTGATGCCATATCTGAAAAGGACTGATGGTAAGTTTTATGACAACACCTGCCATTTAGTTTCCAGCTGATGACTGTCTCTGGAAGTTCTGTTTTGTCAGCATTCCTTCACTGGCCATCTGTATTAGGAACATGAAGACTCATGTTCTTCTCGGCATGAGAAATGTTTATTTTGTCCTGATAAATAGCCTTCAGCTTATTATTATTAGAAATGTACAAATTTTCTATTTGTACCTGAGAACCTGTGTTACATTTGATCAACCAGGATTAAGAAATGTTCGAAATGTCAAACTTTAGCCATTTGGTTTTTTGCTGTTGAAGTCACTGGAAAAGAGATCAAAGTACTTAGTACAGGTTGCAAAGAAGTTCAGACTATTGATTGGTCTTAAAACCTCACACTTTACCTTTTCCTGGGCCTCTTCTCTGACCAACAGTCAAGTTCTCTCTCTCGTGTAGTAAGACAGGTTTATTTGAAAAGGAATGTCGTCATTAAGCTCTGAATGTTTAAGTCTTTTGCAGTACTAGAATAAAAAATAATGACTTTTATATCAGAGGTTAATTTGTTTTGGCAACATAGCAGAAATGCACATTCCAGCTGCTTAACCATATCACAAGGATAAACTTGTTGATGGAGCTACTTTGCTGTTGCCTAGCCAATTCACTCTTGATATAATGAGCACCATTCATTAACTGGAGCTGCTCAGACTGTGTCATAGTTCTGGTTTTTCTCAAGATGTTAGGTGAAGCAGGTGGCCTTCCTTACTTATCAGTATAATTGGAAAAAAAATGGTGGCACACCTTTAAATGGCTGCAAACTTTCTGTGGAACTGCGAAATCATTCTGATCTTCCAAAGAGACAACAGGGAAAAACCCAATCCAAATGAATTAGTTTATTTTGTTTCAAAGGCTTTTGAAAAATCTATTGTTACACTCAGAGCAGCTAAATAATTTTGTGAAAATAAAGTTTGTACACATATTCTGACAAAAGAGGTTTTCACAGTCACTTTGATAGTGCTCTTGCATCTCTCAGTTTCCACTGATTTCAAGGAACCAGCACACTCTTCAAGAGTAACACACAAGGCTCAAGCAGAGGACAGAGTCAAAGAAACTCAGGGGCAGCAGCATAGGTCCTAATACTTCCTAATCCTATCTTCTGCTTCTTTTTGCAAGACAGTCTTTTGGAAAAGTCTGAATTGAAGGAAAATAAGTATGAGAAAATTGTTCAAAGAAAAAAGCCAAATTGTGACTTAACTGAAGTTGGAGTTGACAGCAAGTGAGATTTCTGCTTTGCGTTCTAGTAAGAAAGCATAGAGAGAAGAGGAGGCCTGAAAAATGTACAAGGACTGGAAGCAGGAGGGCACTCAGTGGTAGGTAAGAGGAGAGAAAATAGCTCCAAAGAAGGAGCCATTCAAATTTGAAGAGATTAAGAATGCTTGTGATTCCAAAAATAAAAATAGAAATCTAGTTGTTTTCTGACCCAAAAGCCAGATCTTGTTGCTTGCATCTGAAGGCAGCAGGAAAGGCAGTATTCAAATGTCTGTCAATAAGTGTTAAAAAGGAGATTTAAAACATAACCTCATCTTCCCTCATAACATTTCTTTACAAGAACATTTTCTTTATAGAATAGATCTGTGTTTACCTCCTAAGCACATCCCCTTTCCCCTGAATACTTTCCTTGTAATACAGCCTTATTTTTTCTAATTTTTTTTCTTTTGCTGCTGAAGTGAAGCACAAACACTACTTTTAAAAAGGAGTAATAACTACCTAAACTACCTGTGTTTTTCCTTTTTCTTTTTTGAATGCTGAAACAATTTATTTGCATTTGTTCTTGAGATTGTCATCTGACCAGATATAGGTACTTGCTAAGTGTTGCTGCTGTCAACATTCAGAAACAGAGACAATGGCTTGGCTAAAATCCAGTTGTCATTAGAAAACTCTTTCTAAAAAGAGCTCTGTGGGATTTTAATTCCATCTGTCCTTCATCATGACTTCAAACATACCAGTATTTCTAAAAGCCAACTAAGTTCCTTTTAGGTCAGTCATGATCTCTAGGGACAAAAGTAAAAAAAGAAAAGCTTTAGCTGACAGCTTTATCAATGATATATGAGGGAAAACAGAATTCAGTGTTGTTTTTTATAGCTGCATTAGTTATGCATTGCTGGCAATTAAACATCATTTTCAGCAGTAAAATAAGCGAACATAGCTATGGGGGATTTCTTCTTCCTTGAAATGCTTTCCCATACTGGTGAACTGCAAACTGTGCACAGTGAAAAGAAGGGAGCTGGTGGAAGAAATGCATGAGACAGAATGGGACAGGACAGGGTGAGACAGGATGGGATGGGGTAGGATGGAATGGGATGGTCAAAATCCTAGTGGGATCATAACGGAGTTAAAACACTGCTTCATACCAGGAACAGATCTCTCTACAGGTAGTTAGAAAGTGATGATGAGAAAAGATGGTAAAACTTCCAGAGGTTTCCCTGGGAAAGGGGAAAAAGTATCCTTTGAGAAAAGACTGTATTAGGGGTGTGTAGCTTCTCCAGGACCTGGGAGCAGCGTGCTTGTACCATACATACACAGCCAAGAACTGGGGAAGAACAAGGGGGATCTCCAAATGCATTTTTGCGTAAGGTTGGTGGGGTCCCTGACACGGGCTCTGAGTTATTAGCTAGTCTGTACATAGGACATCCATCACTTTCAGAGGGCCTTACTTGCATTTCAGTAAACCAGCCACACTTCAGATAATCAGAAGCTCAGCCTGTGTGCAGTGAAGCAGTGCTACTTAAAATAGCCAGTCCTACTGATAGTCTCTGAAGATGGTGTATTTTGAATTGAAGACTCTTGAATAGGATGTAATATGCAAAGCAGAACAAGGAGATATGATCTAGAAGGTACAACAGCTTAGTTCTGGTACCAAAGCTAGGCTGCAAGTAATAGTGAGTAGCTTTTTACTTTTGCAGTTAGTTCGGAGCCTCATCATTTAGCTTCGGCATCTGGAAGCAAAAGGTTTCTTATCCACAAACACAGGAATTCTCTTTAATTGTGTCAAATTTATTTAGTGTTGAAGAAAATGGTCCTTTTCTTGGTCTTTTGTTCAAAGCTGTGGCTGCTCTACTTGAGGACTGAGTCTAAAAGTTGTGAATGAGAGAAAATGTGATACAGCCTTTTGGGCATAGCTAGCTAGTGGTTTATGCTTTAGACTGGGCTTTCACAAGGGGATAATATTTCAATTTAAGCTTTCAGTGTAAAATTACACTATTGTTCTGTCTCAGGATTGATTGAGCATTTGAGGATAAGTATTATACAGTAGCCTTCAAGAAGAGAAACAAACGCAAAACCCAATCTGATAAATGTGGGGGAGCTTAACTAGATTTTCCCAAGAAGACCAGAGAGAGAAGGGAAGGCATGGTTATAGCTATGGGACCCACTGAAATCCCTCAGCTGGTTTTTGGCTAATCATGACTGACTTTTAAGGGATTCATTCAGTTCAGGAATATAATTTATTTCCTCATCTGGTTAGGGAAGGTGGAGTTCAGGCTTTTAACATAGGATCAAAAGTTTTCTTGAAATCCCTGGGTGATGTTTTGAGATTTGAGGACCTTTGAAGATCCTTGTCTTTCTACTGCGTCCAAGTTTATACAATCCAAATCCTTTGATGCCCATCTAAAGTACAGAAGCCTTCCTATATAAATGGGAGGTGTTTATGCCATCAGCCAGGATGTTACAGTATCACATAATTTTGTCCCATTTGCTTCCGCAGGATATTTTATGGATTGAGCTACTACTTGACACACACATGGGATTTTTTTAGGCTTTCAATAGTTCCACAGTTCTGCTAAGCACATTGAAGAAATATCTATGTGAATTATTTCTGAGATCTGACTTTTCCTGAATGGAACTGCAGAGTGCTGTACCAGCCTGGCTATATCAATCACTGAAGACAAAAAGAAGTTCTGTGTTGAACTGTGCCTTTGCTTTTGGAATGATGTCTCAGAAGTGCTTTCTCTCTTCTCACATAATGTTTCTGGAGATGGAGTCCATACTTGTGATATTCTGCCTGGAAGAAAACCACATATTCAAAATCATGACTGCCATCCCCAAGCAAGTATTGGGAGAATGAAGAACTGCCTGCTGTAGGACATGACTGGGTTCATGAACATCTAAGGAACGTGAAGGTGCACAAGTCCATGATGACATACTTCCATGAGTCCTGAGGAAGTTACTAGGCCATTAACCACCATATTTGAGAAGTCATGGCAGTCCAGTCAAACCCCCACCGATTGGATAATGCGCTAATCTTAAAAAGGGAAACAAGAAACCCCCAGGGAATTACAGGCTGGTCGGTCTCATCTCAGTGCTTGGTAAGATCATGGAGGAGATTCTCCTGAAAACTGTGCTAAGGCACATGGAAAACAAAGAGATGATTGTTGACAACAAACATGGCTTCAGTAAGGGCAAACTGTGCCTGACAAATT
>VZTA01021608.1:0-22398 GCA_013398855.1 Mohoua ochrocephala | reverse complement strand
CTCAGTGTAAGCCTTTGTAAACCTGTAATTGGGTGGATTTTTTCCCCCAAAGGCAATGCATGTGACTTCTGCATGTACATCCATCAACGTTTTTCTTTCTATTACTAAACATAAGCAATTCACGGAGTACTTAATTACCGTGCACAGAGCTCAGTGGAAGGCCTCCAAGATGGATAGGGTGTGAAACATTAGTCATGGGAGGAGAAACTGAAGAACTGGGGCTTGTTCAGCCAAGTGGCTTTAAATGCACCTTACAGCATTTTTGTTGTAATGGAACTTACAATTTCATTGTTTCATTCCCAGTACCTTTGAGGAGAAGGATCCAGTCTCTTCACAGAGCTACGTTGTTGGCAGACAAAAGGAAAAACTCATAAATTGTAAGAAGAGAGTTTGAGATTTGGTATCAGAAGAAACTTTATCACCAATGAATAGTAATATAATGTCACAGGCAGCCCAGGGAGGCTGCGGAGTCTCCATCCTTGGGAGATTTTCAAGATCACGTTGGGCAAAGCCCTGAATAACCTGGTTTCAACCCCAGAATAGCCTCAATTGATGCTATAGCTGATCCTGCTTTGAACCAGGAGTAGAGATCCTGGGGTCCCTTCCAAGTTGAATTATCATATAAAACTGTAGCAAGCTACATGTATTATGAATCAACATAAAAAGCTATGATGAAACCTAACTATAGAACACTGAACAGTAGAATCATTCATCCCCATACAACAAAGAACATTCATATTTCATGGAATATAGTGTTACCAACTCAACAAAATATTATCCCCCATTCTTTCTACTGTATAAACTTAAAGCTTTGTTTCTACTGTTTGTGTGCCTGCTGTGCCAGTAAAAGAAATTTGAAGGTTTGTCTTCTATCTGCCATTACAAATTGACACGAACTCTACCACCTGTACCTCGGGAAGGGCTTTGCAATGCCCAGTTGCAGCATGAATGCTTGTCTGTGTTTACTGACACTGAAAAGAATTACATTCTGATGGAAACCTGGCTCAGACAATTCTTCAAACTGCTGAAGGATGAATAGCTACAGTGCACAAAGCACTGGTTGGATTGGTCCTTTTATTTTTTTGGTCTTTTTTTCTTTTCTGTTCAAGCCACAAACTGTGTCTTTAAGAAAAATTTCGCAGATAATGAATTCTTTTGGAACTCACACATAAAATAGCTCCAGAGAAAACTGTAAGATTTAACTTGAAGTTACCAACTAAAACCAAATATTTGTGTACACAGAAGACTTTATGTGTACTCATATACCTAATACTTAGTGCTCATATACATAGATAGCAATTAAACAGAAAATTTCTACATTGCCACATTGAATCACTTGATGCATGATTTTTGACTATATATCCTCATTTCCTTGGAACAGAAAACAGAACTTCTATACTTTTACTACTTACTAATGTTCAGTTAAGCCAGTGAGAAAATCTGTCATATACAGTTCCAACATTCAACTTCACCAAAACTAAATCCTTCTTCAGAATCATTACAGTTTACTATATGGGTAGTGGGATTACCAAAAAGTAAAATTCACGCGGCCAAAATTAAGATATCTATACCTCCCTTTTCACAACTTCTCCTTCACACAACTCAACAGTTTGTTTATTTCAAAGGCAATGCCTTCAAGCAAACTAAGATAGTTGTTATATTTAAAACAGGAAATCTCCGAAATATTTGTTTTCCTCTTCTCTAAAACATGAAAATTCCCATCTCATTAATGTGTCTACAGCTGACCAAGTGGAAGCGATTTAGTTCTGCGTCTAACTTTAGATGCAACAAGTACTTTAAACTGGATACTGAATCTCTGCTGTGCTTGGGAAGATTTAACCTTTTCAGAAATTGAGTTTCATTGTTCATTTGTTATCCCTTTTGTGTCTCATGAGGGACACATGGACTTTAGGACTTTGACATAATTAAGAACAGAAAATATGTTTTCCTTTTCTGAGTTTTGTGCAAGGGGTCTCGAGTTTACTAAAATTCCCGTCTTTACAAATTGATACAAATAAAAGAAGATTTTTGATTAAAAAGTGAAAAACTCTCTCTAGAATTTCTAAATTCTTTTTTTTTAGTCTCATAGGTAGTATATTCAGGTACATAATGATGCTTTGCAACTGCAAAGTTCTCTTGTCACTTTTTTGATGACCTGAATAAGTAATTCGAAGCTTTCTTAGAAATTATTTTAGTCTTGAAATTATTTTATTCTTGAAATTATTTCAAGAATAAAGCAATATTCCCGGATTATCATTTTAGAAATTCCCACTGAAATTAGGCAGAGACGTCTTTGATATTTAGATTGGGCACGCTATGGTGTTTTAAAAAGATCAGATCATTCAATACTTTTGCTGTATGCAAGTATAACGCTGGGATTTCTTTGGAGTCATTTTGATTGACAGCAGGATGGAATAGACAACCATGTCCAGATGCAGTTCCTGAGGTTGAAAGGCATCATTTTTTCGTAGACCGCATCAAGAGAGAAATTTAAGGGTGAGTGGATATCTTAGCTTCGAAACAAATACTGTAAACACTGTGATGGCAGCCCTCGAATGTGTCCTTTTGCAATTGCTTTTCCATCCTACAACAAACTTTTAACAGCCAAGATTTAAATTACTTAAAATGGAAGGCTGTTTCATGAAAATACTTTAACGACAGTGGAGCTAGTATGCACAGCCATGATACAAAATGCATTTACTCTGATGTTATGAAGAGTCTTCCTGCTCTACCCCTTCTCCACCATAAAAAAAGAACAAACAACTACTTGAAAAATGGAGGCAGAGCCAGAGTATAAAAAGTTAGGTGAATAACAATCAAGACACAGTTGACCAGTTTGGATTGCCTCTTAGAAACCTTTGCCTCTGCTGTCTTATCCAATATGTGCTGAAAGAGCAACCTGCTGAAGTCTGCTTCAGAACCATTATCATCTGTTCATTTTATTTCCATTGCCAATTATCCTTAATTATTGGAAACTTTTTTCAATGTATAATGACTGCTGAAATGCATGCTCATTAAATTGACTCCAGCTCAAGAAATAGATTTTGTTAAGCTGTTATGTTATAGACCTGATTTTCAAGTACTCCATCCTCAGTTAACTTCAAGTCCATCTTTGCACAACATTTTCCAAGTGCTATCTATGAATTTATTTACTTTTACAGGAGAAAGAAACAAAAGGCTAGATTTCTTTGTAGGAAACTGACATCATTGGTATAAAAAGACTGCTGCGATGGGAATTGCTAGTAGATAAGGGATAAATATGGACAAACATTGTTTCTGAGGGATGAATGGTGTCACTTGAGCACAGGCAATAAGAGGCTGCAAGTCACTTTGGAGCTCATGGAAAAGCAGAAAGAAATTTTCTCAGAATCTGCTCATTTATAAGACGCATTGCAGCCAGCTGTACATCCTGGGTGTTATTCCAGGGATCCTCTTGAAACCTGATTGCAAGAGCTGTAGAAAGAATGAGGACACAAGCTTTCTTTTTGTCACATCCTCAGGGTGCAATCTTGCCTGATGCCTGATTTCATATCTCCACTGCTGCACACCCTAAAAAAAAGACCTAGGGAAATTCTGTCTTGGAGTGGATCCATTTTAGGCATAGAAAAGCCTTAAAAAATTAGGGATTTGAATGAACTCCAGAAAAAAAAAAAAAGAAAGCATGTGTTAAAGAAACAGTAAGTGGGGTACTTCTCTGTGTTATTTCATGTCAGTCACCCTTCTGACACCACTATCAGGCCCAGGAATATGCTACTGTCCCCTTATCTTGCTGCCTTCTTCACAAAGGCAACCTCATCCGGCCTTCCACGTCAGAAATGTCTCTTAGTGCCCTGTGTTTGCCCTGGCCTTCCTTTCTTGGCTTCCCTCTTGTCTTCTGATAACGCGCATGATTTGCATCTCTTCTGATGACAGAATATTTTACAGAAAGAATTCTAATTAAAATAAAAGCAAATAACTGTCAGGATGTGCATGTAACAGTGCACATCAATGTTTTTGAGCACATAGCTCTTTCCTTTCTCTTTCCCTATCAATCTCTTCTTTGTCATATTTCCTCTTTCATAAATATGAGATCTTAGAAAGAAAAAAGAACTGGGTTTTTGTGTGTGTGTAGCTTCTTTCAAACAATCTCTCTGCCCTTGCTACACACAAACACACACAGTATAACATCATAAAGTCAAGCACAAATGTAAAGGTGACAATTCTAATTTCTTCTAGATGCCGTTGCTGTGTTGCCAGGTCTTTATTTCCTTGGTAGGCATTACAAGTCTCATGGCAGACAAAGGTTCAAAGTGCAGTCTGATCTTTAAGGTTGAATTTTAAGACAGTCTTCCTGTTCCAGAAATTCTGTTGCACTATCTAGCAGCAATATAAAAAACCAAGAAGTACAAATTTGAAAATGAGACAGAGAAGCTAACTGCCTATATAATTTATTATTCTTAATTTTTGATCTGGATTGAAGGCTGTGTTGGTAAAATTGAGTCAATACTATTTTTTCCCATCACACCTTTATGAAAGGTATATGTATAAATACTTTGATATTTAACACATTCAGACAAATTCTCTCAAAGTGTTTCTTGTTTTGTTTTGCTTTTTGAATTTTGTTTTATTTTCAGCAACGTGTAAGGTAGCAGCAAGAAAGTTGCCATCCCAGTGCTATTTCCACAGAGCACTGTTAATTGAAGAAATTCAGTCACTGCTTTAGGACTGAACTCCCAGAAAACCACCTTTATGGTTTAGAAGGATGAGATACAGGTAAAGGACTTTTTACTAAGTCAAAAAAAAAAATCTAATGAGGATGCGAGGACATCCTTTATAACCTTCTAGTCGTCCTACAAAATTGCTACTTCTTTTTAGTAGGGAAGGCTTACAAAGAGACGTTATTAGGTCCTTTTGCATTGTCACCCCCACCGTGCCCATGAATTGAGTGAGCTCCTTCTGCTTCTGAGGAATCTCTCAATGGCTTTTTTAAGGTAAATGCTTGTATTACAGATCGCATAAAGTTAATTTTTCATGGATAAGTATCACATATACGTGTTTTAATGTGAAACCCGTGCTTGTGAACCTTGTCAAATCTTTGTTGAAAATAACACTGACAGTGGAGTCAGAATGACTCTGATAAAAGTAATTTTCACAGTGTTTTCCAAATGACCTGTAGTATGAAGTGCTGTGAACTTGTAATATATCTGGGAGCACAGTGCTCACAAGAATACCGGCTCAGTTTTGTTGAAACATGGGATTTGGAAAAGGTTCAGAGAACCTTTTGAACTTTTGGGGTCTCATCCACAACAAACTAAGCTGCCCGGCCATTTAGCTGTGCACAACACTAATCATCACTAGCAGTAAAATCTCTGGAATCAAAATCTGGCTGACAATTTTGTTGATCATATGCAAGGCAAAGTGCAATTCAGTTTGCTCTTTAACGGTTACATTTGCTGTGCTGAACTGACAGTAATAACAACTTGTTTTTTGTCAGTAAACTAAGCAGATAGGATTAGGATTTTTATAGAAGTGCATATGGTTTTAGCTATGCTTTTGTCATTAAAGTCAATAGAAACTGAGCAGCTGAAACCCTGGGTAACTCTTTGACAATTTCTACCACAGGGAGAAGAGAAGTGATAAAATAAAATGCTATTTTTTCCTTTGAAATTTAGTGCTCAGTACAGTTGCTAGACTGGCAACCTTGCAAAACAGAAGTTCTTTGCCATATTTACCCACACAACAGGTACAGCACAAGTGGAAGCGATACGGATTTCTTTCTCTTGCTGTGTTACGTGGTTTCTTTCAATGGCAGTCAGTATTACCACCATGATCCGGGGCACTATTTGTAAAGTTTATGAGTTCAGTCTTCCTTCCTGCTCATTAGCAGTACTCATTCCAATACCTAGCTCCCCTAGCAATAAACGGAGCTTCTTTCTGCTTTTATAGGCAGTCACGTCAGCCTGTTGTTCAGCCTTTATGCAAACTATTGATCTGTTATCATATTAATTGACTCACTGAAGCATCAGTTGTTTATTTTCAGGGTCTGAACATATGTCCTTCTCATGAGATGCTAGATGTTCCTTGCTTTGAATAACTGAGGATGCAAAGGGCTAAAGAAACTATTCTTATAGCTCTTCTTGCTCAAGCAAGAATCATCTTCAGGTTATGCCTTTTCCTATCCTTTTCCTTAGAGTTGTTCTTTATAGTTCCTCTTTAAGCACACAGCTAAGCAGAAGAAATAAATTAAAAGTTCTAAGCCTGGCTTTAGGAAAAAACAAAAAAGAAAAAAATATGTTTTGTACATTGAATTTCCTTAATCATTTACATATCGTCTCCACTAAACAACATTCCTCTGTCTGTTTGTCTGTCTGCAAGGATCATTACCTTACATTGTCAGAGGTACTTCTCCAAATATAAAGCTAATTTCTAGCTTTACAGTGAGCTCTGAACCAGGAGAAAGTGCTGATTAGAAAAAAATATGTCCAGATCTTCTGAACTGCAGTTTTGCTCAGATTGTTTATCCTCGTGTGATGTTAGAAGTAGCTTAATACATCAATTACCTAGACATTGCAAAAGACTTCCACAGAAAACAGCCTTCCCTACATTCTAATTAGGGTAGATCATGATCTAGAGATGCACGGGATAAAAAGCTGGAGAGATGTTGCTACTCCCACAACAATGCTTAGCTTAATGAAACAGGTAGATATTAGTTTTCAATTTTCAACCTGGAAAATTTATAACAGTGAAAATGTGGGAAGAAAGAAAAATAAAATGCATCCACATACAAGGCACTGCCTACTTAAAGACTTTTTAAAAAAAAGTTAATTTTACATTTCCAAAAGATTAATTTTCAGCCATTTTCTTCTGTGTCTTGACCACCTCTTTGATGCCTAATTGAGCTTGAACATCTTGGAAAAACCTCAAGGCCTGTGGTTGAGCCATCCATTGAGATCATCATAGTTTGCCCCTTTGCAGCAGGGTGAGGGTGAAGAAGCACTTCTCAAGTTGCAGAGAGGTTGTGGAGGCTTCTTTCTTGAAGATATTCAAAAGACATCGGGATCTGGTCCCGGGAAATTGGCTGGAAGGGACTCTGCATAGGCAGGAGGGTTGGACCACATGATCTCAAGAATGTCTTCCTGGCCTTGGCCACTCTGAGTCTATGAGATGAAAACAAATTCTGTCGAAAGGTTTGCAAGTACTGATGCTTGTTGGCGGGAGTAGAAGGATCCAGAATACAGAGCACTGGCTTGTGAAACCTCCATTTGCCATTCTACTGATGGTTAATTCATGTTGTGTTTTTTAAACCACACACTCTGTTGCACTGTGTGCACATGCCTGTAAGAGCTGCTAAGGGATCATCTTCTGTTTTATCTGGTGTTGATGTCGATCTTAAACTTATTTTGTCCATTTTTTTCCATTAAATTTCTCAAAGTTAAAGGGTTGTCTTCAATACAGCTGTTAGTTATCTGTGTCAATGTAAATGACACAGAGGTAAAATAATTATTACTTTTTTATTTAGGATGTTTTCTCTGCCTCGCATTTCTCATTGAATTTTCCCGCTCCATATGTCATAGGAATACCTTCCTTAAGCTAAGAATATAACTTGAAAACTTCATCTAGCAGTCCTGATGAAGGTAAAATTTGGGTCTTCTGAAATAGAGATACGTGCATATGTATTTATACAAATACACAGCTAAACCATATTTTCCATAATTATTCCAAAATCTCTACATTTTATCACTGAGATGGAGTGAAATGCAGGAAATTCGTGACAAAACTCAGCTACTCAAAATGAGCTAGAGCATTAAATAGAAGCCTATGTCCATTCTGAAGGTATCTTCTCTGATTTTTAACACCTACCTATGTAGTAAGATAACACAGAGAGACCAAGTAGGTGGCAGGGATATTTAATGAGAGATTTTATTTCTGTACAGCAGATAGATGGATACGGTGTAGAACAAAGTTTTTTTTAGTGTGAAATTATATAAAATGAGTTTTTAATGGTCTTAATTGGGATGGGATGAAGAGGGAGACAAAGCTCCTCAAGGTTCCTTTGTGTTACCATGCTGCTGCCAAGGAATACATATGGTATGTTTTAGTCTCTGGAGGAAACTGTGGTCACACAGAACTTATCACTAGCTCCCAAGCTCATCCCCAATGTCATCCTTTCAACATCTTGGAAATATGTTTTGTAATGCTGGGCACTGCAGGAATACTGAGCTGTAGTCTGAAAGGTCATTATCTCCATTGAGAGGGCACTAACATCTATGCTCAAACATTTGCTCGGGGTTTGTTAAAGTCTATTCAAATTCAAGTAATCCCCTTCAGTGCTACTTCTTTGCCATGAAAATATAAGGAAACAGTGCTGATATTTTGACAATCCTCAGCTCTTCGGAAACATGTGTTAAGCACATTCGGGTATTTCATATGCATGGTGAAATAATCGGCAAATCGGTAGACCAGTGAGAAAACTTTCTGCTCCTGAGGCACCACACAGATCTAAGTGGGATGTTCTTCCACATGCTGAAGTTGATATTTCACAAAAACAAGGATATTAATAATATTGTGTATTGAACAAAAGCACGAATATATTATTTGTTAATGTATATGGCTCATCATTAAGATCATTCAGAAAAGTAAACCAAACGTAGTATAACAAGAATGTATTTCGGATTGGCTGACCCTGCTCACGTCAGTACAAAATGGTGAGAGATGGGTGTAACGTGTTTCAATGTAAAGAAAATAAAAAGATTTGTGCTATTTTTTTCCATCACTGGCTTGCATTCATTCTGTGGTTTGATTCAGGGTACTGGCATTCACTTCTGGAGCACTAAAAGGTCTGGAATTTTCTAAATATTTTAAAGATCACTTGCTCGATTTCCTTTTCACATCTTCAGGAGGAGAGGAGGGTTTTTTTCCTTTTTTCCACTCTAAATTCACCTATGGAAACTGTCATCACCACACCTTTAACACTGAGATTCACTTCCTTCCTCAGTCTTCTGGCACTTCTATGGATTGATATACATGTTATGGAGCAAAGCCTATCTACTGTTATGCAGTAAAGCCTATCTACCCACAGAGGTTTTCCTAAGGCGAATAGTATAAAAAAGAGTGTATGAATAAGTAAAAAATGGAATGATTGGCATGCTAGTGGGCATGGTGTATAGCGCAGAATTAAATGTTTGCAGTAAATATTATATATTATATATATAGTTTTTGTATTAAAAACATGAATGTAATGATGAGCTACATATATGTTGTATATATCTTGTGACTTTACGGTTAAATTTGAGAACAGAAGTATAAAAAGCAATATTGAGAAAAACAAGTTGCATTGTGATCTACCAGTAATTAAAATGAAAAGGACACCAGGATGGTGTCTTNGGTGTCTTTATTGTGGCCATGAATATAAGTCTTCTCTGTGTTTAAATATGTTATATATACATACAAAATATTATTTTCATAATATACATGTAACTGTAGATTACTTCTCTCAATGGCAGGTTTCCCAACATTTTATCAGAGAAAAGCATTGTAAACTGCAGGCCAAATATGACCCCTGAGTTTTTTTGAAAGGGAAAGGTTTATTTTCCACTTATATTTAAAATGTGAAATTTATGGCTGAGAAGACAAGGCTTGTCTGGCTGGATGCTGAGAAGGCACATACATTTGCAATCAGCGCAGCATAATCTATAACAAAGATACATGAACTAGTTTCAGCAGAGAAACTAGTCGTGGGGCTTCTTTAGCAAACGAAGGAGGCACTTGTCAGGAATCCAGAAGAGAGTTTGCAAAGGTTTCCCTCCTGTGCCCTGGGAGGGCACTTGGCTGCCAACGTGAAGAATGGAGGCTGTCTGAGGAAATCAAATTGGTCTGCTTTATCCACCTCAGCCAATTACTCCCTTGAGCATAATCACACTCTGCTGTGGAGGAAAAAAGGATAATGTCTTAATGTCCTAATAATCTTCTAACCTGAGACCTCTGCTGTAGAATTGGGCTATTTCATGCCATCTGACAACATATTAAAATGCCTTCTAAATATTTAAGACTCAAGCGATCTAATCAGAAACAAATTTCAAAAGCAAGTTTTTCAATTTATCATAGATTTTTTTTCCCCTCATACATTAAGTCAAGATGCATTAATCACATCACAAAGCTCTGAGGTTACGGGACGTGAAAATTCAGCATTCCAAATCAGTGCATCTCAGTTAAAACACAGAACCGCATTTAGATACCACGTCTGATATTTTCCTCTCTCTGAACCCACAAGACGAGCTCAAGTTTTACAGGTAGAGAATGAAGCTGCACAATGCATAGTGCCCACCCTGGTTTCTCAGGGCTCTCTTAACAGAGGATCTCGAGGCAGATGCCAGTGTATCACTCCTGCTGGTGTTCCATAGCATATGCTGAATATAGACATCCAGCCTGAGCTTGGAACAGCTATGAGGTCTTCTTGCCTTTAAATGAATACATTTTAGGACAGAAATGGTGAATTTTAGAAGAATTCAGCACTTTTCATAGAATTCTTAGAAAGATACAATTGCACCAAGACAGACATTATATTGGTTATTCTATTCTAAATTGTCTGGTTTGGTCAGTCTTTACTAAATATCACATTACAATAATAAGAATTAATACCAGAGAATATTCCGTATGACTTAAATTCTTCCTCTCAGTTATTTCAGTTATTTCAATCTTTAATTGTAGTATATCATACAATGCCATTAAGTAACCCCATAATTATCCTTGAGTTCATGAAAATATATAGTATCTATTGTTCTCGAAACAACTAATGTATATGAAATATGTTTAACTGCATTCTATGACCTGTACCCTTATCTACTATTTGTACTAAGTGAATGTAAGGCATTCAATGTTGTTGATTAGAACAAGCGTTGGTATTTTTTTCTCTTACAGAAAGTATTATGCTTAAAGAGAAATGTCAAAAATGTAAAAATGCTATAAGACTCACCTAGTTTATCTTCTTTGTGTGATGCATGGTCCAGAACAACGCAAGCAGAGCAGCCAGAATATAGTGTACCACGGTGACTTTAAACTAAAGGAATGATTGTAGGGAGTTGTGCTTTCAAATGTTTCCAGAATAGCAGAATTTTTCCTCTCAAAATAATCACTGAATTATTGTGTATTTTTATTTGCACAGAACTCCCTCAGGGCTTGCATTTCACTGTTCCAAGAATGAGTTGTCTGAGTGGACTTGCCCAGCCCCCCCTTAGACAAGAAGCTCTTGGGAATGGTTAATATGAGTGAAGGAAAGGATGCTGGGAAGAAATTTCAGCAGAGGTGAATTTGCTGTTCTTTATTTCCATTCATGCAGCTGCTGGGACCACCTTAAAGCAGGGTCTGTGGCCAGGGTTTGTCTTCAGAAGCAGCAAAAGTGGCAGTCAACCCAAGGTTTAGTTTGTCAGCCAGAGCAAGAAGTGCAACCATAGCTGTGTTTGGCTCCCACGGGCAGGGACATGGTTCACCCATAATTCGAGCCAGGCCTTTGTGCACACGCACACACACACACCAGGGGATGCTAGCTAGGCAAAGTGCTACTGAGCATTTAACTCAATGTGTTTTACACAGAGGTCTAAGCATAGGATTTCTTCATGGGAAGGAATGTTCTATGTCAAGAAGTATGAATTTCTTGCTATCCATGTAGTAGAGCAGGAGAAACTTTGACAACAAACTTACTTCCCTCGTCAGCCTTTAAAAAAAAAGTCCCTAAAACCTACTACTCACTTGTGAAAATGTGAAGCTGAAGATTGCTTTTATTACAGTCAAAATCACAAGAGTAGAAGGTATTGTGGTGCAGAATGGAAAGGAAAAACATAAATCAACAACTGATCCTCTTCAAATGACAGCAGGATGAATGTAAACTATCTAAGAGGTAAATGTGGCATGATTAAGACTATTTTATGTACAGAAAAGTGGAGCCTGAATAAACAGAATCGTAGGAAAGAATTTGAGACTATTGAAACTTCTTCCTGGTGTTCAAAAGACATGAATCATAAATAATACTTTCTGAGTTTTTCCTAAAGCTTTTGGAGAAAAGAGTCTGATTGAAGCTCTCCACAACTGAAAACAAAACAAATCAAAATAAAAACTGAAGACTCTAAAATACATCAATTCTGTAAAGACTGACAAATGTGAAAATTAACTAATGGGTCTTAAAAGTTTCTACTGTAATTAACACTGTAACTTTATTAAATACCTTTATTCAATCAAGTAGCAACTGATGTTGGAAAAGCAACTCATCTGTCCTGGGAATGAGAGTCTTTTCTCTGTGTAAATGACATAGGCTATGTTTTCTATTTAATTTTAAAATGTAGCTCTATTTCTCTGGCCAAATACACTTATATCAAGGATAAAGGCACTACTGAATATTTTTTTCTTTTTATGTTAGTGTTTGTGTTCTTTTAAAAAAGCATTTAAAGGGCAATGTATATCCTCCACATAAATAAAACCAAAAAATGGTCTTTTACTCAGCAAAGTGATGTGGAAGTTTGTATTTGCTAAGCCAGCTTTTAAGAGAAGGGAAAATAGAAGAACAATTTTTACATGTAAAGCTATAAAAGATGTTAAAGAACAGCACAGTATTTAAATGTGTTTAAAATACAAAAATGGTCATGTTGCTTTTCAAAGAATATATTGAAAAATCATTATCAAATTTTGATGTCATAGATGTTTTAACAGATGGAGATTGGTGCTGCAGGTCTTCCTAGCAGATTTTTTGAAAGAATGTGATGAAATGTCATGTGTTTTTGACATTTGGGTTTCATTAGAGAAGTATTTCTCACCTGGTGTTGTTTGTCTTTTCAGATGCTTTTGATGATTTGATGGCAATATTGACTTCAGCTTGTACTTTATTTCTTTCACCAACTTGAAATCTCTTCCATTTTATTCTCGTATTTCAAGTCAGTCTGTGTTTTAACCCCTTCTCCTCAAAATAAAATCAAGGAATTTTTATTGGTGATTCAACAGTTAATTCTGCATTGCGATAAAAAATGTCTTAAGCATAGGCACGGTGTTACATTTATCCTAGAGCATCCAGAAACTACCAAAATGGTGCATAAAGGGCAGAAATCCTTAATTTGATAAGACTGATAGGATGCTTACTTACAAGGGTCTTGGTAACCCCTTGGCTATCTAACTGTGGTGAGTTGGCCCCAGCCACCAGCCAGGCACCCACACGGCTGCTCACTTCTCCACCCGCAGTAGAATGAGGGAGAAAGCCAGAGGGATGGGAGAGAGAAAATTTGTGGGTCAAATCAAAGACACGGAGATCACTTGGAAGCTGCTGTCATGGGCAAAGTGATCTGAACTTGGGTAATTTAATTTGCCAGCTCACATAAATATTAAATTATTGAATCATGCACTAGGAAGCAAAAAGAAAACCCAAAACATTAGGCACTTTCCTCCGCCTTGCCAGGCTCAGCTTCAGACACTGCTCTTTCCTCACTGTTATTGCCACAGGTTGCACTCGGTCTCTTCAGCTTAGCAGTTTCCCTCTGCTGCCTTTCCTTATTACCTTTTTTCTGTATGACTCCAGTATGACTCCAGCATGACTCCTCTATGGACATCAGTCACTTCAAGTGTGTGCCTACTCTGCCATGGAGTCCTCCTCCTCCTCTGGCACCTCTGTTCCTTCTGATGTTTCTCACCATTTTTCTCCTTCCTCACTGGGGTTTTCTTAAATATGCTATCAGAGGTGCCAGCAGCTTTCCTGGTGGAATTGGCTGTGTCCTGTGGTGGATCCATTTCGGAGCCATCTGGAACCACCTGTGCCAGGCAGTTCCTCCCCTCCTCCTAGAGAGGCCACCCATGAAGATCATCCCATAATATCAAAATCTTACAATTTATACCTAATCCATTAGTATTTTTCCAATGTGAAAGGAAAAAAAAGATATGTCTGGTTCCAATCTGAAAGGAAAACATATAAACAGGTACATAATAGTTACAATTAAAATAGGTTTCAATGACAGTGGTTCTTCTTTGTACCCCTGAAGCAACTGTCCAAGAAAATGATATGAAGTTACAGATTATAGAATCATAGAATAATTTAGGATAGAAAAGACCTCTGAGATTATCAGGTCCAACCATTAAGTCAGCACTGCCAAGTCCACCACTAAATCTGCAAAAAGAGTCAAAATAGATAGCTAGTCTCCTACTTAGAAGACTTCTCACATTGGAAAAAGCAGGTTGATAAAATAATTAGTTGTAGACCTCATAAACTTTGTACCTCATATATTTATCACAAGGACAGAGCCAGCATTTTCTGGTAAGCCACAGAAAATTATTTTTCTTCATTTGGAATGCTTTATTCCACCACTTAAAAGAAAATGGTAGTCAGGTAAGCAAACTTCTTTCCCCCTCCTGGCTCATCAATTTAATTTATCACATACGTGCTCACTGCTACTGACTGATGAAGTGGAGAGATATACTGTACTAAACCCACTGGGAGCAGAGATGGAGATGATACTTACGTAACACTGAAATATGAGATGAGACAGAAAAAAAAGCAGAATTCAAACCAAAACTCTCTTCTTCAGGGTGAGAGGGCAATTATGGTGAAAAGAGTAACAAGGAACACTTTGAAAATACGTATACTGAATTTGAATGGCCATTTTGGATACAGAGTGACTTCTTTGGGGTAGCTGAGCATGTAGGTGTGAGCAGGGGACATGAACAAGAAAACTGTATCATCCAAGACGATGCTTCTAAGAGTCCATTTGTTGTCACAGTTCCAGGAAATCTCAGCATAAATTAACAGATAATCTGTCAGTACTTAATCTCACATATATGGATTCTACATTGGAATGGTTCTGTCATTGAACAAAACCAGATCAGAGTGATTTTAAAGGAAAAAATAAAAGTAGATTTTGATACATTCTAATATCTGGAACAACTTTTATTTTTCAGAGCATAAAGAAAAACATTAAAAGAACATTAGCAGTAGCCCTGTGCTTTGAAAATACATTGCAAACACCTACACGACATCCTCTCCAAAACTAGTGCGTTTGATACTTTGTTTTCCTTTTGAGAAGTGGAGAAACACGATTTTCAAGCATCTAAGAATTATAGCACCAGTTCATTGTTCTGTGAAGAAATCAACAGCTGATGTTTCTTGTGGCACAGAGTCAGTATAATTAAGCAGCAATTTATGCTAA
This sequence comes from Mohoua ochrocephala, assembly GCA_013398855.1. Classification (NCBI taxonomy): domain Eukaryota; kingdom Metazoa; phylum Chordata; class Aves; order Passeriformes; family Acanthizidae; genus Mohoua; species Mohoua ochrocephala. The sequence continues at coordinate 7,246 of VZTA01021608.1, read as the reverse complement.
ACCATGGAATATGTGAAATGTATAAACATGTAAAACTCTACAGAAGTTTCTCAGCTAATCAAGATTGCATTACTCATACACAGCACAGGAGACGACAAAGAAGAATGCCTACGCATGTTCATTGATGTATAGTTTTATCTCCTTGATAGATGATGAGACTCTTTCCATCGATTTTCTTAATCTGTGTTTAACTAGTTTCAAAGGAAAAGTTTTAAATTATAGATTGTAATGCTATGTTGGCATGATACAGTACTGTGTATCAATTCACTTTATGGAGTTGTTATGAAGTTAACCTACATACCACTCTGACTGTGTGAATATTAAAATTCTGATTAAAAAGTGTTGACCTGATTCTTTCTTTCTAGCTCATATTCTACCAGTCTTACACTAACGTAAATCAACTTAAATTAATGGATTTCAACTAGCATTAGACTGAGATAAGAATTTAGAGCTGGCTCTGATAAATATGGAAGGGGTGACTTTTCTAATGTGGCTTACTTTGGAAAATATTACCAGAGCATAATTCATATAATACAGAGCATAGGCAACTTCTTGATTATATGTATGTAAAAATACATATATGTATATAGATTATATATAAACTTTGACTTGCCTTGTAAACCAACATGAAAGATTTCCATCAATATATTGCATTGATTTACCGATTGAAAGAAATATATGAACATCTGCATTTTTAAGTTTTAAATAGCTGTAAAGAGGGGAGGAAGTGTATTTCTCTATAGTTTTTGAAAACAGAATGAGATTTGCTGTTCTTCAAAGAAAGCTGTTCTTATGAGCCCTTTAGGTATTCATAAATCTCCAGCTTACAATCTCACTGCAAACAGCAAGGTGTCCGTGCAGCTACAGCTTCTTTGCTCAGCCTTATGTGAGCCATTTCAGAGGATAAAAAGCTCCAGGTGATTCCGCAGCAGCAGGGCTGAATATTACCCTTCTGTGCAACCTCAGCTGCAGCTGACTTCAATTTCCACCTGCCCTTGGGGCAGATGGCTTCAGAGCTCTTCTAGCAATGACCCTGGACTGCCTTTTCTGGTCAGAATTCCCATTATGATGTCATATTATGGACAGATGGAAATAGTTTGGGTAGTCAGACTGTGCTGATAAATGCTCTGTCCAAGGCTTCGGGCATCATATATTCCAACAGTTTCCTATGCAGTCTGCTCCAAACTGCAAATGTTCGTTACATTTAAACACAAATCCACTCTTGAAGCCATTCAATGAATGCAGCATGTATTGGAAGGCGACTTCGGATGGGAATCTACAGACTATTATTTCATTCCATTTACAAGATTGGCCCCAAATTTTACGACTAAAGATGGAGTTAAACAATGATCTTGGCAAGCAATGACCATAAATTCAATGTCTGCCAAAACTCAATTTACTTCCTTCCATCACTGAAACTTTAGAAAACTCATTATATCGAAGGAAATGCAGAAGGACCAATGATATTACACTATTCATTAAACTAAAATGCTATTGTACAGTCATAGATAACTTTCCACCCGTGATTATCATTCCAAATTTGTAAACATGAAAAAACTACAGACAGCAGAACTGCCCTATCAGTACATGCAAATTATATTTATGTATACAGATATACATATTTATATTTGTGTGCTCTTCTTTGTTTATATAATTGTATGTAAACACTAAAATATATGAATATTTATGAATAGCTGATATTGCATCTTGGAAAGACCTAAAGAATGTTTTAAAATATTTGCATATTCTTTTTTATGCACTACATATAGTACGTGTGTATGTTCGAAATCATGCATTTAAACACTTTAGAAATGCAATGACTACATGACTGGAAACGACTGATTTGTTTGTTGAACCTTGGGACTGCAGGGGTATCTGGAACTACATTAGTCAAAGAGAACTGTGGGTTTTTTTATTCCTGGCTGCCTTTCAACCAGAAATTCACTAAAGTGCAGATCTAGAAAATTGAAAGTTCTGTCTAGAAACTAACATGGTATGGGTTGAAAATTATAAAAAAAAAAAAAATATTTTTCTGGTTTGGTTTCACTACAAATTTATAATTCTCTTCTTTTAATTTATTCTCCATCAAGGGCTATAATTTTTGACAAAATAAACCTTCATATGCATCTACAAACCACAAGGAATATTTACTGCATCTTAGATTGAAATGCATTTGAATCTACATCGCTAAAGACCTTGATCTTGTTTGCCTACTGCAACCAAATATTGATATATTGTAAGGTCAAATTCTTCAGAACTGCCTTTTTCCCTCTGATTGACAACACAGGAAAATCCATTTAGTGGTTTTACACCGACATATTCTTTCCATGCGTAGAAAAGTGTAAGGGAGGACATAGAACGTAGGAGACTGATTGTGGTTGTTAGTTCAATATTGCCACTACAGCTGTATTTCAAAGAATTTAAGGGGGTAGTATGGGCTGAGGCAAGGAGAAAGAGTCAAATTCACCCCTTTAATTTTGATTTCCTTGATCTTTATTAGAATCCTAACTTCTGTTGCTGAACTTTTTTCCACTGAAGTTGGGATTTTGATACTATGCTGTATTTTAACAGCCCTCCCTTGTGGCCATCTTTCTACCTCTGACTGACATTTGTACAGTGTACAGTGCAAATTGCTTGACATGCATTTTGAAAATCAATGTCAAAAGAATGACCATACTGATGTGGATATCCTTAAACCCTGTGGCTCTAGGAGATCTTTAAAAAAACTGCTAAGCAACCTCCAAATACCAATTTGACAGTTCTTAACTTTGATATAATTAGCGTGTTTCATATCTGCCTCTTTTACTGATGTTACCTTACTCAACTTGATTTGCTTTTGAACGACACGTGTGTAAACAACCAGTCCATACAAGGTAGTAGAAGGCAAACAGAAATAAAGACATGAGGAAGCCTCACAATTTATTTACAGTCTGTAGTTTTTCTGCTGTGCATACTAAACAGGCATCTCAATAGAGAAATTTTGGAGGGAAGGGAGGATATAGACATTCATGGATTGTTGAAATGTGGCTATTTTGCTCTAATGTTTAGGATCCTGATTAGCTATTGTGATAAAAATAGAGCAAACCACAGTCTATTTGCTTCATTAGTCCTTCAGCAGACCTTACTTTCAATTTTTGATCTATGAGGATTTAAATTCTTTACATTTCTTTGTGATCTTTCCCAAGTTTCACTTTTTGACTGTGTTGCATAAAAGAAGTTCACTAGGGAACATTTTAAAAAGACTCAAGTGGCAATTTTAATAAAGACAATCTCTTTGCCAGCCCTCCTCATCTCAGGCAGAATTTTCAAAAACTGAAGACTAAACTTAAGTTTTAAAATCACATCTCAACACTTGCTTACTTTCTAAAGAATGTTTGATGGATGTTTTTTGGCCTTTTCTGATCAACTTGTTTGCCAGACTTGATCTGCATAACATGATAAGTAATTTTCAAGAATAGTATTTGAAGAATCTTATAAATCAGGATTATTCTTATGCCGCCATCTGTTCTCTAATGGCTGAATTGGGAACTACTGGGTAGATTTTTTTCTCTCTTTTAGAGCTATGAATAGCTACAAATACAGGAAAAAAAATTGTTTTCCTTTATCTAGGTAAACTAAATTTTGTGGTCTTGAACTTTTTTTTGTATAGTGGTGGAAAATTCCACCACTATACAAAAATTCCCGTATTGGTTAACACCGAAGTATTTTCTCACTTCCCTACAGTCTCAAGATCTATTAAGGCAGTTAAGCCATCTAAAAAACATTGATGTAGAGCCTCATAGATATTGCTGTCTAGAGCTAATGACAGTATTTGTTAGAAGTTGAACTTCATACAGTCATTTTTGTAAGTTTCCGTTATTTTGTCTCATGAGATACCTCAGAGGGAATATGTGAATACTTCCTTGGGTTTTTGTTTGTTTGTTTGTTTTGATAAGAAATTTATCTCACAAAGTATGTTTTTTTAAAGTGAGTGAATAATGACAGCCCTTAATGGATGAGTTTACTACATTTAGCTCCAATATGAAGTTCCTGATAAAATACATGCCAAGTTATCACAGAATCCTTTCTTATGAACACATTTCTGTGTTATGTTAATGCTAACACACCTACATTTGGAATTCTAAAAGTCTTAAGTTTATAATTTGCTGTATACTAAGAATTTTGTAAAATATAATTTTTTGACAAGCTGAGTTTTTGAATCCATTAGTACCAGCACTACCGAGTGGAATTCCTTCATTGAGTCTAAAAGATTATCTTTTTCCTTTGTCAGTTGCACCTCTTGGTTTATCAGAATCAGTGAGGAAATCATCCCTCAGAGGACAACACTTTTATGTTAAGAGACCTAAATCATACTTACAAAAGAAAACAAAACACACCACGTTCCTAACTCCAACATTTAATATAACTTAATTTCCAGTACCAAGAGACACTGAGGTTTCTTAAAAAATTATTTACCTAAAGAGAGCATAAAAATACAGAATTCATTACAGCAACTACAGTCAGCAGTAGCCCTCTGAGCACTGGTCACCTGCAAGTGTATGGGGTTGATGCCAGGAGAAAAAGGCTTGATTTCATTAATATTGCTTTGCTATCATACCATCTATCATATGATAGATAGCAGATATCATCTATCTCTTTATTATCATACGTTACCTTGTCATCAAGACCATATTGAGTTCTATGGAATCTAGAACATGAAAATGGATTCATTTAGATTGAAAAAATTTTTCAAATCAAATCAGATGTCTTGTTCTGTTAGACCGAAAAAGATCTGTACAAGTCAACACTTCTCCAAAGTACATATGCACTGTCATTTGAGAGTGAAAACAATCCATTTTATTGGAAATGAAGGACAGGAAGTTGTTGTCCAGTTATTTGAAAAAAGGAAAAGCCACTCAAATAAAAGCAATTAAATTCCTGCAAGAGCAATGATGTTTTTTTAGATGTGTGAAATAAACATAAGAATTTTTTTTACAGTTAGAGCAACTTGACTGCAAGTAAAATTAATAGCCTAAAACGAATTAATTACAAATAAAAAATGATAACTTGGGTAATGTTACTGAGGCAGAAGAAGAGATCAAATTTATTTGAACAGCAAGAAAATAGAAAACTATTAGAGCATTAAAACCAATGAAAAAATCATATAAAATCTCTCATTAAAAGCATACAAATACTGTTAAGATAAACATTGGTATCACTTGTATTAGCCTCATTAACTGTAAATGTTGTGGGCTACAGTGGACTGTAGAAAGGTCTTTGGATATTTTAATCCCAGTCTGAACTTGTGGAGATGATTAATTTCTTGAAGAGAGCTACAGAAATGAACTAGTAACAAGGATTAAAGAGCTGAAATTGCTACATAAGATGAGATTTTATATATAAGCTTTTGTGTCATCACACCCCATGGAACACAGCCCAAAACATTCAGTGCAATTCCAAACCCCTTGCGGATTTTGAAGCTTAAATTCTCTATTCTGGCCTGCTGTGCAAAATCTCGTCACAATTAAAAGGTTCCAGTTCTCAATTCTTCTGCACAGATTATAAAAATATTGCTAGAAAACAGCTTTAGGAATTAAAAGAGAGGAAACATGAACCACTCCTACCACAGGAAATGAAGTAATGGGTACTTGCAAGCACAGTGATTAAGCTCATCAAAGGTGCAGTGCACACATTTAATCACAAACCCTCTCACACCCATGCTGAATGGTTCTAATAAGGTAATTGTATATAAACACTTAATGATCTAAAGTCTCGATATTGATATGTAACAGACAAACTGATTGGCAGTGTACGTCATTTTAAAGCATTCCTTATGTTATCTTTTCTGTAGCACATTTTTCAAGCTCACCTGCCAAAAACACATGGTAGATGGACACTTTAATCAGGGCTGTTAAGCTTCTTCCTCAAAGATCTCAAGAGAGGTTGTCTAGAGGATGTTACTAATGCTCCTAAGTTACACTTTCAGGTTGCTGTAGATACACCAGAGTGTTACAGTCTGGAAAGCATCTCCAAGAACATGCATTATCTTCTGCATGCATGACAAAGTTAAGAAATCTCTTCTCCACAGGGAGAAAAGCCTAAATTAGGAAGATTTTAAATGGAAGATCAGCATCAATCATGCTTGACCAAACTTAAGAGTCTTCCATGACGGCATGGCAGGATGGGTCAAAGAGGGGAGAGCAGTGGATGTTATCTACTTTGACTTCGGCAAGGCTTTTGACACTGTCACCCATAAAATCCTTGCAGGTAAGCTCAGTAAATGTGGGTTAGATGAATGGACAGTGAGGTGAATCAAGAACTGTCTGAATGGCAGAGCTCAGAGGTTTGTGATCAACAGAGCAGAATCCAGTTGGAGGCCTGTAGTCAGTGGCATTTCCCGGGGATCAGTACTGGGTCCAGTCTTACTCATCCTGTTTATCAATGACCTAGACAAAGGGATACAATGCATCCTCAGCAAGTTTGCTGATGATTCAAAATGGGGGTGAGTGACTGACACCCCTGAAGGCTGTGCTGACATTCAGCAGGACCTTGATAGGCTGGAGAGTCGGGCAGAGAGAAACCTAATGAGGTTCAACAAGGGCAATTGCAGGGTCCTGCATGTGGAGAGGAATAATCCCGAGTACCAGCACAGGCTGGGGGCTGACCTACTGGGCAGCGGATCTGTGGAGAAGGACTTGGGAGTCTTGGGGGATAACAAGCTGACCGTGAGCCAGCAGTGTGCCCTTGTGGCCAGGAGGGCAAATGGAATCCTGGCACAAATAGGGAAGTGGTGCCAACAGGTCATAGAAGATGATCATGTCCCTCTACTCGGCCCTATTGAGGTTACATCTGGTGTCCTGTGTCCCATTCTGAGCTCCTCAGTACAAAAAAAGAAAAGGAGCTACTGGAGAGGGTCCAGTGAGGGCCATAAGGATGATGAGGGGTCTGGAGCACCTCTCTTATGAGGAGAGACCGTGGGAGCTGGGCCTGTTCAGTCTAGAGAAGACTGAGAGGGGATCTCATCAATGCTTATGAATACCTTGAAGGCAGGTGTCAAGAGGATGGTGCCCGGTGAGAGGACAGGAGCAATGGCCATAAACTAAAACACAACAAATTTCACCTCAACATGAGGAAGAATTTCTTTCCATTGAGGGTGGTAGAGCACTGCAACAGGCTGTCCAGGGAGGTCATGGAGTCTTCCCCTCTGGAGGCACCAAAAACTCACCTGGATGTGTTCCCGTGTAACCTGCTTTAAGTGATCCTGCCT
>VZTA01021597.1:2255-45784 GCA_013398855.1 Mohoua ochrocephala | reverse complement strand
CGCGGCCCCGGGGCAAGGGACAGTGCAGCCCCGATCACCGCACCTGGACCCCGTCCCCCCGCACAAGTATCAGGGCACAACGCGGGGCAGTGCTGACACCGAGCGGGGACCTCCCAGCTCCCACCTCCGCCCGTCGGGGTTGTATTAAAAAAACCAAAAAATCCCATCTCCCTGCCCAGGCTCAAGCGTTTGGCTATTGCAAGTAGTTCTTAAAAATCCGAGGCTGTCGTTTTGTTCAGGGCTCCACGTTATCCCCATTGGCTTTAAGCATAAAATCAGGTGAGAGCCAGAGACAGCTCATAAAAGTGAAGTCACATATGATAAGAGTATAGATATCATAACCTGCGTGCGAAGGAGACGGGAACAAGGTTATGATCATTGTCTGAGGAGATCTGTTCAAACAATGTAATAGAAAGCTGCCCCCTTTAAATAAACATTAAACTTCTGCTAGAGGGTTACAATTTACAGTTCCAGCATGATCTTTTGAGGTGCTGTGGATACATTTAATATAAAGATGTCTATACAGTTTCCCAAATGCAAGGCATATCTTGCACGACAAGCTCTGCAGCTACTTTTTTTAATCAATAGCTCATAAGTATTCATTGAAAGATATGTTGGTATTCTACCCACTAAACTTATGAGGTGATAGCTACAACCACATTAAAATCAACATTTACCTTTGAGTCTTTTTTTGAAAATGACAAAACATTGGGACTCTTAAAGGAATTTTAATTTATTACGAGAGATTTGGATGTATGTTATATATGCTGCTACCAATTTTTCCACATAATTAACCCAGTGAAATCTGTTAAGAAAGCAAAGCAAAATTGTGATTTAACAGCCAGGTCCATCACATGAATATGCAAAGGAGACAAGGGAAACTTTACCTCCTCTGCAAAGAGCTGCCCAGCCCCGACCTTCACCCACAGCCTGCTTCTCCTGCAGCCAGCCCCTGCCACCGCCACTCATTTTCCATCGGTTATCCCAGGATGAAGGTTAGCTGGTCACCTAGATTAGCAAAGGAAAATATTCTTTAAAAGGTGAAAGCTTTTCTGCGTGTGGAAACATTTTGATTGCTATTAAAGAAATGACTCCTCAAAGACTAGATATAATTAAAAGATTGGGTGTATTTTTATGTACACTGACTGGTCTACATGTCTGAAAATATGTCATCTTCATGTGATTTATTTTACCGTTAAAATAATGCACTGCTTTTTCTCCAGAGTGATGTCTATTTAATTTATTACCTTACAAACAGATAATTTCAATCAAAATTTTCAGTAATATATTGTACAAGCCCAAAGGAAAAAAAAAAAGCAGATACTTAGAGGCCAAAATAACCGACATGTTGCATACAGACCTGGATACCGAGTTCTGAAAACTTGGACGGACTTAGATGATTGTGGCATATTATACTGAATAATTTACAATTCATGCATATCTCACGATGCAAAAGTTATTACCATGCCTATTTTTTAATAAAAAGATATGAAGGTAAATGGAGATGGAAGGCCAAAATTGTTAAAGGAATTATGGGAATTGACTGAGCCTTTCTTGGCAGTGTTGGCTGAAGAAGAAAAGTGTCATCTAGCCCAACTGAAATCCTCAAGCCTAATATCCCACTACTTGGAGATTTTTCCCCACTGCTAAACAACTGGCTCAGTATTCCATTCAAAGCAAATCTCATCCACAAGATCTCATCCCCAGTGCAGATTGATGCATCTGCAGTGAAGAGGCTGCACAAGGCCCCCATCAGCTCCCAGTTCTAGATGTGGGAAGTGGTCTGGGGGAGCAGCCCTGTCCCAGCCTTTGGGCTCAGAACCTCCCCCAGGAGCAAAGCCCAGAGGTCCATGTCCCCCCTGGGAAAGGAGGAAATTGAGGTCTCCCTTCCCTGGCTGTATTTGGGCTAGTGAGCACAAAAACCCACCTTGGCAAACCATCCCCTGATTATTTGCTGCTTCTTTTTTCTCTCCCAACTTGCTCAAAAATCTCCAACCTCACAATCCAAAATAATTCCATCTTAATTTTGAAGTCATTGCCAGGTAAGCAAAATGCAATTTTTTCGCTCATGCCCTCCTTTCAAAAACAGTTCACTCTGAACAATCCAAGGCTGTCTAGCACATGTTACTGGGCAGCTCTTCTAGTCTTGAACAAAATAATTTGGAAGTGGTTTTCAGCCCTGCCCCATACATTCCCAAGCAGCTGCTCCTCCCAGGTGTTAATCTTTCTGCTGCCCAACTCAATTTTGGCTGCTGTGATTGATTTTTTCTACTGCTTCAGAGTGCTGCTGCTACAAAAGGAGTCAGCTGTGTCCCTCGTAGCTTCAAGGGATCTCTGAAGGTGACTTCCAGCAACAAGTGTGTTCTAGAGAGACACTCATTTGGCAGCACTGCATCACCAATTAGACCAGGAAGTTTTACCTCAGTTTCCTTACATTTTCCATGTCATTCCACGTGCAGCTCCCTGCAAAGCAGTGTCTTCATGGATTGGATATTCTCCATGTAGTTGCATTGTCCAAATGATTTTTTACTTGAATGATATATTTCCCCAAAGGAATAAAATAAAAATATACGATGCCACAGTAATTGACAGAGTCCAGGATTTTGCTGCATTGTCAGGTATTATAACTGCATATTTGTATTCTCCCCATGCAGCTTATTCTACATCAGGTTTTAAAAAAAGATGGAAAAAAGAATGCAGGAAAAAGTCATGTACATTAACCATTTTCCTGCTTCTTCCTCTCCCCTGCAAACCCGAGGAGACTCGATACCATGGTACACCCTCAGACCAAGCTACTGTGTGGTAGCAAGTGGGATTTGGGGACTTGGAGAGCTGGCTGTGAGCTGTGCTGGTCCATGTTTGGGCTCAGTGCACCTGGTGACTGACATCTGCTTTACTTAACCACATACTCAGAATCTGGTTAAACAGAAGCAAACCAAATCCTGATGTGCGTTGTTGGTTCTGCCTCCGGTTTGCTTGTTTCTTTGCAGTTTGAACCAAAGTTGCATGGAGTGATTATGTTTTAATAGACAGATTTCTGGAGTATGTTTTGAGGGACTTGCAGAAATCTTTTAAGTGTGAATGTGATATTGGCCACTAAATTCAGGTATGGCTCTGGATTTAAATTTTTGCCAAAGACTGCAGTTAGGTTGTTGGTTTGGGTCTGGATCTCACTCAAGTTGAGCATGATTCAAGCTCCATGTAACAGATGACTCCTGAATTTCAGCAGCAGGTTTTAGAGCATCTACCCTGGGTCTCTGGAACCAAACTCGTGTTGAATCACGGCTTAAGAGTGACAAGCGTTCTCCGGTAGCTGAGGTGTGGCCATCAAATGCAGTTGTGTGTTTGCACAACATTGGCACTGAAGATCTGACCTCATGACCAATGTTTTCACACAACACACTCTCTTCTGACTTCATGAAGAGTGAGCTCTTTGGTTTTCTCCAGCACATGTAAGACCCTTTGTTGTATATACACCAGAGCTGCCTGGAAAGCTGTGATCATCTACAAAATAACTGCAATGTTTCCTTTCTTTTATTCTTTCCTTCTTCTTTTTTTAAAACAGAATCTTTAAAATTCTTTTCTTCAGATGAAAAAGCTCTTACACCTGCAAAAACAGAGCTCTTCATTCACAACCACTTAAGGTAATTATACACTAATCTGTTTTGCACTCTTCTAATTTTTTTTCTTTTTATGTATATTGCTCGGAAACCATCAGGAAGCCCAAAGACTGACATTTACCTACAAACAAATCTACCAGGAGTGTGCAACATTGCAAAGCTCCCTTTGGGGCACGTGGAGGAAGCACTGCCAGGAGCATTGCTGTCCCCAACCCCATCCACTCCTCAGCTCCCTGCTTCAAGCAGCTGCTGCCTGATGTGCCCATTGCTCTGGAGGGTTTTGATTTGAGTGCTCAAAGCTGGACACAGGGGCCTGACCTCGTGTGGGCCACGGAAGAGTCATGGCAGGGGAACAGCTCAGCCCGGCAGCATGCGAGCAAACATCTCCATCAGGATATGAGCTGCCCTATGAGTCAGGTAGTCCAGCAGCAGCCTCTTCCCCTAATTGTTTGCCCTCTGTAATTAATTAGAGATGAACTGGCAAGTAAACCCCGCACTCCCAAGTTTTCAATGTGTTCAGCATCCAGAGCTGGCAACTCTTCTCCAGCAGCTCTCTAATAAATACCATCCACAGGAGTCTTGTGCCCAATTTCTGTGTTTCAGGCTCAGCTCGGGCTGTGCTTGCGACACAGTTTCCAGCTGTTCAGCTCCAATTTGTGCAAGGAGCAAAAACCATTTACGAAGCTTCAGCAGCAGTTTATAAATAGTCACATGATAAACAGTGGGATGTGCTGGGTACAAGAAAATTCAGCAGAGGCGACGCCACAGAGAATATTATTGCTTATTAGGAACTAAAAGGGGCCTGAGGAATGTGTCCCAGCATGGCAGCTTTCTGCAGTTTGGTACCCTCCTGCACAGGCAGGGCCATGGTGCCTCTCCCTGCTGGGCTTCCTGGTGCCTGCGGTGGTGCTGGGGCTGGCATGGCATGTGGAGCAAGGAGGAAACCCCACATCCCCTGGGCATGGGGTGTAAGTCACTGTGGCCACACAAGGAGCCCCAAGTGTGCCTACCGAGCATCCCTGTCACACCCTGGACCGAGCTTCACTCCATCCTGGTTCACCTGAGGAGCAGCCAGTCCCACGCTGAGCAAACCCCAAGGGTGCCGGGAGGTTTCCTTCCTCCGCAGCACCAACTGTGTAAAGGACACTGCATTTAGACTATTTAGACTACAAAATCTCTCTCTTTTTTTCTTTTTTTTTTTTTCTTTTTGCACAGGCCAGCAAACAGCCATCATCTGGGAACAATGAGAGCTGTCAGGACGGGGGAAGGGAGCCGGCCAAACTGCGAACGCGGGCTTGAGAGCTGACGGAAAGAAAGAAGCACTCCTCAGGAAAATTTTGCCCTGAAAAACCCAAACTTCATTAGCTGAAAATGAATGCTCAGTCTATTGAGATGTGCCCTGTGCCCAGAGAGCAGCATAGCAGGGATAGGTGACCTATTTTCCCTGGAGAGGAGGGAGAGGTTGCTCTCTATCGATCCCACCCTTCCTCTATCAGTTTATATATTAGCTCCTATGGCCTGTGGAGGAAGCAGCCAGTAATGGAGTGAATCATTCACAATGAATAAATCATCTGACTAATTTAGCTTGTTTTTCTTCTCATGGCTCTTCCATGAACAGACCACTATTTCCCTAAAGTTATTCATTATTATTACTGTATAACTTGCCATTTGGGGATGTTGTTTTCTTTTTCCTCTACATTTTTAACTCCTGCGAGTTCGCAAAAATCTGTTAGCTCAGTTAGGACCGGACAGATGAGTTCCATGGGGCTGTTCCTAGCCCCACACTGGATGAGTTCAGCATGGCTGTTGCAGGTATTTGCATCGATAAACAAGAGAGAAAAATTGCATTCTGTAAACTGCAGAGTCCAAAGTTCCGTTTCTACAGATGCACATGTCCTTCAGGACAGAGTCTCCCAACACCTCTCTAACACAAACACCCTCAGCACCAGCACAGTTGAAAGAAAAATTACTTGTATTCACTCAAAGCATTTCTAAATCAATTTATATCATATTCTGGCTAGCAACCATCTCAATGAACAGCATATGTGGGGTGGTATCACCTAGAGGATCACTTGGCTTTGTCTCTTGCTAAAATGATGGCAAAACAATGGAGAAAGCTGCAGTGCTGGATTCAGATGAGGTCTGTGGGATTCAGATGAGGTCTATGGGATTCAGACTCCGTGGTCAGCATCTGAATGGATTTGGAGAGCCTGGTGTGTGCTCCAGCAGCTGCCTGCTGGCATGGATGGAGTGTGCAGAAGGAGAGGAAGCCATGGGGCTGAGGAGTGTGATGGGACTGGGGAGGTCTTCTTCTCTCTCCAGAGATGCCTGTTCCCCCAGCGGAGAAGCCAGTGGAGCAAACCCCTGATGGCTTCAGGCCTAAGTACATGCCCATATTTCTTTCAGCTTGTGTGTGTATGTTTACATTTCTTTTGCTTGCTCTACGTGAGAGCACTTCACCCTTTCATGAAGACTTGATGTAAACAAAAGAACAAACCAGAAAACAAAGGGGCGGCGAACGGCGCCCAGACTAAAGCACCACCTGCAGCACAAAAATACCAGGCACCTCCCACGCACCCCCTCCAAGCCACCACATCAATGGGGAGCCTCGATGGCAGCACGGTGCTCTGGCTGTTAGCAAGCACCAACACCCAGGTGCCAGCAGAGAAAATTCCCGACTCCATAGAAAATAGGGAAAAGCTCCCATCCTTGCACTGCAGGAACTCCAGCTCCAGCGTCTCACGAGCAGTGTCTGCAAGAAGAACTAAGAAAAGAAAGAGTCCAGTCATGCCAGATCTCAAGCTAAGAAGTATTGATGAGTGAAATTTTACACCCAAGCTAAGTGCAAGCTGATGCAAGCTGCAATTGAGTGGTGTGATGCTTCTCTGTGTGAAGAGCTGCCCGAGGCTTGCCGGCCACCTCCTGCACAGCCCCTGCTCCCTGAACAAGTGCAGCCACTCCTAAAAGCCCTCTTTTCTCACCGGTCTGGGCTCAATCTCACCACTGAGAGAAATGGCTGCAGGAGTCAAACTGGTCAGAAGCCGGGCTCCTCCTGCCAAGTTCTGGGGAACTGGCCCATGGTCAGGTCACGATCCTTCCTTCTCTCTCCTCAAACTACCAACAAGTTAAGTGTCCAGTGTACTCACTGGACCAAGAGGTTTAATACTGTTACAGCAAGGCCATGTAGTCTTCTGGGGAGTCCCTTTCTTCCAAACCCCCATCCAAGTCTGTAAACCGAGCTCACAGCTGACATTTCCTGTCTGAGTGCAAGTCAGAGCTCAAAGATGAAACTTGGGGTGGAAGCAAAAGTGAATACAGCTCTAAAGAAAGACAGAAGAGGAGATTAAAAGCTATGCTAATTTACACTGCTAATTGCAGCACTACCTTGGGTGAGGTGATGGAAACCACATGTAACTGTGACACCTACAGTGCGACCAGCCCTGCCCCAGCTGCAGAGCAGAATTTTCCTCCGAGCACCCGAGGGTGCAAGTGGAGATGTTTTGGGACAATAGCATGCTGTTTGTCCTGGCCTGCAATGAAGGGGCTTTTCCCCCAGGTTATACCCTAGACTGAGGAGAAAAAGAGATTTCTCATTCCAGAAGGGAATCATAAATATATGTGCGTGTCTGTGTGCCTGTGTATATGTATATGTGTATATATATATACACACACATATGGAGTGAATCCCAAATAACACTTTGGCTTTTTAGTTAGATATTTTCTTAATTTCCAGCTGTCTTGTGTAAGCAAGTTGTTATGCTAAACCCAACAAATTCCAGAGGTCAAACCCCATTCCTGACTCAGTCTTTTCTTACATCACTTGACCAAACTGCACACCTGGTTGCTCCTTTGTTCCTCCAGTTTCAGTCACTTGCAATGTTCTATTTAACCACCCTATATCTTTTCCTGTTTAAATGTTGTTAAGGGGTTTTTTCCCTAGCAAATTCACGCACATGTTTAACTATTTTCCCCATTCCAGCTCAACTTTTTCCTCGGTTGCTTCTGGGAAACATCCTGTTACGGGAGGATAAATGACAAACGCAGTGTGCAGGACCAGATGTGTGCCTTCAACACCAAGGGGATGGATGAGCCATGAACAAGCCACCACTGCAGCACAGCAGCCAGCCACAGGAATAGCCCAGCTACATGCTTCCATTCCTCAGTAAGTACTAGGTTACCGAAAGCAGCTCGGCTTCCAAAGAAAGGAGAAGATTTAAGACGAGCACAGTGCTCCACACGACTTACAACTTGCTTCTCTGTTTTCTCACTACACCCTCAGGAAGCAAAAAGGAGGGGAAAGTCCCGAAGATTCTCAAATGAAATATACTTTTTAAGAGTTTTTTCATCACGTTTTAATTTTTTATTCTGGAGTAAGCAGCTGAAAACTGCCACACAACTGCTTAGCCATGTCTAATTTGGTAGTACATTAGACAGAATTTCAGCCTAATACTCTTGAGTCTGTTGTAAATACTCGAACATTCCAGGCAACCAGACTGATAAAAACAATTTAACGGGGCTACTGGCAAGAGTGGTCTCAGATTTGCTAAAAATCGTGTCTATGTTCACGCATGCAAACCAGCACATTTTCACTCACCAGACCGATTGACTGGTGAAAAATCTTAATGCAAAATAAAGCTACTGACTCACACTGAGACTGTGAGACTATTCCTGGCTGGGTCTTGTAGGTGCAAAGAGCATCTAAAAAGTCTGAAGACGTTTTTAAGCTCTCTCAGAAGTTTTTGTTATGACATAATTGAAAAAAAAGGGTCGGTCATGGTTACGAGATGAATGCTTCGAAGCATCTTTGGCAGTTTTGTAAGATAAAAATAAGCTCATATTTTAGGGCGCTTTGTGGTGGAAATAAAATGCTGAGTTATTTGGCATATGCTGGAATTTAGTGAAAGCCAAAGAACTACTTAAGACTGCAGTCACTTTTTTAAAAAGTTATATTGAAATGTTTAAGGTCCAGATCACAATCACAAGATCTGAGACATTTGGGGTTACGAGGCACTGTTGGCCTTTTCTCTGATCTGTTCACAACACTTCCTATGTTTTCCTCTTTGCATATCCTCTCGGCAATAAAGAGAGAACTCTTGTCCTGTGTTGTATAGATGGAAGTCATGTTTCTGGTAATACTTTTTTGGTGTAGGTGACATGAAATTATTAGAGCAAAAGATGATGAATTAGTGAGCTTCATGCAAGGAATACAAAATTTCATGCAATAACTGCACAAAGACTAATTCATGAACATTACTCCCAAGTAATATCTACACATCCAGTTGAAATGTAAATCATGGAGTTATTCACAACAGGCTGTTCTTGCAAAAATTCTTTGATATTAACACAACTCTGGCACTATTGCAAAATTAGGACCATGGAATGTATAGCTCATTACCCCTGGAAGCCATTCCTACCACTCCTGATTAGATGTGTTTTGAGAAAACCTAACTGATATTGGCCTCAGTACTGCTGTCTACACTGGGTTTCTAACTTCTGCACTAGTGTGAAAACTTTATCAAGATGGCCAGAGTTACACACCTACGGAAGGAAATTAAATTATCCAGTTTGCCATTAACATACATTCAGGACGTACTGGATATTCAATATTCTATACTAACCAGGTACGTATCTCAAAGTTGGCTGTAATACGATATGTCAGAAAATTGCTTTTTGAGTTCAGAGAGAGGACAGATTTCACTGCAAATGTCCAGAGATTCAATTTATGGTTTTGCATGACTAACTTGGACAAATTAAGGGATTGAAATACAGCTACTTTGGTACTTGCAGCTATAAACTGGAAGCAAACTGCAAGTGTGGTCAATGATACTGTGAAATCCTCCTGGTGGCCAAAGGTCCTCTGTGGCTTGGGTCACCTCCACACCCACTTTCACTAGCAGGCACTTCACTGGTTGTTGTTCTGTTTATTTGCATCCATAACTCTCACCACGATGGTGAATGTAGGCATGAAAGGAGTCGTGGCTGTGCACTAAGGGTTAGTTTGGTTTGATACCTGGTGTTTCATGTGGGACCAAGATGAAGTGGTTCTTGTGAAATGGTCTAGAAGTTTTTGCGTTTTTTCAGTCTCCCTGTCCTGAACTGATGTTGTCCAAACCTTAATACACATTGTTCTTATCAAAACAAATGCTGCTAAATAGTAGATAACAGAGATAGCTCACGTCCTTAGTATTTCAGACATGATACAGTAAAAAATGTTTGCATTACAGAAATCATTAGCTGTACCTGATGTCCTCCTGCATCTCTTGCCCTGTGTTTGTCTTTATTCCCAATGAAGGTTTTCAGCTCGTGGGACTCAAGTCTCACACAGCTTTTGCCTCTCCAGACCAGGTGGACTCCCACGAGCTGGCACACTCTTTCCTCCCAGGTCAGCAAACATTCCTGGAGATCTCCTGCACCCACTACTCTTACTTCTGCCAGGGACCAAGGCAGACTGGACATGGTCAAGGCAGTTTATACCTCAGCAGGTTCTCCTGCCCTGCCATGCCCTGCCAGACATAAACCAAAGGTAGCAGCAGCCCAAGGAGCAGCCCTTGGCCAGTCACTCACATAACTCCACAGCATGGCCACTTCAGGCATCACCTCTCTATGTGAGGCCATACAAATTCAGGTCAATTTTCTGGGGGTTTTGTAAGGTGATGTCTTTCTACTGCTGAGACTCCTGCTTACTCTGAATATTTTTTATCCCAGCATGATTTCCTGGTAACTTCATGTTTGAGATGGCTCCTGCTTTTGCAAAGGTGAAGATGATATTCCCAGCTGATTCTAACCAAAATAATTCAACAGCAGATGTGAAGAAGTATTCATCAGACTTTTACTTTCCCTCTGGCCATTGAGCTTCATCGTGGTTTAACAGCAACCTCAGAGATCCCACCACAGGTTTCATCTTCTTTTGCAAAGCACATCTCGGGGCAAGTGAACAGGCCTAGGGAGTGACTGCACACCTTCTCCACTGTGGCCCATTAATACAGATCAGGACTATTTCTTTGATCTGCTTTATCTTCCAGCAACCAGATGTAGGCTCCAAAACAGTAAAAAAGAGAGCATCATCACATTTATTCACTTGGCCCTGCAGTGTTGACTTTGTGCAAATTTTTGAATTGCCCACAGGTTCTGAGTCTGGCAAAAGGTTCATCTCTGGGAATAGGTTTTCTCTGTTCTCACTTCACTCTCCATCATTTGTAATTATGTTTTTGTTGTCTGTAAATTTTGAAGACCCAAAGTCTTTTTTTCCAGTTGACACGGGTGTTTTCTTACGCCTTTCTCTGCTAATTTTATGTAATGATATGACCTATTCTAGTATCCACTTAGATATCTCTCAAGAAATTGTCTTAGACAATGAAATTAGTGACCTTAATTAGGCCATCTAGTTTGGAAGGCATTAGTGACATTGGAACAGGATGTTTCTGTCTGATTACATTAGTTAGATCAATTTAGAAAGCAAAAGCAATGTGAAATCAAACTCTCTGCTGCTGGGAGGGAACCAAGGAGTGGGGGAGCAATTCCATTTGCCTGATAACATTTCCATTGCTGGTCATGCTGGCACACTCTGCTGCATGTGTCATGCACCAGCAGTGGTTCTGCTCTGCAGAGAAACAGCTGTGATGGCTTTAGAGACGCTTAATTGATAAAGCACTTTGGGGAATCTGTCAGCACATGGAAAGGCTCTGGTAAGATCTCTTCCTTCGACTTGTTTGCTGCAAATGAACCAGTTGCTTTGTTCTTCCTTTCCACTGGCATTGCAAGATCAGATCTACTGTACCTGGGCTGGCACCTTCCCCAGTGTATTATTTTGGATTTCTCAATAGCACTGTAATGTTTTTGATGTTCCTGATACCACTGAAATTCTGCTAGATACACAGGCTCCTCCCTCCATCTTATCACATGCACACCCTCTTTTTCTGCATTTTTGTTGTGTCTCTATGTCTTTTCATGCCAAGGAAAGCCAGCACACTCTCCGCAGTAATGCCATGGACTCCAGACGATCTCTTTAAATATGCTTCAGCCATGGGCTCCTCTTTAAACACTGATTTAGCCAAGCTTTCCCCTAATTTGAATAAATATGAACTACTTTGTTCTGAAGCAGCTCAGCTTCCTGATTTGTAAACTGTTCTCAGTGCCATCAAATTTTTCCAAACGTCCTGTTACAAATTACTCCATCCTCCCTGCTCACTACAGACTCTTACCCAAGAGATCTCTCCTCAACACCTTTTTGGTGATTTGGGTCCGTATGGCACAGCACACACCTCCATGATGACCTGTTCAAAGCACAGCCATCTCCTGGGCTCACACCCCACCCAGCCCTGTGTGGCAAGGGATGGAGCTACACAGGCATCCCCTCCTGCTGGCCTCAGGGAATGGTTCACCAGGAGGAGACAGGGACCCTCTTTACTGAGTTATCAATGTGTCCAGCGCAGGTGAGGTTCCTCATACGGCCTAAGGATGTGCAAAGAAGGAACAGAACGTGGCAACCCGTGACTTCCCAGCTGCTCCTTCCCTACCTGCCCCCATCTCCTCTCTCACACCACCCGTGGCTGGACAAACCCAGCAGCAGCACAGCTGGTGGTCACTTCCCAGTCACTCACGGTGGTCACTCCCCGGTCACTCACGGTGGCAGGCACAACAGCAGATGTCTGGAGCGTGGTGCCCAAACCACCCAGAGGATCTGGCGAGCAGAAGTCAAGGTATTCTGCACCTTTGTACCACTTTCCTATGCCAAATGCAACAAGCTGGCACATTCTTGATGGCAAAACCTCTGCTCTGATTGCATTCATGTAAATAAGGCTAAAAACACATTTTCAGGTCACACCATACACAGGGAAGTAAGAAAAGAAATTCAGGGTTTGTTTTTTTTTTACTGTAAATATACCTAGAAGATTAAAGCCAGGCATCAGCTGCTTAAAGAGGGCAGAAGGACCACACTACATATTATTGTACTAGGAAAGCTCATGAGTGCTTTTAAATTCTTAAACAACCTGGCATGGTTTATTTTGAGAATTGAAAGCTCCGCTACCCAGAGATCACTCCTCTCCCTTCTCTAAGAGGATTTCTGAAAAAAAACCTTGCCAAAAGCAGCTGTCGGCTAATGTAACACACAGCACCACTGTAAGAATGGAACCACGAGCCCTGGCAAAACCTCAGTCCTTGTCAGGACCCATGAATGAAACTGTCCCAGGGAATCTGCAGAGCAAGGCTGCATATTTAGGAAGCTCAAAAGAGAGTCAAAACAAAACCGAGTGGAGCAGGAAAGGCAGCGCAGACATGTCAAAGGGCTGCCCACATGGCTCAACCAGCGGCTGACCTAAAGCCACTGCCACACAATTCCTTGTGAAGCTCACAAAGGAGCCAGATGCTCCTGTCAAAATTATACCTTCCACAAATCTACATGGGAAACCTGACACCATCCTGCCTACAAGGAGGAGAATTGATACCATTTTCTTGACTAAAATAGTACCTTTTCAGCGAATTAGCTGGAGAAAGAGCAAGAGCTGTTTGCTTTGGACAAGTATATTTCCAAGCATGTCATCCCCACAAAAGATCTTTTTTTCTCTCTACTTTCATGTGACCCTGAAAGCAAATATCTGATGGATATGATCTGGCTAGCTCCACATCTTCAAACAAGAACAGGGAGCTGGTGGCAAGTGAGGTTCTTCCGTTGCTCTGAGCTAATAGATACTGGGAAGAAAAATGCAGTTCTTGTCCTGGCTGGCTTTGAGATGTACTTAACATTTCATTCACAACATGCTGCTTGTATCCACAAAGCTCAACAAGGCAGTGAATATCATTGGCCTGTTTCAGGGACAAGAGGAAAACGCCTTGCCCGAGGTCTCACCGCATGTCACAGCAACAGGGGCACGGATGGTGAACCTGAATCTCAGCCACCGGGCCTCATCACCCCAGTCCTTCCCATGGTGTTTTAATCCTTGATCAAAATTTAAGTTAGTAGAGGGCGTGCCTGAATCAGCTCATGGTCTCACAGCTTGTTCTAGTGCTCAGATTAATTGTTCTAATTAGCTACTCCACAGGCAAATATATATTGACTCTTTCTTCATCTCAGACTCGGGGCCAAGCATGATTCAGAAAAACAGTCAGCTGTGGCTTCCTCCCAGAATGTGCCCCACATCTAAATTATAAACATTGCAGCTCAACTCCCATTTCATAGCACAGGTAAGCAAGCTCACCTAGTGTTACTGGGTGGTTTTAGTCTCCATCTTTTTAATCCCAGAAGAGGGACATCTTAATAAAGCATCCAAAATCCCATGCAGCACACCATGCAGAACTGCATTTCTGCAGCAACGTTGAGTCTGTTCGAATCTGGGTACTAGAACAGGAGGAGGCATTGCCAGCCTTTCAGCCTCATCTTATTGGAGACAGGAAGGCCAAATAAGCTCAAAACTAGTCTGGGAAATTTGGTGGGATGAAAGGTTTGGAATCAAATCTCAGTGTTGTACACTCTAATTCACATCGCAAAGGGGATTTTTGCCACAACCTCATCTCAACTCTTCTTTATATTTTTAATAAATTTTCAGGATGAAAACATTTAGTGTAGGGAAAATTTAGCAGTCAGTAAGCGCTGTATCTTCCACACGGAGTGTGCTTGGTGTGTGTATTACCTATAGATCAGACTGTGGGGGCACCTACCCCATCTCTGTTAATAAACTGAAGATAATTTCACAGACATCTAATGACTGAGTCATGTTGTTAACTTTGCTACGTGCTCTAACAACTCCAGTCACTCAGTTGTGTTCATACCCTCTCCTGCTGCCACAGAGCTGCACTTCCAGTGACTTTTGCCCTTGCCAGAGCCTCTGATAATTCTCTATATGGAAAAGAGACATTAGCTTCCACGTCTGGAAACAACTACAGGAAACGTTAATTGTCTGTCTTGACAAAATTCTAAATTCTTGATGAAGAAACAGGCGTTTTGATGATAAGTATAGATTATGCAAAGGATTACAAAAAATGCAAAAGAGCAAAACAAACTGTGCGTGTCAATTCACCACTGCTGTTAACGTACAGCTCATGTTGGTCTGGTTTTTGTGGCTCCTTTGTATTCATGCTATAGTGTTTTCTTGTGGTGGCAATAGAGATTCTGATATTCTAGAAGTTAAATAAATAAAAATAATAAATAAAAATGTTTTAACTTAAGTAGAAATGTATTTGAGCAGTCATATATGACCTCAAATGGCCATTATCTTATAAATTATGAGCACCTGAAAAAAAGAATTAACTCCTACATTTAGATTGAAATTTAGGGGGGAAATTTCTTACATCTTTTCATTCAGTATTTCTGAACTAGTAGCCTGCAAACAATTTCAAAGGCTGTTGCTGGAGCTCTTGTGGACTGAAACTGCCCACTTTCAGTTGAACATTTAATTTTTTTAAGTTTCAATTTTTAAAAGAGTGATGGAGAAATAGACTTGGAAAGATATTGTGCAGCAAAAACAGTGTATGGGTGTTTATAAGAACAAAACTATTTCCATCAAGCTTCATATGTATTGGGAAGGACCTCAGTTAATTAAAAACAAATCCAGAAAATTACAGCTGAACTGGAGAGAGTCTTGCAAATGCTTTTCATTTCAAAATTTGTTGGTAATTAAAACACAACTGCAATTCAGTTAATCTTGTAAGGGAAGGACAGACAAACAATATAACTGTTGGATGGTGAATAGATAGGTAGATAAACACCTAAAAATGAGAACATTATTCCCAGAAGAGATAAATAGGAGCAGATTAGAATTCAAATATTTCAGCAGGAGCTAAGCCTGTCCCTGCCAAAAACATTTTGCCAGTATTAACTCTGTACTGCCTGACTATATTCTTACAAATCCGACACAATTTATTTGCTGGAATAAACCACTTGTACAAGATCAACGTAAAGGTATCTGGGCAAAAGTGCACCACTCTGTTAGCTTAACTTTTATCCACAGTTCCCATCTATGCTACTTCTGTCTGACTTAGTAGCTGCAAATGATTTCTGTAGAGAAATCACTCACAAGAGATTTCTTTCCTTCAGTGATAATGCAAAGAGAGGATGTTGTAGATGGTTTTTATTTGTGTTTGTCTGCTTGGTGCATTTTCTATCTGCTGTAGCAGTGCACATGTGTCTGTGCACATGGATGTTTGCGTGTGTGACACACCACATTCCGAGGATGGTTGGGAACGGAGCCAGGGACAGGGACAGCCCCGGTGTCACAGTCCCTTCCCCAAGTGGGGCACTGCTCTCTTCCTCCGCTTCCACAGTCGTGATTTACCTGCATCCCACACAGTAATGCAAGTTTATGCACACTGGCAGACTCCTTTGCACGCTGTGTATTAACTCAGCATTTTATTGATCATTTGGGAGCAGAATGAATGCTAATCATTAAGTTTTATACGAATGTTTCTATTACATGAAGCATTATAGAACATGTGCCGAGTTAAGGGATGTTGCCTATGCAAATGAAAGATAATTCCACATTAAAAAGATGTTTTCTGGAGCATCTTTATTCCGTTACATTTCAGCTGATCTGAAGGACTCCTATCAGCACGAACACAGAGGGGTAAGGCTCAGGAATGTAAGTGCAGATAATAGTTTGCTAGGCCAGGATACTATTTCTCTGCCATGGATTTCAAAAGGACTTACTGTACATACTGGTTCTGGCATTTGAAACTCCAGGCTTAGTTGGGGGATGGGGAGAGATGGAGAAAAAAGAGGATTTGATACGAACAAAACATTTTTTGTAAAAGACAGATTCCTTTTTGTTTTCAGGTGCCATACAGTCAGCATTTTTTGAGTCTTTACTGATGCTCTCACGCAAGAAAAGTGACTCTCGAAACATGCACCATTACAACTTAATATATCCAGTATGTAATTTGTACTTAACAGAAAGATATTTAGGACCATTTGCCTCAGCCATGAGACTTTCAGCTGCACAGTGGGAGGCAGTGCTTCAATGAAACCTTTGTTTTTAATCTTCTGATACAGTCACTAAGGCAGTTGGCCGGCTTTAAAATTACATCAGTCTTCTTTTTCAGTCTAGGGTTTGCAAGCAGTAGTTAGTTTGGGGCATCCACCAAAGCATATCATTTCACAGGCAAGACTACAACCCTTTTTTTTCCTCTCCTGGGTAGTAGGATGCACCAAAACCGGTGTCTAAAAAAGAAGAAGGAAAATGAAGAAGAAAGTTGCCCGGGGAGCACGGATATTCCCGGGGACGCTGTCCCAGACAGTGCGTACAGTGCAGCGCAGTTCAGTCACGTTTACTTTGTTTCCTCCTCTTCCTAAAATTAGATTACGTTTCCCCGAGCGAGCACAATGATGCCGGAGCTGGACAACCCAGAGCCTGAATCACTTCAAAGCAGCCCCCTGTTTTCAGCGAACGTCACCCGTCTGCCGCAGCCCCGCGGAAAGCACATCGCTCTGCATAGCAAGTTGGGTGGCAGTGGGTCCATAATATAAAACTGTTGCCTAGTGTTCCTCTAAGCTCTGCCCTCCCCTGAAAAAAAAAAAAAAAAAAAATCCCTCATAATTCAGGCAACAGCTGGAAAGCTTAGCTTAATGGTCTGTGCTTAAATGTGGAAGGTCACAGGGTGCTGATCTAAGGAGCGGAGAAGTCTTGCTCAGCCGACTGTTGACACTTAGTAAACGGAGGAGGAGGGGACTGTGTGTGCATCTGAGAAAGCCATACCCCGGCCGGCGAAGAATAGGAAGCAACTTCTATTCAAGATTTGCAGGGGTCCTGGACTCAGTAGGGAAAAGCAACAAGGCCCTTCACTGCCTCTAAGTTACCTTGTATTATAACAGGATTAAAGTACATTTAGCTTCTCTATTAGCATACTTTAGCCCCATTTAGGCTTACTTGATGTTTCCGATGGCCTTTGATCAGCCTTGCATGGTGCTGGTCAGCTTCAGGACACAGCAGTCAAAAAGCGAGACTGTGAAATTATCCTGATGTTGAATCTCACAGGAGATATTTCTGGCTGTTTTCATTCACTCACCCCCAATATTCAAGTTTCTTTCTCTCTCTCTCTCTCTTCCTTCCCCCAGTTCCCCCCCCACTTCACGAAAATAATTTACTCATTGTTAAAAAAACAGGGGGGGAGTTGAAGAAAGAAAGAGAGATATTAAAATAAAAAGGTAGCTTAGTGACCAGTAATAATTAGCTCCTTGTTTGAAATCACTGCTGGCTTGTGTGCCAGTGCTGAAGCATCTATGAAAAATACTATAATTTCTACAGTGTCTGGCTTTTTATTGCTTACATTTGCATATAAATTAAATCCATATTGTAGCTTTAAGGCAAGCTAGGCTTAGAATGCCATACAGCTCAGGGTCCTATTGTTTTACATCTACTTTCTATACGGTGGTTAAATGAAAAGAGTGGAGAAAGTAAAGGAGGGAGAAAGTCAGCTTTGTAGCATTTTTAATTGCTTCTCTGCCAATTATGGACAAATTAATATTTAAACTTTGTAGTGCTTTGAGAAAAATTGTTTACGGAATCCACTTCTTGGTGTTCGGTGCCCCCTGTGCCTACAGCGATATCTATATTGGAATCTTTTGTCAAAGAAAATGAAATATAATTAAAGATAAATACCGTTCTCTTTTAAAATATTTTATGGAAACAAATGCTGTTAATTGAACCGTAAATATTTCAAATATAGGCGTGATCCTGATTCCCAACAGCAGCCTGAAAAGCCGTTACCAGACAACATTTTTTCACCTGATACTGTTTATGTGCACGCAAAGATCTTGTATCATGCACTCCGCTTGATCTCTTATTTCTGTCTTCCTCCTTTGCTTCGCGCTGCCATCTCTGCTTGACCGACTGAGGTCGGCCGCTCCGAGTCCCCGTTCCAGCGCGGCTCAGAAATCCACAGGCAGCTAACGCTAACGCATCAGGGCAGAGCCTGGGAAGACAAGAGACATTTGCAAAGATGAGTAACAAGAAGCAAATGGCGCCTCAAAGTCTCCCTTTAAAAATTCTTTAATGAGATACAGTGCATTTTTTTTTTTCATTCTTTTCTTGGGGTAATGCCTAGTATGTACCAACCACTGGGCCACATTTTTAGGAAACATCTAAATCAAAAGTCAGAAGATTACACAGGGACATAAGAAAATCTTAAGATGGCAGGAGGCCAGGAAGCCCAGCTAGGCCTATCCTTTCCTCCGGTTAACAGTTGTTCTCCATAATATACTGTTTTTCTCCCCCTCTCTCTCCATATGCTTCTTGCTCTATTTGAAATCTGGTCAGATCGGTTGCTTCTAGAGCAGCATCTGGTAGCTTATAATATATACCCTCTGGAAAAAAAAAATGTATTACATTTGTACAGTGCAAGACCTCGCTGGAGCCGTGTCCCTCGTCCTCATATTTGACATTAGCTCTAATAACTGCAGCTCTGCTCCCTGCGGTTCCCCCCAGAGCCCTTCGCAGCTCCGCCAGGTCCCCTCTTAATCTTTTCTCTTTGCGAGGGATACAGACCTAGTTTCACTAAGCATTTTGGAGTCTCCAGTCTCCAAGTCATTATGGGACTCTGTTGTACTATTTCCATTTCTGCAATATCCCTTCCGTAATTAGGTAATCAAGACTGTGCATCTCTCCCATGTGGCCTTTTCAGATCGATCTTATTTATCAGTTTATTTATCTCTTATTACACACTTTAAAAATTCTGGTTGCAGTTCCATCAGCTGGGCGCATTGCTAGTCTTCACAGCTGTCTGCTTGCTATCGTAATTTCCTTTTTCCTCTTGCCCGTCACTCATTTGCTTCTTCTGTCTGAATTTTGCAGCTGTTCATATTAATAAAGGATGTTACAAGTGCTTGAATGCATGGTGAATTTCATGAATATAGTCTCCTATAGGCAGCAGTGGCAGCATGGCAGGGACTGACATGTGGGTGAAGGGGTTGGTAGGACTGGTTTAATGTCAGTGCTTCTGGACAGGGATAGTCCCTGGTTATGGGGTTAGATGATACCTCATCCAGAGAAGGTCTGCCCCTGTTTTTGGATGTCAGCAAAACCAGGCTGGAGATGCAACACGCTGCTGTATGGCTGATTTCACATGGACAGGGGTTGCCAAGATTACATTAGCACTATAAAAATCCTTCCCAAGGCAGTTGACCATAGCCTGGACAGTGGTGCAGCAGTAAAATCTCACTTCTTTTTTCCACTACATCCAGGTCTTTCCTATCAATGATAAAACAACGCTCTTAAACCCTTTCCTTCGTTACTCCTTGGAGCAATACAACTGATAGCTGAGAAAAAGCTCTATCTGTTCCCACACCTATTATAATCTTATACCTACCCTCATCTTTTGGTTTCCTGCAGCCTCTGCCCATTGCTGGGTGATCCTTTCTGCTCCAGAGATTAGGGTCAAGCTCAAGCTCTGGCTTGATAACAAACTTCCTCTCTGAGCCTTTCCTTTCTGCTGCTCAGGACTGTCACTGTAAAAACTGCCAAGTTCTGGCCCACAGGTGGCTGCACGATTCCTGGGAACACCTGTGGAGATGACATTGCTGCACCGGATCTTTCTGGGCCACCCTCAGCCCTCATGGCACCCACCTGGCCACAGCACATAGCCTTGTGACAAAGGGAGACTGAAAATCTGCAGGGGTCCTTCTCCTGCAGGCCCTGATGCATTTTACTGATGAGACACAAAAACTTGGGGATCAGTAACAAAATACTGCAGTGTATTGATGCCCTTTTTAAAAGTTATCATTTTAAGCCTTTCTCTCCCTGTTTCCAAAGTGGGATAGTGAATAAGAGGAGTCTTGGCAACACCAACAAAGGCTTCAACCATAACCAGACACAGATAGTTCTGAGGCTTAAAAAGGTGTGGTTTCTTTTTTGCCATTATCATTGCTCCTTTGGTGTTTCATGCTCCTTCTCATGGTGGACTGAATCAGAGCACAGGTGCCCCATACTCTGCAACACCCTCGAAGAAGGATCCACTCAAAAACTCCCACTCCTGTGAAATTTTCTGTCTTCACTTGTTGACCCGTGAGATTTAAACAACTCAGACAACTGCATTTTATAAGGACAAAATAAATTGAGTCCAGACTTCACAGCATTTTATATCCCCCTATGAGTGGCTTCAGTGTTTGTTAGTTCTTCAGATTTTAGCTTTCTGTGTGTTACAAACCCCATCTTCTGGCAGTTTATCAGGTGCCTCCAGTATTGGTTTCAAAACAGATATTAACTACTGCTCTCTCACCTTGTAGCTGCAGTCATTTCCAAACGTACTGAACAGCTTTCCTGCTCTCCAGCCGTCAAAGATTATACACTGAGAATAAATTACTCAGCTGGGTGCGTTGTTTGTAGGCAAACCCAGGCAGTGACAGTATCAGTAGTCCCTGTGTTTAAAAGCATGTAAAACACTTTCCCTTTTTCTGTGCTTTACATTGTGGCTCAGATACATCCTCTGCACAAACGAGGATGCTGGTAAAGATGTCCTGAGGTATTGCAGCCGTCAGCCCATTTCCTCACCCTTCGTGCTGTGGATGAAATCCCTGGCATGGGAGCAGGAGCCTTGTAGGAGTGGGGTGCTCCAGAGGACATGGGGGACACCTGGCTGCCACCCCAGGCTGAGGAATTGTCCCCATTTCATCCCCCTGAGCTCTTTTTGAGTTGGTATTTCACCGATCACAACAACTTAGATTCTTTTTTCTTCTTTTTTTTTTCCCCAAGAAAAAAATATTATGCTTGTTAAGTAACAATTAATGTTTCCAACATCAGAGAGATTTCTGAGATTTCCTTTAATTTTTCTTTTCCCTTTTGTAATTTCTGGTCACAAGACCCACGTTGCCCACTGCAACAGCGCACAGCTCTGCTGTCCTTCAATGGCAACATTGTATTTCCTCTGAATTGCTGAATTCCACAAGACTATTCACAAACCTAGCACCAAACTAGAAACCGGGACAGAGGTTCTTTTATTTATTATCTTTCCTTTCCACAACCCAGCTTCCTATGATGTTTCCATACCTAGGATGTTTCCATACAAATGCTCACAAACAGTGTGTTTTGCCTTAAAGTTGAAAACAATTCAGTCAAGAGTTGAAATTTGGCTGGGACAGAAGCTAGAACAGCTCATAAATACTACATCAGCTTGTTGAAGACCAAAAATTGTACCTCAATTAACGTGACCAGTCACAAAATATCTCAGATATCTTTAACCATTAAAATTTTAGGCTCCAGGTCTGCAAGAGTTTTTCCATAGATAATAGAAAGAGAAAGGTACAACCAAAGGAGTTCATATCTTCTTCATCTTCAGAGGATGAAGCACCTCTTTTGAAACACTGACTTCTATCCTTCGGTAACACAGGGAACTCAGAGGACAAGTTTAGGTATATTCATAACTTTTAGCTACAGCCAATATCTTGCTATGGACGACTCACAAATCATCCATAATTCAAATACGTTTCCAGAAACAATTTGTCTAACCATTTTGACAGAATATATTTGAAGGGGAAAAAAATCTGCTTGCAGGCAAACTTTAATTAAAAAATCAGTGTAAATAGTACTCTTGTTGATATTAAGTACGTTTGTGAAGCAGAAGTAGCTTAAATCAAAACTTACATATAATAAACACAGGGACAGGCTTCTCACTGTGCATATGATGCCTTCATTATCTCTAAATATAAAACTGATTATTCATCTTTGAGTAGTAAGGGTTGGAGAACCATTGTTTTCTTTTTATTGTAATGCACCCTGAAAGTCAAGAAACAGGATTTTTCTTCTGCTGTTTTGTTTTACTTTCTGGCTATTTCATGAGTCCTTTGGATATTCTTGATTCTGCCTAATGCATGAGACAACCTCCCAGGGCAGGAATGGGGGAGATGTCACCTGCTCATTTACTCTTGTTCTGTCCCGTAATAGCTGTGATTCTCCGTTGCTTTATCATCTGCAGCAGATCAGGAGGAGAGCAGAACTGACTGACATAATGTGCTACACTTTCCCTGATAGATCAGGCACAGCAATAAGGAAACTCCCTCTCTTCAAAGAAAGTTTCCTGTTGGTAAGTGTCCCCTACATTTCTTGAGGACACAAACTCTTTTTCCAGGTCTCTCATGTCAGCACTGATCAGCGGAAGCTCAGCTTTTTGGAGAAGGGTCAGAACACTTTCAGAGACAGAAATGACAGTATGCATGGGTAGTTTGCCCTTTTTTTAGTCCTTGCCTTTGCAGCTCAGCCTAAGCCAAAAACCAGAATTGCATTGCTGTCGTGTAAATGCCTTGACTTATCTTAAATTTAGAGCAAAGGGATCCATTATGGGTTTGTGGCTTCAACATTCAGCATCGGTTTGTTCTGATTCATATGAATACTGGAGATGTGAGGAAAGAAATCCCTTGAAATAAAGAGTGTCCCAAGTGGTGTCTCAAAAACAGATGCTGCCATTTTTATTAGCAAAGTACAGAAGAAAAGGTGGTAAAAAAATGAGTTTAGAAAAATCACTCAGCTTATCAAATACTACTGAGAAATTTGCTAAGAGCGATCTAATCTTAAAATACAGATCTGAGTTTAAGATATTTTGAAATCTTACATGGCAGAACAAATTCTCTTTCTCACACTAGTGGCTGTCTCTGTCTGTCTGTCAGCTCAGAGTTCAATCACGTATTCACAATAAAGTATGGGTCAAGTCCTCGAATGTCTGTGTCTTATAGTCTTATTCTTGGCTGACAAGTGCTACATCTAAATCAGTGTATGGCATTAAGTTATAGCCTGGAAGCAGGCTGGAGTGGTAAGACCAGCTCAGATGATGAATGCTTCTTGTTCCCCCCCAACCTTCCACCTCGCTCAGGCCACTGCTGCTCAAAGACACAGCTTCCAGCACCACTTATCTAATTGTAATTCTACAAGTGAAAGCGCAGCTCAATAGTAATACTGTAAGGGACTTACTTGGGCAAGTTCCTATCATCTGGCCTGAGTCAAAAGATTACACTCCAGTAATAGAAATTTATTCAGAGCGGAGATATCCTGGCATAATAAGACCATCTTGCTTCATGTAATTATAATTCATGCATCCAGAGACAGCTGTCCATCAGATATGTTGTATTAGCTAGCTTTGATTTCTATAATGAGTTTTATTAGTATATTTATGAGGAAGAACAGTGGCATATAAAGAAGTTATGAATAAGTTATTATGTGTGCACAAGCAACATTTGGGATCTTCTAAGTCTTGCAGAGAAGCTAAAGTCTGAATGGATACAGACACTGAAATACTCCCAAAACAGGATCCACGAAGACTTATTTCATAATATATGGCAGCAACACCACTCGTTGATTTGTTTCACGGCCATGAAATCATTCCATTCATGCAAACAAGAAATCTAAAGGGTTCTGAAAAAAAAACCAAAATTGTAAACAAGAATGTCAAGTTTTAATTTCTCTATGATACTAAATTGATGTGATATAAAAGGAACTTTTTTTGTATACGAGAACTGGTACTGTTGGCCCTGGTTTCCCACATGCCGGAGCATTCAGGCTGTGCTAGATGAGATACACTGAATTTAGAGAGTTTCAAGAGATGACAGTTGATTCTTCCAGCAAAAATGGTGGAAAAGGATGGAAATGTGGGACCAAAGTGAAAGTCACTGTTTATGAAGACGAAGAGAAAATAACAACAGGAAGTGATACAATTTAATGATGCAGAGCAAGTAAAAGGGAGCAAGCACTGTCTCAGCAGCTCTGGAGACACATACCATAGGAGACAATGTTCCATAAGTCCAACACATAAACACAGAAGTCATTACAAAGTCTATTAGATAGATAATTGCAGTTAACAGGTTTGAAGCCTGAACTGAGACAGCTGATTTTGAAAATGTTTCTCCTGTGACAGGACAGGCTCAGGACTATACCTGCTGATATCTGTAACTCTCTACCTGCTCCTCCTCAAGGGTTTCACAGTGCTGCCTTCTGCAAAGATAAACTGTCCACCCCCTTGTCCCCCAGCTCCTCAGGCCTTGCCCAGACCATCCTTGTCACACTGGTAGATTTGGAAGACTTCAGACAACTGAAGGCAGATGTTGCAAGATCTAGGGGAATATGGACTCCCATGCGAACATTTCCTGGTAAGGAGGGTCCTGTTACCCAATTGCACCTCATTAAAGCAGTTTGACCAAATCCTTCAGGTTTCCTCAGCTACCAGACAAAAGACCAGATCTCTTGTGTAGCTGAAGACTGGACCACACACTACCAAACCTCAGCTTTTCAAATTGCACCACCAAGAGCCAGTGCAGTACTTTCTGCATGAAATGTTATCAGCTAGGCCAGCACATCACAGGCTCTTCACAAACCCTGGAGAGATAAACAGATTAATCCTCACAAAAAGTCTGTTTTTAAGGGGACAAATATATAGGCAATCAAGGCAAGGTGTGATGAATGACAGGGTGCTTGCCATGCACAAGTAACAAAAACAGATGGATACTTCAAAAGCCCAAAACCTCCTGGGTGTCCCCTAAATAGTCCCACCTAAGCAAGACAAGAGACCAGGCAAAAGCCTTCAGCTGAGCTGCAGAAGTGGCCAACCCCTCCTGGGTCTGCCCACACTGACAAATGCATCTACCGCCCCTTCTACCTGAGCCTGTGTGTCCAGCACCATACTTTGCTGCCATGATCTGATCACATGATAGCTGAAGGTGGCATGTCCAGTCATGTTTAGATCTTAGAACAGATTTCTGCCTCGCTGGCCAAAAATGCCAGATAGACTGAAGAAGAGTTCAGCATGCAAGAGCAGCTCTGTGTCACCACTAAAGTTCAGGTTAACCTGTCAGTGTCAGGGAGAAACCAAGCAAAGTCAAAAGCTATCCAATTATTTTGCTGCAATCTTCTCAAAAGTCTTCCTTAAAGCTAAGACTTTTCAAGAAGGCAGGAAAAGTTGGTTAGAAAGACTTTAACAACAGCTTGTTTCAAACAGAATCTTAGGTTTCTGGCAAGTGGTGGGTCCTGCATGATACCTGCACAGAGCTCAGAGGAGTCTCGGTGTCCCAAGGATTGCTTGACCTCCTGCAGGACCCATGGTCTGAAATGGCAGTAAAGATGGCATTTGATCTTCAAGAACTTATTCCACTTCCAGAAAGAAAGTAAGAGCCAGTGTGGTGCTGAATGATCCCGTCAGGACAGTAATTGGAAAAATCCCCACAGTAAGAGAAGCTCGACTGTCACAGTTTGTGAAGAGCCTTGATGAGCCAGGTTGTTTACTGCTCACAACCCTTGAGCTATTCACGACTTGGCTGACACTCCGCTGAAGGGCACCGCAGCCCTTCTTGGCCTCGTTCCTAAGCACAACGTATTGTTTCCAGAGCCCTTTGTGCTACTATCACTCCAATTAGGAGCTAGAGTGCCTTCACAAATGTTCTGTCCTCCCACTTTGTCAGACAGAGATGATCTGAATACCATAGAAAGCTTTGAGAAGGGGAAAATCACAGAAGAGGGCATTTAGGGATCATAATGGCAATGAGTGGCAAGAAGAGATGATTACAGAACTTCATAAATTTTAATCAAAATATCAAAAGAGGGTTCTGTCAGTGCAAAGATATCCTTCTCCTAATGGGACGACAAACTAAAGCAGTAGCTTTATAACATCCTTTGATGCCCTAGGATAGCGGGACCCCCGGAGTTGACTGTTGTGTCCCACAATAGTTCATTAGTATTGAAATTCCTAATTCCCTTTATTGGATCTGAGTTTTGGCTTCTAAGGTCTGACCCCTGAAGAGCCAGAAACTTCAGACTGCTTTTTGCTACACACTTCCTCACTTTGGGCATTTAACTCCACACTTTTACAAATACCACGTGCCTTTGCCCCAGTGAAGAGAAAAGAATAACCCGTTATCTTTTAGCAACATATTCTTCGTATCACTCAGGCAAAGACCTCTTCCACCAAATCATCCCTCACATTGCTGTTCTCTCGTAGCTGTGGCAAAATATGTCTATTTTAGAGCTGAAAATTAAAGACAGGAGGATGGAGGTTACATTTTCTCCTTCTGGCCGTGCATTTTATTCAAAATGGAATGTTGTGACATACTCTTCAAGTACCTGCCTAGAAACAAGCATCAGCACAAGCCCACCAGTCCAACGAGCCACTCAGTCCTTGCACGCTGTTTACTTTTGCCTCACGTTTCTCCATCCACTGTCTCATAGAAACTCACATAGAAAGCCACTGACTTCAGAGAAGTTGAAAAAGGTATTAATTTACCTTCCTCTTTTTTTTTCCTTTTTACATACAAGCTGCCAATCCCCAGACAAAGAAAGAATAAGGAACCCTACCCATATGTCCCTTAAAACCAGGACAATGTAGTGCATTTGGAAGAGAAGACGGGAAAGGGAAGAGTTAACTGGGTTTATAATTGTTTCCAGAGAGCAATTATTCAGTCCCTAAAAATGCTGGTAGAAGAACAAAATGGAAAATGAACATGGTCCCAACAGACAAATGATTAATATTTAGGGAAGGACTATAGCAGGGTTTGATCCAAAAGAAATGGAAAAGAGCATTTTAATGAGATTGGTATTCAGACTGTACAAACTCATTAGATTTGGGTTTTACCATCTCATAAAAAAAAATGAAGGATATTTTGAAGGAGGGTTTTGTGTTTGCCTTCCCTTTACCAGCGCCGGTGTCTGTGAGGAGCTGCACACCAAGCACTGGCAGCCCCGGCAGCCTCGCCACACCAAAGCAGAAACACAACCTGGAGCAAGAGCCAGGCAAATGACTGGGAACCAAACATGCAGCTGATTAATGCTGCCATAGAATTTTTATAGAGAATGCTGTTTTTCTTTCATTTTCTTTTCCCTCCGCAGCTTTCCTCGGAGCAATATCTGCGAGTAATCCCCACTCTCCAGCTGATCAGGGTGCAGCTCCCTGCGTGCAGCTAATATTGGCAAGGTGACATTTCGGCTGTTTTCAGTGGACACGAGCAGGTGCAAAGCAGGACCCGTGGGAGCAGCACAGCCTGGCCCTGCAAGGAGGATGTGGAGGTGCTGGGGAGAGTTCCTGGCCACACCACCGCCTGCCTTCGGCCAGGACCGATGGCTCCTGCCCGTGCCGTGTACATCGGCTTCCATGTTTAATAAAGTTGTGGACTCTTTGCTTCACCACAACACAGCTCCCAGTTTTATTTCCCAAGGGTTCATAGCAACAGTAACACACAGTAGTTATAATGTGTCATAAAATAAATATTAGCAAAAGCACACGTGAGTCTCCCCCAGTTTGGAATTTGCTTGGCATCACGCATCCCCTAAAGCACACCTCCAAAAGCCAAAGTTGTCTGCTGCTGGAAGAGGTTTGTTTGTTTGCCTTAGTTTTGTTTTTTCCCTCAGTTGGCTGGACTTACACCACTGTCACAGCTAATAAAGGTAAGCACTGGTACAGCACTACCTTGTGCCTTGCCCTAATCACATTGCTCTCGAAATTAAGTCTGTCAGCGCTTCGGCTGTAAACCCGTATTGCGAGAGCTTAATAACTCCACTGTGAACAAAAGAAAATTACTTCTAGACTCAAACCCGGTGTGCAAGACTCCTGCCTATGGGGCGACATTTTATTTGTTGCTGGGAATATAAACAGCATGCCCAAAATGGTTAAATAGATCAAATACATGAAGAGAAACACGACGTGTCTGTGCAGCACACGCACACTGGCAAACGTGCACACACGTGTAAGTAAACTCATGTGATATATCTTAAATGCACTGCTTGCACAGAGAGGAAACAAAATCATCAGGAGCTTCTGACTCCTTCCCAACAATTTCCTCAGTTTTAGATAAATCTCAGCCTCTACTTCTTTTTCAAACGTTTTTTTCATTTCCCTGAGAATAATAAATTTACACTCAACCACCACACAACATGCTGGCCCGAAGCTGAGGCAGCTCCATCCTAGAGCAGTAGCCAGATTTTTATGTATCAAAATGTCCCATCTTTGAAGTTGAGTCTTAATAATGTCTTGCAGGAAAGCCCCAGGGCAGAGCCTTTCTCTGCCACAGATTTCTTGTACTACTTTGAGCAAATCATTTAGCCCCCCTATTCCTCAGCTCCACTGCTGAAAAATGGGAATAATTAAATTGCTCTACTTCATCAAACAACCACAATGATAAATACTCTACAAAATGCACTGAAGTGCCTGTGATGAAGATTACCTGCTGGACAGAGAGATACAGAGCTAGAAACGGGAGACTCGTACCACTCTAAATTCATGGTGTTTTGAAGTCCAGAAGTTCTGTACTAAAGCAGTTTTAAAGTTTGTTTTCATAAAAATACAGCGATCAAATAGATTTTTCTATACAAACACCACACTTTTCTTTTCTTTTTCTCTTTTCTTATTTATTCTCTGTTAAGTAATAATATAGACTGCATGTGTGATACAACACACAGTTCTGACCACGCGGTTTGGGATGGCCATGCTGGAGCTGATGGGGCTCCCCCGATGGCTTTGAACAGCACCACTGGAGATGTTTTGCTCTGTCAGGTCAAGATTACCCTTCCTTAAGACCTGCACTCCTGACTCAGATGCTGTCACACGAATGTCGTCCACCCTCATAAGGAGTGGCAGGAAATAACTGCCTATGGCTCGTGACACCTCACCACCAGGGTGTCTGCCTTCATCCTCATCCTCATGTCCTCATGTCACCAGGCAGGCTCTGGTCCCAGAGCAGGAGGAAGGGAAGGGGAGGCATCATGCAACAGGGTACAGGCCTGGAAGTTCACCCCGTCCTATAGATGGCTCCTACACCAGGAGATGACCCCCTCAGTGACCACGGCTGTGGGAGTGAAGCTGTAGGTGCAAGAGAGCCTGGGGATTTGGGCACTGACAGACAGAGGCAAAGGATTTCTCTGTGGAAAGTGCAGGTGAAGTTGGGTGACACTGCAGCAGATGCCATGGAAAAAGGGAAGGAAAATGGCCAGTGCTGGATTAAAAAGAAATGAAACACAGCTTCAGCATGTGGTGTAGTTGAGCTCACAAGAGTGACCACCACGAAGGGATGAGCTGTCCCAGCAGTAAACAGCCACCAGGTCAGATTTCAGCCATCAAACCCTCCACCCTCTCACATTCCCTTTGCCTCGCCTCATAGCATGGATCTTCCCTTTGCTTAGTACAAACCCTACCTCCCTCCACCGTCAGCTCCCTTTGGGACCCCATGCAAAAAGCAATAACGTTGGGATCAGCCAGAAAGGGTTCCCACAGCTGCCTCGGCTCCATTTTGGTTGAAGATGGCCACAGCAGAGCTGCACCATCCGATGGTGCCCATGGCCTGACACGCCCGTGTTTGCCGTGCTGGCCATGTATGGGGCACCAGCTGGGAAAGCCTGGGGTGCCGGGGCAGGGTCTCCCAGGAGCTGGCTCCTATGAGTCCTCCACCCATCAATCTTGGAGCAGTATGCCGTCATGGATAAACAGCAGCTGTTGCAGTAAGCTCATCAGATAACAGGCACATATATTAAAGTACCTTTAGCACACTTACTAAAACATATATTTAGCTAGGGAAAATAATCTCGCCCTGCCTATAAAAGTCAAAGTTTGCCTTTATAAATAACTCCTGGAACCCTGCACGCGTCTCAGGAAATGGCGACGGTGTGCGTGCTCAGCCTCCTGCCCTGAAAAGATCTCTGAATAAAATATAAACACACTGAAATATAAAGAACAGTTTGGTGAAGATAATGAAATCTAGTGAAGCCAGTAATTTACTCTGTAAATCATATAGCTACTTCTTCCTTGCAGTTGCCTGCCCTGATTTACATCATGAACCTTATATCCGAGCTTCTCCCCGCCTTATTGCAAGCACGGGAGCACAGAGTAGAGCGTCTGTGTGTCTTTGTGGCTGGCAAAAAGCATTTATTTATACTTGGGAAATGTCCCGCTCTAAATCTGCCACGTTGGCTTGACACACTTGTTGTTTCTCCAGTCTTCTCTCAGGTCTTCCTGAGAAGAGAAGGAAAAGCAGGCAACAAAAAATGCCCGTTTTGCACCCATTCTTGTCACAGCAGCTGGGAATGGGGGCGATCTGAGCGCTGTGTTGGTGCTGGCTACAGGGAGCTGCACATGACACCCCGAATCTCCCCCCTCTCCCCACCGACAGGCTCCGGAATCATGTGGCCCTTTCCCATTTTATTCATGGCATAAACCCTCTTCCCATCAGCATGCAAAGGCTTTGAACTTCGGAGTTTTCCGATACTGCACGGAATAGCTTGAGAAGGGGCTGGAAATAATTGGGTGCTATCGCTTCCCTAGCGCCACTGTGTACACTTGGGCGTGTGGAAATCCAAAGTGGCACCGAACACTCGGGGGCAGGCAGCGAGCCCCGAGTGCCACGGAGCTGCTGCACAGGGCTTGGCCCCAGCCTCATTCCTTATTCACGGCTCTCCTTTAAGTCTAAGCACTCCGAGGTGAGGCTGAATCGCTGTGAATTCAAGTGGGTTTCTCTCCCGGTGTATGCCTGTACATGAGGGAGGCGTATTATGCGTAGGCATCACTCTGCCCGGCTCTGCGCAGGAATAGACTGCAGGGAAAAAATTATATCTAGATGAGTCTTTATGATGTGTGCTCCTTCAGTATTAAGATCTCTTCAGGCCTTGTGTATCCGGTAATATTGCTCTCATTTTAAATTCTTCCAGTAATAATTTTAAGAGAAAATTCTTTGTGACAACTGCTGTTGATTTAAAACTAATGTTTAGCCAGTAATGGGTAATTGTATTAGACTAAAAAAAGCTGCTGTAAAGTCGACCACAGTCTGATTTTTAATTTACTGCATCATCAGCTACTTTTATGATACTATTTAATCTGCTGAAATAAAACTATTGCTCTATGAATATCTCTAACATTCAAGAAAAATTGTTTTTAGCTGTTCTGCTCTTGGGGCTGAGGAGTTGTTAATTATTATATGAATAATTCCTGTGAATATATTTATTTATATTTGTTTTAATTGTCACAATACTCAGAGAAGTAGCATGTTCTATTTCACTATGAACTCTCTTTTAACCTGTAAACAAGGAAAGGGAAAATGCCCATCCTGACTTCGCAGAGGTTTGGAGCTCACAAAATGCATTCTGCATTTCCATGGGGCAGGAAGAGGGCAGGGGGGGAAGACAAAAAACTTCCCTTTATTTTTTCTCCATAAGAACTTGCATCCCCCTCAGCCAGGATGATCGTGCTCGCAGCTGCACTCAGCACAGCCACTGCAAGAGCAGGCAGGGCTGCTCTCCCCACGAGCTTGGTTTGCATTTCCAGGACCCTTTCCCACCCCGTGGCAGCCCAGGGGTCTGATCCTGCTCTCTCTTCCCTGGAGCTGTACCCTGACAAATGCAGCCGTGGCACAGCAGTAGGTTTGTCTCCTCCAGAGTTGAGAAATCAGCCCCACAGGGCCTGTTCCAAACACCCCCCCAGCACTGCTAGAGAGACCCCACTGAATCCAGAGGGCTTTGGATGGGTCCCCACAGCCTCTGCAGGGGTACAAAAGGGGCTTGTGAGCTACCTTTATATAAATCATAAAAATTAACCTTGCAAATAGGCTTTTTTTATGTTTTTCTTGCTTATTAATGTCTTGCCAAAAAACCGTGCATCAAGCTCATGTAAAACAGCTTTCTGCCTATACCCAGCATCAGTGACCTTCTCAAAACAATACACAACCAGATTAAAACAGCATTGAAAATACTGTGCTGCTCCTTTTCGGATGAGAAAGAAATCTTCATTAGAAAAAAAAAAGTCTATCACAACAAATAATCTGCAGTGGTAAAAAACAGATGGGGTTTTTTTTGTTTGCTACTCTTTTTAATAAACAGCAGGCTCTCGTAAAGATTACCTAGAAGATAAATTGGTCTGTTGGAAGAAAAAAGACTCAGGGTATAACCAAAAATGTGTATCTGTGGCACATGAGTTGCTGATTTTTAATGTTACCAGCAGATTTATATTGTAGCTTTAGGTTTATTTACCCTGATAAATACTTGATTACCTGCCTGCAACAACTGCGGGAGAAGGCTGTTGTCAAATCTATTATAATACGATCAAGTAATGGTTACAAGATAAAGTAAGGTAAAACAAATAATTCTTAATGCTGCGCAACCACCTATTATTTTATCCAAACAACTTCTGTTATCTCCTTATGGTCGAATGCCTATTCCCTAGAAAGAGAGAAGAAGTCTCTTTTTACCTCAGTAATTAGCTTGTTTGAAAGCTCCCACAAATTCTTCCTATCATAAATTTTGCATTGCTTCATGCACAATAATGCACATAAAATTAAATAAACAATTTAATTAATTTAATTAAAATTAAATATTAAACATATTGTGTATAAAAAGCCCATGTCTGTGATTTAATTGGGCAGGAGTACCCAAAGCAGTTTGGGTAACAGTGAAAAATAATTAAAAACAACAAGTACGGTAGCCTCTGGGTACGAAGAGTAGTTGGGAGCTTTCTCCTGAGAAAGGTTTATTTAATTAAAACTAAACTAATCTTTGGAAAACACTTGATAAGCATTTCATAATACAAATCATAATCCAAAAACGAAGCTTATACTTCGTCTACATGATACTGGAAAATAATATTAAATAATTCAATTCTGCCATGAGCGACTTCCCCAGCATGCACAGAATAATTCAGCAGACAGCATGTTTACCACCTTTAAATTTTCAGTAACATTTAGTTCATCTAGATAAATATTAGCAAAATTATATGAAAGCATAATGGATCCGCAAGTGATAAGGCTGAGAATTAATGCTTTATTTAGACTGTTTATTGCTTCTTGTAGATATTACGCCAGACAAGGAAAGCACAGCTAACTTAGAGGGCAAGCTGTGCCTGTGTTGGCAGGTAAGCCACTTGGCTGCGTTCACGTTTTCCAGCCTATTCTTCGACACCTTTCATTCATAATAGAGAATATTATTTCCAGGATCCCATACAACCGGAGGAGGAATAGATTATTTATAGGCTGGTGTCTCTATCTCTACTTCATGTTGCCAAATGCTTGTATTTCGGTACTGTCCGGTGATAATTTCAGCTCCCTGAAAAACTTGGATCCCGCCCAAGGTCGCAAACTATCCGCCTGGACATCAAACAGTCTGCCTTGCACAACCGCTCTCAAGCTGGATTGCAAATGCTGACAGGCTTTATAGGTCATTTCAAAAACAAATGCTTCATTTTAACACCTTAGACTGCAGCAGCTCCTACAACAAGCTGCCGATGCCAACTGGCTTTTTCAAAAGTGAATGTATCCAAAGAGATCCTAATTGACACTTTCAGGCAAGTGCCCAGCATAACTGAATATTACTCAGGTTTCTGGAGAGCGGTTTTAAAGTGACCATATAATTTAAGTGACCTTTGAATATAATTTAAAAAGCTACTGTAAAGCCCAGTTCCTCTCCCACTGAATGGGCTCCATCAATGGGGAAACTCCCATTGATGTTAATGAGGGCAGGAGCGGGTACTTCCCCACTGGCTCCCATTGAATTATCCAGGTTGTTTTTTTCTGGGAGCTTTTTTTTTTGATACATTCCTGGGAAGATCCTGTTAACTGACTTGGAGTTACTTTGGTTCATATCATACCCGCAGCTTTTTAGTGGAGAACCCAGTGATTTAACAGAGATTTCTGTCGAGCAGAGGTACAATAGAGCTCTTTACAGGGTGTGGGAATTTCCCGCATGTTGATTAACTTCATACTGTAAAAGACCATAGGCCAAATCCTTCAGTCCTCACGCAGACAAAAGTCCACATTGACTTATCCGAAATCTGCCTGCAAACGCTCATTAAAGTCAATGGCATTTTGCTTCGGGAAGGGCTGGGGATTTGGCCCGCTGGTTGTCTTTGAGACTGGGCATCACCAGGAGAAGGGGATTACCACAGCACCGAGCCTGCAGCAGGGCCTGCCTTGCCCCAGACCTCGGGCACTGCCTTCCCTTCAGCCCCAAAAACTCATGGCAAAACCCCAGTTTCAGAGCCAGCCCCGTCCTCCAGCAAGCAGTGCTGAGTGATGGCCAGCATCACCCCTTGGGCCACCAGCCTGATGTCTTCATGGAGCCACCTCCAGGACCCTGCCATTTGCCCCATGGGGCAGGCAGAGAGCAGGCAGGGTGTTAGCCACTGACCCAC
Source organism: Mohoua ochrocephala (assembly GCA_013398855.1). Lineage (NCBI taxonomy): Eukaryota > Metazoa > Chordata > Aves > Passeriformes > Acanthizidae > Mohoua > Mohoua ochrocephala. The sequence continues at coordinate 11,114 of VZTA01021597.1, read as the reverse complement.
GAGGCTCCTGTCCTCCCCATTGCAGCTACTATCCAAAACCAGTCTGGCTTACATCCCCTCCAGGACAAGGCAGTAGTTTAGAACCACCTTAGAGGAGGGTACATCTATCCAGAAAATAATAGAAATATAACCCCAAAAAAAGTGGGCCGGTTTCTATTTGTTTGTTTTAGCCGTATCATAGCTCAGACCTTCCTTGCCATTGTGGTTCAATATTTACTGATCAAAAATATAGACTAGCTGCAAGTCACAGCATTTGCCAGAAAGAACGATTATCATCAGAAAGAAATGGGCATTAAAAGAACAGCTCTTCTATTTCCAGAATATAAAACAGACATTCAGAAGAACAAACAGAGCAGAGAAGAAATGATGGTCATTTGCAAGTAAAATATTACTAAACAATATAACATTGGATTAACTGTTTCATGTATTTATTGTGAAAGAATATATAGAACTTTACATGAGAAACTATCAGTACAAGCAAGAAACAAAGCAGCCTTTTAAACAGCTTGCTTTTAAGTTTAATGATTCTGCCCGTAGAGCACACGAGCTTGCTCCCACTGAAGCCCATGCAACAGCTCCTGTTAAGTTCAAAGGGATCAGGATCAGGCCCTGAGGTTTTGAACTTTTCTCCTGCAATGTCCCTTTCACCAACACTGCAGCCCCCCGGTCCTAACGTGCTTGGGACGTGTTTACGGTGGGGAATGTGCGGTACAGCAGAGAGGCACCGTAAGATGCAATTTGGGAGGGGCTGATCCTGAAAACTGTGGAGGGACTTTTTCTTTCTACATACATTTAAAAAGAAAAGGAGGGGACAGAGGGGCAGGATAAAGAAAGAAAAAAAAGCAGGCACATATTGAGTCCAGTCCTGCATTCGAGTGAAGCAAACCATTGAGCACAGTAGCGAGGGCTGACTGGACCGGACAAAACCTGACTCCATTTATTGTCTTTTGTTGTGGTGTGCCAAGAATGCAGGAGCTGTAGTTATTCTGAATTAGGGCTGGCTCTGGGGATGGCTTTGTACTCTCAGGACCTGAAAATTGGTGCAGCTCTGATCTCCGGCTTTAGAGACTTTTCGTCCTTCCAGGACTATTTAAAATAGTCATGTAACAATTTCAGCAACTCTGTGGCAATTAATTTTGTGAATTCGTAATTAGTTTGCTACTCCTACATAAACTTAAATTGGATTAATTTTCTACTCTCTTACCCAAAACACAGTTCAAAAGAAGGCTTTCTAATAAATTTGATATGCAAGTCTGTTCTAGTACTTGCCTTAGTTTACCCAGAAATCATTCTAAATCATTTACCATTCAATGCATGCTTTAGCATTGACAAAAATTAGAACCAAGTTAATTCTATTATTTAACTAAATATTAAAGAGCTACTGGAATTCCTACACCACCATATTAATTTTTTTTTAATCTATCTGACCAGAAAATCCATTTAATGCACAAACATTTTCCTGTGACTTCTTCTAAATGAAAGAATCTTTGCAGAAACAGAAACATAAAAATAATTGCAGTGGTACAGTTGATCACAGCTTTCCTGGCAAACACAATAATTGCCTATTGAGAAAATTAAGGCACCAGTAGAGATGCATAAGATAAAAATGGAGTTTAGGGCTGGATTAGTGCAACCTTTACTCGGTGTGATGCAAAGGGTTGGGTCAGATGTCTCATGAAGCTGTCTCCAAGTCTGTCTTCTTTCATCCTATGCATAGGGAAGAGCCGTATTTATTTTTAGTGCTTGAGCTCTCCCTTCATGTTCGCTCCATCCAAATTAAATAAAAACTCTAAGACTCTTTTGAATTGCTTGGAAACAGATCTTAAAGCCTTGATTTACTTTTAGCTTCATACACACAAAATTCCTGGTGATTTCAAGGATGATTTTGCCAGACATAAAACAATGATAAGTTCAATTCCCAGAGTCACTACTGCTATAAGTGGGGATTTAGGAAGAATCCAAAGTAGAGAAGTCCTTAAAAAACAAACAAAGCCACAAACCGAATTGGGCCCCTAATATGCAGTAATAGCAATAGTGATGTCATTCATGTTCAACCATTTACATGCTCTCATAAATCATTTTTAATAATTTATCTGATATAAAGAAGAGCTTGAAGTGTGACAAGCTGCTGTAATTTTAAATAAAGCTTACAAGTAACTTTTCAAGCTTTGCAGGCTCAGGGTAGTAAAACCCACTGACTGAGCAAGGTGTATCCACGTACAGAAACCCACAGCAGAGGTACGAGCCTTCCAGAGAGGCAGAGCCGTGAGCTGGGCGCCGCGTTCTCTTCACGCAGCATCAGCGCTGCAGGGACTAATCTGGAGCTGGTGTAAGGCAGCATGCAAGGGAAGGGAACCCGTGCTGCCTGCATCCACCTTGTCCCACAGCAGTGAAACCAGCAGGGCTAAACCACTGCAAACCAGCTCTCCATTCAGGGCGCTGCCTTTAAAGCGATTCTGTGATGGATTTGGGGAGCAGCAAGGGGAGCACCCAGGAATTTCAGGGCAGTGGTCAAGGGTTAGTGGATTAAAGAGGATCTGCGGGATCCTGAAGCTTTCTACAGCACCTTAGGTTTCACTCTTTTTGGGGAAAAATCTTTCATCTTTGCTACTAAACTCCCTGGGAAGTTAGAGCTCGTCCCTGACTTGTGACCGGCCACACCGCACAACCAGTTTACAAGGGCTCAGCAATCCCACTGGAATCAGTGCTCAGGAATGTCCTCAGGTGGGAGGAGTAGGTGCTTGGCACTATGAACCGTAATTGTACCATCCCCTGGATGTTCAGAAAGCTACAATATGCGAGGCAAAGAGGAACGCTCTACTTTCTTCTGGCATTGCTAGGTGCCTGTTATTTTTGCCAAGATCTATCCTATCTACAGCAATATTCAGGGCACTAGTCTATTGTTGTAGCTCAGGCTGAGCTGATGCTCATTTTTAAATTAAACCTCAGGTGAAAGCTGCAGATCTGCACATGCAGATGGTTTGTCTGTGCCTGCAATCCTGCACGCGTGCAACTTAGCACAGTGCAGCTCCCCTGACCTCTGGCTGCTGGGGTTTTATTCCTGACAGGCTAGATGTGAATAAAATCATATGGAATTGTGTTTTTACAGTTCAGCCTTCTGAGTCCCATCCTGCTGCCATTGAAATCAATGGCAAAACTCCCAACTTCCCTAGTCATATCAGATTAGCTTTGTTCCACGGACTGAAACAATCTAATAGATACCAGGTGTCCTCCACAGAGCTTGTGTGGTCTACAAGTAAGTGGAACATATTTTAAAAAGTCAAATATGAAACAGCTACATCACAGAACCTGTAATAACCTCAAACTGATATTATTATCTATGGAGGACACGATTAGTATCTAAAATGTGACTCATTATATATTTATATGAGGCATCCTATAACAGACATTCTGGGGTAAATTCAGCTGCATGTTAAGCCACTACAGAAATGGATCCATATTTATGTTCATTTCCACAAGAAAGCAGGGGTCTCGTGTGTTTTTACTTAAGGGAGGGAGCCTCAAACAACCTTACATTAATCCAGAAATCCATTTTAAATATATGACCTTCCATGTTAAAAGACCTATGGAAGCTAAAGGCTGCAAGTGAAACCACTAGGTTGCTACTCTAACATCCCTTCTTTCTCCAAGGTATGAACCTCCCCCATGAAATTCCCTACCTGCTTTTCCAGAGTCATGGACCTTCACCAGCTCCTCCAGCAGCATGGAGATTACACAGTGCTATAAATGCCCAGACCTGGGTTGCACCAAGGCATCCATCACTGCGCAAAGGGTGTAGCTGGAAAACGCTCAAGGAATTTCCTTGTGCTATCTCCTGGTGTGTAGGTGGCCCAAGGAGCCTTGCCCGGCTCAGGTGAAACTCTCAGTGCCCTGCACTGCACCAAGAGGGACAGAAAGAAATCACTCTACCCACTCCAGGGCCTGACCTGGATTGACACCACCTGCAGAGAGGAGCCTCGGTGCAGCTTCTCCTTGTTTTGCTCAAGGAAGGACCAGCATTTCCAGCCCAGGACCCACCACACAGCTACAGCCAGGTTTATAACTTAGAAACACACAAATGGGGTGTTCCCAAGCAAAAAAACAGACTTTTCTTGGGAACAACAAAAAAATATATTGGTCATTTTTCCAATCCAATTAAAGGTCCTCAGATGTGCCAAGGTCTACCCTGGTTCCTTAGCCAGAAGGATACACCTGGGGCCAGCTCTTGGAGCTGTTGGTGTGCAGGTGCTCAAGTCTGCTGCTCTGCCCTTGCCTTGCAATTCCATGTCTTTAGGGGCAGATTCCATGGATGTCCCCGATTACAAAGTTGGCCCGGGGCTCTTGTGGGCATCTGATGAATGGGGAGCTGGAGTCAGAAGGCTTCAAAACACTTGCCACTCACTTTCTGCTAGGGAAGCCTCATATCTTGCAAGCCTCCCTCTTCCACCCAAACCACTGACTTGTCTCCTAAGGGTTGATGGACAGCATGGGCTTGCCCCAGCCTGGCCTAATGGGGAGCCCCTTCTCAGCTGGGGTCCAGGTGCTGCTGCAGCAGCCCTGATGGAGAAAAGTGCTGCAATAACTGAAGTGTGATACTCCCAGGCAATATTCTAGGCAGCTGAAGCTGCCCGTGGAAAGGGCCAAGCTGACAGTGCTCTGCAGCAAAACTGCTGCTGGAGTCAGTGCTTGGCTCCTGAAGGAAAAGGGTACAGTTTGTTTTTTTTTTTAAGCAGCACCAGGAATACATCAAACCCCATTAAAAAGGCATGATCCAATCGGTATTTCATTTGTATCTGAATATCCAGTGCTATCTCTAGTTTTATCTTTTACCAGTCGCCCTCTTTCATTATGGTCTCCTTAAGAGGCTTAAATACTTGTACTCTTCCAATAAAGATCTTGGAAAGTCCGTTCAAGGGTAGCTTATTTTAACATTCATCACATTTAACAAGACTTTTACCAGAGCGGAGAGAACGCGTAACTAATTGTTGGAAGATCTGGTCAAGTTTATTGTGACGGGTAACTGTCGGGCAATTATGATTTATTTATTCAGAGGGAGATAAGGCATGCATTGTTCTCTGGAAGAAAAAAAAATGGGGCTGATCTTAAAGTTAATATTATTTCCCATGCCTTCTTCAATCTTTTCATAACTGAAGGCACCCACCAGAGCGCAGCTCTCATTGGCTCCATTTGCTCCAGATTTGGGGGTTTAAGCTTAACTTCTCCCCAAACCTCTCCTGGGCCCGGCGAGGCCGTGCAGGTGCAGCTCCTCCTCCACCTATTTCTTAAAAGGTCTGTTGCCGTGAGGGGACTCCTGAGAGACCCGATACCCCCATAGGATCCCTGAGCCCCGCTCCCCGCCGGGGGGAGCCTGCGGTGGACAGGGGCAGGGTAACAGGTGGGGTGTCCTTTTCATCTGGCAATCAAAGAAAGGGAGAGGAGATAGATAAAAATGCCCGTTACTGCCACCATCTCTCGGGTCCCTGCGGTGTTTTCTCGAGTGGCAGCATGTCCTCGCAGATAGAGGCGCCGGGGAGCGGGCGGGAAGCGTCTCAGTCGGCACTGGGAAGCACGACGGACAGGGACCGGCCCCGCTGCAAGCACAGCCCTTTCGCACACCCCACCCGCGCCGCGGAACAGCAGCGCCCGTGGTACCCCGGCAGCGCCCGCCGTCGGGGCTGCCTTTACCTCTGGCGTGACCCCGCTGATCCTCGCTGATCGGAGGAGCAGCACAACCGAGGATGAGGAAAACAAAAACAAAACAAAACAAAAAACCAAAGAGAAAAAAACCACCAAAAAGTGCCCTGGCCCGCCTGTATCCCCGCATCGCCCTGGCGCGGCAGCTCCTTCCCGTGCTCGAGCCGAGCCCTGCGGCAGATCCCGGGGGCAGAGCGGGGCTGCTCCCAGCGTCCTCCCGCAAGAGCCCCGCGGAGCCCCCGCGTCTGCACCGCCGGCACCGGCATCGCCCCGGCCAAGGCCCGCAGCGCGTTGGGTCCGGCAGCCCCTTGCCTCCTTAACCCTCCCCGAAGGCTCTGCTGCTGCCGCAGCCACCAAAGTTTTTATTCCCATCTTCGTTATCTCCAAACTGATCAAGTGGCCAAGAACAAACAAAAAAAAGTCTCTTTAATGTAAGGGTTGCTCACCTGATGTAGTAAAGATCAGTTCTCAGAGCAAAGGACTTCCAGCAAAATCTGGTTCCCCGACTTACTCAACCGGAAGAGCGAGCACCATTAGCTGCTTTACATACACTTTTTTAAGTCTGTGTCAAAGGCATTTGATGTAGAGCATAAAGATGCACCTTGCGCGCTTCTGTCAACAGCCAGCCCGAGGCTGGGGCTCGAGTGCTACGTGTCCAACTCCCGAACAGAAGAAAAGTTAAGAATTTTTTTTTTTTTTACTCAAAATTTATTACCTTTTCTCAAAGTTTCAGCCCTTGGCCATTCGACAAAGCTTTTTCAAAACGGTTTTAGATTTAATCGGAAACCGTTTGTGTTTTGATCCGACCGCCGCTCTGCATTTATTTATTGAAAGACAAAATAAAAGTTAAATCAAACTGGTTTCGCCGACGAGAAGTCGGAGCCCTGGGGCTGGGCGGTGTTGTGGGCCGTTCTCTCCGCTGCCAGGACCTTCTCCGGGCGCAGAGGGAGCTCCCCGCCGGAACCGCCTGCCGCCTCCCCCCGGGACTCCGCCGGCGGCTTCGGACGCGGCTGACGGGCTCGGGGGTGGGAGGCTGACCGGGGCAAGGCCGGTCCCTGTAGCACCCCCCAGCCGCGACCGACTCCGGACAAATGATCGATGAGCAGGGCTCCTACCTCCTCTCAGTCATTTGCTAGCGCTGCCTCGGACCTTACCCGACGGGGAGGGAGAGGTGAGTGCTTGGCAATATTCACTGTAAACCACTGTGGTATTCACTCGCTTAATTCCGTCGTGGCCTCGAACACCGCAGGGAAGTACGGAGGGAGCCCGGGGCCGGGGCCGGACCCCTGAGGCCCGACCCGCGGCTCCGTCGTCTGGCTCCCAGCGCCCTTCAGCGAGGTGGACGCGGCGCTCCGTGCCCGCGGGAAGCGCATCTCCCCCCGGCCGGAGCCAGGCGAGAGCCCCCCGCACCCACGGCCCTCCAAGCAGAAGGGAGGGGAGCGAAGCCCTCTTGTAAATCTCCCAGCCGTCGGAACCCGCAAGATAAACATCATTAGAAATCATTGTAATTGGGATTGTGAAATCTGACCTCTGACCCTCCGGGCTACGTGTCACAACCGTGTCTGCTTTGATTCCTCGAAAGGCGGCACAAAGGAACAAGCTCCGTGACAGGAGGCAGAGGGATCTGCGCCCCGGCCGGGGGGGACCGACGGGGGGGACCACGCGTGGCCTTCCCCTCCTCCCCCGCGCCGCATTTGCATATGCAAATCAGCAGGCCGCCGGGCCGCGCCCTCCCGGGGGGTGGTCGTCGGGCCAGGGCCGGGGGCCTGGAACGATTGTGCCCGACTCTCGGGGTGCCTTGGACGGAGAAATAAGCGTCGGTGCGTCCTTCCACCAGCGGAGGGGGGACGGGGGTGCTGGGGGCTGTCTGTTGGGTGTTAACTGATATTCACATCACACAAACGCGCGGCTGCCTCCCGAGGGTCAGGGTGTAGGGGAACAGACCCCCGAGGCACGGAGGAAGGAGAGGGAAGGTAGCGCTTTTCCGCCAAGGCTTTTCCGCCTGGGCTAGCTGGTGCTCCTCCTGGGGCTTGGGCTCCCCAGAGCCATCCGTCCGTCCAGCCCCCAGCTTTCCTCCCCGGCCAGGGTCCCGGTACGTGTCCCTCGCCTCCCCCCGCCGCTCCGCGCACACCTGGTCCCTCTCCTACGGAGAGGATGTTGCGCCTTCTACTCTCATTTCTCAGCTCGGGCTGGTGCTGAGCCCCGGGTGAAGGTCTTCCCCCCCACCCGACTGCCGGCAAGAGAGGATTCCCCGCGGGCCTGTTTGCCCTCGGCACCCACAGGGGACCAAGGCCACTCGTGGAGCCAGCGAGGACAGACCTGAACCTGGCCAGCCTGCGCCGATTCACTAACATGCCCCGCTCAGCTGCTCTCCATGAGAAATCCTAAAAGCGTAATTACATTAAAAAGTCTGATTTGTTTAAATAATCCTCTTTAGGCTTCCTTTAATCTGCCCTATATTTCCCTCGTCGGCTTTATTCCTGACTTGTCCAGCTCAACTGAGCTTGGCTGGACAACCCGCAGCTGAGAAAACCCTTCTTCATCTTCCTCCTTCTCTGGAGCCCCCAAGCCTTCGGGCAACCCCAGCGCCCGGGAGCCGGCTCCCGGCTGCAGGTAGGGAACGGGTCCTGGGATCTGTCGGCGGGACGGGGGGCAGCGAGGGGGCCGTCTGCCCTGCTCGACCCACACCGAGAGCCAACCTGAGCATCACCCCTGTCCCGTGGACAGGGGAAGCGAAGCGGGTCGGTGCCCTCTACCCTCGTCAGGTCCGGGCCAGATCCGGCCCGGGAATGCTCTTGGTCGTTACTCGATTTTTAAGGAGAAATTACATTTTTCGCCTGTACAGCTCCAGGGGAGTGCGAGACGGCGTGTATGGCAAAGGCAGAGGATTGAACTGAGATTGGAGCGGGGGGGAGTAGAGGAGCAATCTCTATGCGTCCCCCCGACAGCAGCAAGCGAAGGGGGGGCTTGGGGGGAATCTGAATGCAACCCCCGAACTCTGCAGCTGCCCCCGCCGGTCCGGGCTCTCGCCGACCGCTTTCCCCGAGAGCGGTGGAGCTCGCACTTTGAAGGACGGCTTTATTTTCCTCAGTGCAGAAGATTTGAGCTCATGTTCCAATCCCATCGGAAAGAAAAAAAAAAAAAAAAAAAGGGAAAAAAAAAGAA